>CAKXYN010000253.1:600000-933790 GCA_935064755.1 Tragelaphus eurycerus
GGCTGGCCTGCTGCACTACCTCTTCAGGACTGACCCAGGGGCCTGGACCATGTGGTCTGTCTGCAGAGCCTCCTGGCCACGGCTGTGTCCACACCTTCAGAGCCTAGAAAAGTCTCATTGCTTGTTTGGATATCCCATCTTTTAAGTTCTTTCCGAAGGATTTTAACCCTTTCTGCTACTTTACTCTCAAATTATTCTCAGGGGATTATTTTTATTCACGTTCCTCTTTTTCATGACTTGGGTCATATCAAAGATTTTTTTAGAAAAAAATTTCATCTGTCATTTTTAAGTAGTGAGTTTTGTGTAATTTTTCATCATGTACCCTTCTGTAGCCTCATTAAAATTTTGTCAAGCATGCCACAAATTGCCAAAGGCACCAAAACTTACAAACAAATAATTATGCACCATGGACATTATAAAGGGTAGGACTGTTTTATGATCTAACCTTCATTACCTAGGCAGCTGTGTGAGTCACCTGGTGGAGTGCCTCCACTCTCCTAGCTGTAAAGTTAAAGAAAGGCAGTTTCTAAGGTTTTGGAATCTTTGGTAAATGATGTATTTGCTATACTATTATTGTTTTTAAAACAATATATGTAAAATAATTACATCTTCTCAATCTGTATATATTTTTCCTTGATAATTAAATGTATGAGAGGATCTAATTATTTATAAATACCATTATTTACATAGTAAGTGGAAATATTCCTGAGAAAGGATGTCAGTAATAGATAAAACTCAATATGTTCCAAGAACTATTCTAAACCCTTTAAACATCTTATTTAATCTTCATATCACCTTTATAAGAGGCATTCTCATGTTAACCCCATTTTACATTGGGACCCAGGATGTTTCCTGTCAAGTGTCAGAACCAGGATTTGGGCCCAGTCAGTCTGAGTCCAGAGGCTCAGCCTCCTTTTAACCACTGTTCAACCTGTGCTTGAGCACCTCCCACCACAGGGACCTGGCTGCCTTGGAGCTGACTCATCCCAATGTCAGATGCCTTCATTTAAAGGCTGTTCTTTAAGTGAAGTATTTAAGAGTGAAATGATAGAAGCTCTGGCATTTGCTGTAAAATACTTCAGTATGGGCACAGATGAAACCTGTTGTTAGACCAAGATCCATTATGCAATTCTCCCCTTTTGTGTATGCTTGATTTTTCATAATATGAAGGTGTTTTTCAAAAGTTACTCACTATATTAAACTAAAAGTTTCTGTAGGATTTTAGAATCTAATTCTTTTGTTTTAATTTTGGATTTTGTTGTTGTTGTTTAATGATAGTATGTTATGTTCTCAGTGATGTTCAGATATTTGACCTTTCTTGTACCATTTATTTTTTAATTTTCCATTACTCATTAGTGTTCTTCATGTTTTAACAATTTACTTTCAGAGTTCCATGTTTCTTGTATATACTGTACAAATATCTGACTTTTGAGAGATCTTAATTAACATTTTGTACAAACTTGGTGAAATAGTTATACCTAAACACATGTTTAGTATAACTTGTTCTTGTTTTCACAGGAGCCAAGCAATAAAAGAGTGCGACCTCTAGCTCGGGTCACATCCTTGGCAAATCTAATCTCTCCTGTAAGAAATGGAGCCGTCAGGCGCTTTGGTCAAACAATACAGGTAGGAACAAGTAATGCAGTGAGGCAATGTTTCATAGAATCCTAAAATTTGCATTTTCTTTGAGCTGTACAGACAAGTTTGTACTGTTATACTTAAATATAATTTTCCTCTTTTGGAATATGCTGTTAAGGAATATTGTTGTCAAAACAATATTTATATAACCTCATTATATTAGTTTACATCTTAGAACAAAGCAAGAACTTGGATAGTTTTTATTCCCAGAAAGTAATTTTGACTGACAAATATTTTATAATACTGTCAGATTGAAGCTGGCATAAATGACTTTTATGCATAAAGAAACTGCCAGAACCTTTTAGTTTGTCTTTTTTTTTTTTTTTAGGATAAAATAGTTTCTGTATCCTCCAAAGCTTTTTCTTATTCACTTTTCTTTCTTTTCTTTTAAGTCATTTACCCTTCGTGGTGACAGCAGATCCCCAGCTTCAGCCCAAAAGTTTTCCAGCAGGTCGACAGTCCCAGTGCCTGCCAAGAGGAGAAGCAGCGCCCTGTGGTCAGAGACGTTAGACGGTAGCATGAAGCAGTCTCTAACCTCCAGGGAGATCAGACGTCAAGAGGTGTGCACCCCACAAGACTTTACGTGCTCTAGCATAAGATGAAACATAGACTCTTGATTCTTAAACATGTGTTTTGTCAGAAGAGTAGCAAACTAACACCTCCAGCAAGATAGACTTGCATTGTTGCATTTGAGTAGCCATTTTCAGCACTTGGAGAGGGTGGTGGTCATTTGGTTTAACACCCTGATGGGGTAGAATATGAAATATATGGCATCCTCTTATTAGAGGTTCCATTCTGAATTATAGTGTTCAGACTGAGTCACTTTGAACTGTTCAAACATCAGTTAAATAATGGTAACTATCCATTGTATGTAATTTTCCTTTCTGAAAGGAAGGAGTGACCTGTGATATTTGCTGGATTTTTTTAGGCAATCTATGAAATGTCCCGAGGGGAACAGGACTTAATTGAGGACCTAAAACTTGCAAGAAAGGTCAGTGAAGAACTTTCTCTCCTGTGCCATAGGTTTTAAGAATTATATTTCACAAATTCTAAAGGGTGTTACCTTTAGAAGTTGAAAAGTAGAGAATATCTACTGGTGTATACTAATTTTAGATGAGGTTTATTAGAGGCATTTCTTCAAATATGAATATCAGGAAGAGTTTTTCAAGATTAACATGTACTTTAATTTATGTTATGTATAAAATAATAGTCATGCTGGTTTTTACATAGTCAGGCTTGATTCACATGCGGACCTCTCTTTGTGTTTTATTTGCTTGATCTGTGTGTGATGTACTTCTCTCCTCCAACAGGCCTACCACGACCCCATGTTAAAGCTGTCTATTATGTCAGAAGAGGAGCTCACACATATATTTGGTGATTTGGATGCTTACATACCTCTGCATGAAGGTAAGATGTACTCCCTAATTTTCGTAAGATTCTGAACAGCAACAATAAGTAATTTTAAATCTAAACTTCTAATTACTTCAGGATATTTTTGAAATTTTTATTGACATAGAGTTGATTTACAAAATTAGTTTCAGGTGTACAACATAGTGATTAATATTTTTAAATATTATACTCCATTTGAAGTTTACGGCTACATTCCCTGTGCTCTGCAGTATGTCTTTGTAGCTTATTTATATCGTACATAGTAGTTTGCACCTCTTAACCCCCTACACTGTCTTGTTCCTCCCTGAATTATTTTTAAATAAACTTGTTCTTGGAATTTCCGCTTTCTTACACTTCAGATTTGTTGGAGAGAATAGGAGAAGCCACCAAGCCTGGCGGGACAGTGGAGCACGTTGGCCAGATTCTCGTGAACTGGGTATGTAGCAGGTTTAAGCAGACAGGGCAAGCTTGTCACTTGTAATCAGGATCACACTGATTTGATCCAGTTAGTGGATTCTAAAATCAGATAAATGGGGCATTAAAACTGAACAAATGTACATAGAAGTTACAGTCACTATTTAAGAAAAACATATCATGAGTGACACTGTTTCATTTGTTTTAAGAATATGTTCCTCCTTGGACAGAATTCCCACATTACATCTGTTAATTACCTGTCTTACTCTCTCAGTTAACATCTGAGTGCCTGCCCATGCCAGGCCCTGTTCTAGGAGGAATGGCTGGGGTTCGGTGTTGAAAGACAGCCTTTGCATGTACAGTCAAGTGAGAGAACAGTCACCCATTATCACCTGCAGGAGAATCTTCACAGCTTGTTAAAAACTTTCACGAATAGCTCTAAGTGTCATGGACGGAGGAGCCTGGTATGCTACAGTCCATGGGGTTGCAAAGAGTCGGACACGACTGAGTGACTTCACTTTCACTTTCATGTCTTAGAAACTTAGACGTGTTGCAGTCTCACTAATGGACTATTCTTTGATTTCTCTTACTGCTCTTTAGTTGCCGGGCTTGAATGCCTACAAAGGCTACTGCAGTAACCAGCTGGCAGCCAAGGCTCTTCTGGATCAGAAGAAACAGGACCCAAGAGTCCAGGACTTCCTCCAGCGGTGTCTGGAGTCTCCCTTCAGCCGAAAACTGGATCTCTGGAGCTTCCTCGATATTCCTCGAAGCCGCCTTGTCAAATACCCTTTACTGTTGAAAGAGATTCTTAGACATACTCCCAAAGACCACCCGGATGTTCAGCTCCTGGAGAAGGCTGTAAGTAGCCCAAGAAGTGGTTCCTGTGCTTTGCCAGTTTGCATGTTAGCTTGCCTGAGAAAAATTTACAGTGATCCCCTCACAGCTTATGCATGCTGAATGAGTACATGAACTTTCAGTTCTTGTGTGTTAGCGCACTATGCACTAGTAAAGAGGCATAAAATATGTTTTATCTATGTTTTAGTCGGAAGACTGGGTTCTAATCTGACCTCTTCCATTAGCTAGCTATGTGACTCAAGGCAAATCACCAGTGTGGCTGACACTGTAAAATGAAGGGACTGACTGAATTATCTGATTCCTGGGGTCCCTTCAACTTGTAAAACTTTATTATTTTAATCCTGTAGGAAAACGGGGATAAATTAATATGCTGAAAATGCACCATTGGGTTTTTTTGTATATATATAATTTTTTAGATACTAATAATACAAGGAGTTCTCTCTGATATCAACGTGAAGAAAGGTGAATCAGAATGCCAATATTACATTGACAAGCTGGAGTATCTGGAGGAAAAGCAGAAGGACCCTAGAATTGAAGCAAGCAAAGTGTTGCTCTGCCATGGGGAACTGAAAAATAAAAACGGACACGTAAGTGCATTTAACACTAATGTGAAGTGAGCAGTTCCTGCCCTCTTCCCATTGTTTAGTTTTTTCCACATGAATTATGAAGCAGGTTTATAAAATAAACTCATTACATACTGAAAGTAACTGGATTTTATGTTATCAGCTTTGATAAAGCAAATAGTTGGTTTCTGTCATTACAGAGTGACTTAAATGTCTTGGTGGAGAATCAGTAATAATTTATTTTTTAGTTTTGAAGCATAAGTCAACTTGTTTGGCTAGGGGTTCCTTTCTAAATAAATTACTAGTTTTATGATGTTTAATAAAAAAGCGTTCTTTCAGAATAATTTTTTGAAGAGTTTATAGTAGTGGAAGTTTTTAGCACCATGAAAACAAACTTGGACAGCAGATAGAATGAGAGCAGACTTCTTTTTTCAATCTTCATTACAGAGGTACCTGCTGAAACCAAGTATACATGTGGAATGGTTTTTTTATTTCATCATATGCTTTTCAGAAGCCCAGTGCATAAGTTGAGGTTCTGTTTGGAAAGAGTTAATCTTCCATCTCTGATTTCTCTTATAAGACTTCATTGTTCTATAAAAGCTTAGGTTTGTCTCTGTTTAGACGAAACAGAACCATTAACATTTTTACCAGCTTACATTTTTAAGTTCTTGCCCTGTTAGAAGACCGTAGTGTACAGTCCTGGCATTTCCAGTCACGTTGCCACCGACAGGTCTTTATGGTGCATGGCGTTTGCTCAGCTGCTGCTGATCTAATGTTACACATGGACAGAAAAGTTGTATATAGTCTACAGTAAGAAAAGCTCTCCAAGGAGAAGGTGCATTGCTTTTAAAGCACCATCTTTATGAAGTCATTTGTAAGGAGATCTTAATAAATCAATTTGATAAAATTAAGATCCAGTCACATTTTTTTAACAATGGATTTCACTCACTTAAAGTCACAAAGTTCTACATTTAAGAAGTATTTGTTTCTCGCTTCTCCAGAAACTGCACATTTTCCTGTTTCAAGACATATTGGTGTTGACTCGGCCTGTTACTCGAAACGAGCGTCACTCCTACCAGGTTTACCGGCAGCCCATCCCCGTCCAGGAGCTGGTCTTGGAAGACCTGCAGGATGGAGACGTGAGGATGGGAGGGTCCTTCCGAGGGGCTTTTGGCAATTCAGATAAAGGTACCAGTCACACTTTAAAATGGTTTCAATGATCATAAACTCAGAACCTAAATGATTTCAGCTTTAATAATTAAGAATCTGTCCCCAGACAACACACTAAACATGAAATGGGCTCTGTCATCCGGAGCTGGTCCACTCGCTGAGTTGTCAGGTGCTGTGGTGCCCTGACTCCCGCACGTGTACCTGATACATACGGGCACTGCCTCATACATACATGGTACACAGGGCACTGCCTCATACATACATGGTACACAGGGCACTGCCTCATACATACATGATACACACGGGCACTGCCTCATACATACGTGATACACACGGGCACTGCCTCATACATACGTGATACACACGGGCACTGCCTCATACATACGTGATACACACGGGCACTGCCTCATACATACGTGATGCACACAGGCACTGCCTCATACATACATGATACACAGGGCACTGCCTCGTACATACATGGTACACGGGGCACTGCCTCGTACATACATGATACACACGGGCACTGCCTCATACATACATGGTACACGGGGCACTGCCTCATACATACATGGTACACGGGGCACTGCCTCATACATACATGATACACATAGGCACTGCCTCGTACATACATGGTACACGGGGCACTGCCTCGTACATACATGGTACACACGGGCACTGCTTCATACATACATGGTACACACGGGCACTGCCTCGTACATACATGGTACACGGGGCACTGCCTCGTACATACATGATACACGCGGGCACTGCCTCATACATACATGGTACACGGGGCACTACCTCATACATGATACACATGGGCACTGCCTCATACATACATGGTACACGGGGCACTGCCTCATACATACATGATACACACAGGCACTGCCTCATACATACATGGTACACACGGGCACTGCCTCATACGTACATGATACACACGGGCACTGCCTCATACATACATGATACACAGGGCACTGCCTCATACATACATGATACAGGCACTGCCTCATACATACATGGTACACGGGGCACTGCCTCTAGACGTGCTGCTGTGGGGAGACCAGCACCCATACTCATGTAGTCTGACCACATCTAGGAATAGCTTTCTAAGTCTATTTCCTTTTGTCAATGTTTATTTTTCTAGCTAAAAACATCTTCCGAGTTCGCTTCCAAGACCCCTGTCTTGGCCAGTCCCATACTCTCCAAGCCAACGACGTGTTCCACAAGCAGCAGTGGTTCAGCTGCATCCGCAATGCCATTGCCCCTTTCCAGCAGGCCACCAGCCCCTCAGAGCTCCACCAGGAGTGCAGGGAGAACCCCGCCACAACCAGCAACGCCAGGGCCCAGAGACGGGCATCCATGGCCTCTAGCATGACTCAGGGCCAAGCTGATGGAGACGCTGCTGAGTGTGGCGCCCCCGGTGCACACAGCAGACCACACAACGGGCATGAAAGCACCCCGAGCCCAGACCAGCCTTCGCAAAGCCAGGGACAGAGCCCAGGTCGGTGGCAAGCGGAAGGAGACCCTGGTATAAAGGAAGCTCTGGGCAACAGCTGGGAGAGACTTTATTTATGACGTTGTACAGTTTTTCTTTCTGTCCTGTGAGCACGGCAGCATTACTCAGTACCTGTCTCATGTCTTCTGTGTGTTTGGTTGGTTTTGGTGGTGGTTCTTTTATTTTTTTTAATGGCAGCTAAAGATACATATACAGATTACTGTTAAACTGCAGTTTGTTTTTTCCTTCTCAGATCATTTAGAACATGCAAACCTGGTATTTTTAATCAAATGAAATACTTAACAGGTATTTTCATTCTGCATTCATCATGACTTTTTATTACCAATTGTGATATTTACAGTATTTGCCAAAACTTAAAATTTTACAAATACCAGGATTTTACCAGTGTTTCTTTGATGAACTTTGCATGCAGAATTTGAAATTGTAACATTGGCATCTAAGACCTACTTGGAATATTTATAATATTTCAAAATTTACATTGAAACATAAGTTCTTGGAAAACAAACCAAACTTAATTGGTTTTCCATTTTGCCAACTGGAATGCTTTTTATTTGTTTGTTTTTCACTCTACATTCCTCATTTTTCATTGATTTAACCTGCCGATTATTTAATTTTTTTTTATTGTAAAGTAGTTTTTAGTATTTCCTTTTTTTACTTTGATCCCTTTTCAAATTGGCACGTCTTTAAAGTATTTTTCTCCCTTGATTAAAATTGTGTGTGTGTGTGTGTATGTTTTTAAATCATATTAACTTTACCAAGTGAAATCAAGCCATACTGTTTTTGAGCCAATTAAGAAAATTGCGATTTTTAAAGTGTAGTGTTTCAGGGTGGTGGACACACATGAAATGACTCAGTGTGTTCTGAACTACTGAAAGAAAACCATCTTAAGGATTTCATGGAAAGTTAATATTCTCTGAAAAGCAAGAGGGAAGGCAATTGACTGGTAATAAGTATTTTTAAAATAAAAACAGAGGGAAAAAGAGTGTAGTTTTGTCTTAAAGTAAAAATGTCTGATTGTGTCAGACATTTCTGAGAAGAGATAGTAAAAGCTGAAGTTGAGAGTATGTAGTAAGTTGTAGAGGGCTTGGGGGATGTGAATGGTGTTTGCCTTGATTTACAGTACTTGCAAATAAGGGGTTTGAAAAGAAAAGGAAATGTGTTGAAAATTTGACCATATTAGATCCATTCTGGCAGATTTATTCGTAAGAGGGGAAAAGAGACTGGTGAGTGTTTTACTCTGAAATGTTTCTGTTCAAATGTAATCATTGTCTTGGACGGGGGAGGACTGAAAACCCATGTCGTGGAAGATTTGTCATGGTGACTGTTCCAGTAAACGTGGACTGTTATGTGAACTGTATACGGCCAGTGGAAATGAAAACTGAAAAAGACTGTAAATAATTCCAAATGATTTCTCTGTATAAATGAATTGTACAATTAAAAAAAAAAGTCACACCCATAATCACCCTAAAGGTTTTCTGACTGGGTGGATGTTTGCTGGACCTCTGCCAGAACATGCTGCTACAGCCAAGGAGGTGATGACAAGCCTCACAGAGGTTTTAGAAGGTCACAAATACACCTTGGAAATGCATCAAAAAGAGAAAGATTAGGTCAAGTTTTTTGAATCTTATTAAACCAATCAGAACACACTCTACTCAGAAACAGCAGTTGAATTGAAGACAGCTAAACACCTGGCCACTTTTCTGGATACAGTAGTCAAGCTATTAACAAAGGACCTTCATTAATCTAATTTCAGATTTTAATTTAGGTAACTCAGGTTTCTACCTCTGCAAATTCAAACCTAATAGTGTAGATTCCACCAGTGGTTGTGATCGGAAATCAGCAAGATTTCTAATGGTTCCTAGAGATGTTGTAAGATACAGTTTCTTCCATAGTTACCTTGATAAGCTTCCTAAGTTGTAGAAAAGAAACAATGATAGTTCAGATGTTCTTAATCAAAAGGTGTTTTATTGGAAACTATATATAGCTTTCCTGGGATCACTCTAGGGAAGAAATAAGACCCAGAAACTAGTAATTGAGTAGAATGAACACCCTTGAGAAACTGCATCTGTATTTGAAAATCTCTGATTATTCCAGTAGTTCTCAAGCCTGTTTGGGCATGAGTCATGAGGGGTACTTTGAAAAAAAATGAAGATAACCGGGCCTCACCCCCAGCTCCCCTCCCCCAATTTCCACACCTGTTTCACTGAATCAGTGGGAGGGGGTGGGGTACCAGGGTCCTAATTTATATTTGTCAACACTCCCCCCGGTAATTCTGATACAGAGAATTCCACAAGTCAGCTCTTAGTCATCACTGACGCAGCAGGTACGTAGGTAGTACTGACATATATCTACTTAACCTGCTTCTCAGTTTGCCTTTAAACTCTTCACAGAGTTTGAGTTGAATATATACAAGCAGAATACTCAAAACACTGTGTTTGTCTGTTTTGAGCAAAGAGTGGTCTTTCTGAACCCAGGCCTCTGTCTGGTTGTGTGCACACAGGTGGGAGGGGAGGTACGGGCACCTGGGTGAATCGTCAGCCAGTGGGGCACCAGTGTCACCAAGTCGCCTTTGCATCGATTAAGACTGGTGTCTCCTTGGCTGATCCAGGTCACTCTTGTGCTGACTTAGCTCTCCTGTACGTTTAGTGCTTGAGCGAACGTGCACACCTAGCACAGTGCTTGGTTTTCTGTATATGTGCCTAACGCTAACATGACTGAGTTCATTTTACAACCATCAACAGATGCCTGGCCTCGGCCGCCATGATTCAGTCTTGGTGACTGATGCAGACCCGCATGGGCATCTCTCTGGTTCTCTTCCTCATCAGAACTGCCAGTCCCTTGAGGAGACATTCACTGGTGGATGGGTGGTATTGTCTGTTAGGGTTACACGACCTGGAGGTAAAAGTAGCTGATAACATCCTGCAAACTTGGGTTTTTCTTACTCAGCGTTAAAGAACACTCTAGAAAGAATCACTTCCCTTTGTCCAGTGAAGCCAGTTCCCATGAGAGGAGTATCCTAGCAAAGAAAATCTCCCTCAATCCTAGATCAGAGACCTTCCCAGATCAGAAGGGCTTGGAGTTTTGCCTGCATAAGTGAGGAATTCCAGAACGAACTGCAAGTCTTAGGACTTACCAGGTACAGTTGTCTCCTCAGATCCAGTGTCCATAGTCCTATTTATCATGAGGCTTTGAGACAACGGACACGTTCACTAAAATAATGAGTGTTTAAACCCAGAGCTGCAAAGTGATTCCGTAAGAAGAAAACACCACTTTTTAAACGCCCTTTGGAGTATCTCAGGAAACCCAACTCCTTTGAAAACTGATAATCATTTATTCTGCCCTTTTCTCCACAAACCATATTTCAGGGTAACTAAATAGCTGAGGAAAGGAATGTTTTCTTTAGAGCGGTGGCCCAGCTAATCGGTGATAGAATAGCACCATTTTGTAAGCCCTCATGACCTGATGGATCTAGATGTCAACCATTTATAAATGCCACCATACCTCCAGACAAGGTGCCCACCCACCACCTAAGCAGTCTTGCCAAGAAAGTCAGCCTGAGTTCAATTTGTAAGAAGTTAAGACAAATGAGTTTGTTTAGCAAAGTAAAATTAATTCAAAGAGAAAGATGGAGGAATCCTACACCTAAGAGATATATCAAACCATTGCGATGTATGTATGGACTTGTTTGGATCCTAAATCAAGCAAATCATTTTTTAAATAAGACAATCCAAAATATCCAGAATTGACTGGGTAAAGTGTACAAGATACGGTTATATTTTTATCTTTAACAGAAGTACTATGATTGCAGTCTCCCTAGAGATACACACTGAAATCTTTATGGATAAAAATCACATGAGGTCTGAGATTTCCTTCAAAATTATAGGGCAAGAGCATAGTTAGGGATAAAAAGGAAACCACTTAAGTTGAGAATTGCTGAAGCAAGATGAGGCATCATGAGAATTTATACTCTGCATATCCCTTTGAAGAGATGTTTGAAACTTTTCATTAAAAATGCAAAAGTTAAAAAGAATGAAATTCCAGGATTGTATCCAAGTCCTTAATCTCTTAACCCCATCTGAACCCCCAGGCTTCACTTTTCATAATAAAGGCAGAATGTTCATCAAATACAGATGGTCTACTCTCTGCCTTCTCAGAGACACACAAACCTGCCTCGACAACTTGACATCCATGTCCTATGTTACCGTTTGGCAACGGGATCAGAAAAATCTGGATTCTGGTTTAATCCACACAGCCTTTTCCTCTCTCTTTTTTCCCCTGTTTGCCTTTCCTTTCCCTCTCCATCAGTGGCTTCCTCCGCCTGCGCTCTTACCCAGACACACGGACATGGGCTCCCCCTGGAGCTAAGCCAGTGAGAAACCAGGTGTTTCCAGGTTCCCCAGGGAAGCTTCACACAGCCCGACCCTGAGACCTTCCAGCAAGGTGGTTTAGTCACTAAGCCATGTCCAACTGCTGTGACCCCATGGAATGTAGCCTGCCAGGCTTCTCTGTCCATGGGATTCTCCAGGCAAGAATACTGGAGTGGGTTGCCATTTCCTTCTCCAGGGAATCTTCCCAACCCAGGGATAAAACACTGGTCTCCTGCATTGGCAGGCAGATTCTTTACCAACTGAGCTATAAGGGAAGCTTCCAGCAAGGACCAGACAGTAAACCACCTCCCTGCCTCTTAAGACGCTCATGTCCATACAAAAACTTGCACATGGGTGCTTCTTCACAGTGACTTTATTCATAATTGCCAAAACTTGAAAACAACCAAGGTGTCCTTCAGTAGGTGATGGATAAATGAACTACAGGGCATCCAGATGGGAATAGTATTACATGCTAAAATAAGCGAGCTGTTAAGTCATGAAGACATGGAGGAAACAAAAGGCTACATGCTATATGATTGCAACTAGTTTGATGTCACGGAAAAGGCAAGACTATGCCAATGATAAAAAGGTCTGATTTTGAGGGATCGTGGCGAGGGAGGGATGAACAGGTGGAGGACAGAGAGTTTTTAGGGCAGTGAAACTTCTCTGTTTGATACTGTATTGATGTATAATATACATGTCATTATATGTTTGGCCAAACCCACCGGACACACACCACCTACAGTGACCCCTGATGTCAACTGTGGACTCTGGGTGATAATGACATGTCCATGTGGGGTCATCAGTTGTAACACAAGTTCCAACCAGTGGAGATGATGACAGGGAAGCCATGGGTGTGAGGTAGGAGAATATTGAAACATCACACTTTCCACCTAGTTTAGCTGTGAACCTAAAGCTGCTCTTAGAAGTCTGTCTTTTAAGAGAAAGAAAAAAATTACCCAGACCCAGGAGCACACATCCTTCAAGGACGGTCTGCAAAGATCAGAACACAAGTAACAGTGTGCATGCTCTACAAACATGGCTAGCAGGTACCCAACACAGTGACCCAGAGACCGGGCCTCAGGCTTTCATCCCAGCCCCAACCCACCCAGGGCAGCCACTCCTAAAGGGCCAGCATCTAAGACAGGCATGCGTCCTGGGCCCGCCCCACAGTCTGGGTGGGAGGGGCCCCGAACTCCCTTCTGCCCACCCCCGTGGAGTCTGGGCTGGAGACGCCTGTTTCAACTGAGCTGGGGTGGACCAGCCCTGGGCAGAGACCCCTGCCTCTCTCTCATCTTCTCTGCGCTCGAGGATGGAGGACCGTGGGGGGCTCCCACTCTGGCCCCTCCCCAGTGGGACTCTATGATGGGATCAGGAAGCAGCAGGCCTCCCCCCATGGTTGGAGTCGCTTTCTCCCCTCTGGCTTCTCGGGCTACAGCTGTCGGTTGAACGTGACTGGAGAAGCTGGAAACTGCCCCGGGGCTGGAAAAGAGGCTGTTATCTGCCAGCATGCAGCTTTGCCAACATGAGCTCATCTTCCCGCCAGGCTCCATCTCCAGGTGTGATGCTCAGCCCTCAGCTTCTCACCCACCTGCCAGAGAAAGACATGGAAGCTGTGATGACTGGGGGAGGGGCAGGAAGCAGATGGGCAGAAGGCACCCCCAAGGTTGACTCTGCAGAGTTGGGGACGCCCTCACCCCTGCTTTCTTACCACTCCACCACCATGTTTTCAGGGCCCTGCTGAGCCTCAGGACAGGAGGGGCCTGCCCAGAGTCTCTGCCCAAAGGAACGTGCAGCCTAAGACAAGAGGGCGTGAAGCCCACATGGGACAAACCTCACAAACCACAAGAGTCAGTGAATAGCCAGCCGTGACTTTTTCATAACATCAGAGGTGCCCGCATCTCACAGGGAGCAGCACAGCTTTGGGGGCACAGTAGGCCCGGGGCAGGCAAGTCCTCTCAGACCTCTGTGTGGCTGATCCCAGCAGGCAGCGTGCTTTTCCAAAACAAAGGAAAGAGACTCACAGGCATGTCAGTACACACTCCCGGACCACATCTAAGCGACTGGGCAGAGTCCCTGAAACGTGACGTGCTGTGTGCCTGCGGGGCAGGGGCGTGTAGGCAATCTTTTCCACAAGTGGAAACTATTTCAGCAGCCATGCTCCAGCGCTAACATAGCCAGGTCCTCCAGGGCAGGAGCTCCCAAGAACTTTCCAGTCACTTTCTTTGTTGCAGGAACAGACTAGCAAGGGCAGATGTTGGCATCTGCCTGCTGATCAGCATGGATCCAAAGGATGCGGAATGAGGTTCTTCAGTCAGAGCCACAAAAAGTGACACCCTGACCTGCAATGCCCCCCACCCTGAGCAGCCAGGCAGGCTCCCTGACCTGGGAGAGTGCTCCTCCCTCCCTCTTCCCCTCCCCCCTCTCCCCTTCCCCTTCTCCTCCCTCCCCCTCCCTCCCTCCATCCTCCTTCCCCCTCCCTCCCTCCATCCCCCTCTTCCCTCTTTGTCTTCCCTCCACTTCCACACTTCCCCCTCCCCCTCTCCCCTCCCTCTTTCCCTTCCCCCTCCCTCCCTCTCTTCCCCTTCCCCCTCCCCCTTTCCTCCTCCTTCTCCCTCCCCTTCCCCTTTCCCTCTCCCTCCTCCCTTTTCCCCTCCCCTGCTTCCTCCTCCCTCCTCCCCTCCCCTCCCTCTCCATTCCCCCTCTTCCCTCATTCTCCTCCCTCCACTTCCACACATTCTCCCTCCCCCTCTTTCCCCCTCCCTCTCCCTCCTACCCATCCTCAACCAGGTTCCTCTTTACCTGGGTGCACAGCAACCCAAAACACTGAGACACCGAGGTCTGCAGCAAAGAGAGGGTCCATCAGCATGGCCACCAAGCAAGGAGATGGGAAAACAAACCCCAAATCCGGTTCCCCTCAAGCAAGGGGCTTATGTGTTCATGGGATGAAGACTGAAGAAGCAGGTTTTCTGAGACACGGGTCCCAGCCAGTCTCAACCAGCTCAGCTCAAACTAGACACCGCTGACTCTTACTCGGCTGAACTAGACACAGCTGACTCCAGCTTTCTGGAAAACAACCGGAGCAAGCATCTTATTGCTTAGGCACCTTGCAGCCTGGAAGATGAGCCAGATGTCTGCAACAACAATTAAAAGCACCTTGATGAGTAAAGGCAGGTGTGATGCGTTATAATCCTTGGTTTCAATCCCTCAGACCCAGCCAGGCCTCACCTGTTCCAGGCTGCACCTCCGAGGCCCCATGGACCCATCCCCCCCGCTAGTCCCCCCAGGGATCCGTTGCTGGCCCCGCAACACTGAGCACTTCGCACCGTCAGCATCACCTTCTCTACTGGTCTGTAAGGTTACTGTCCTTTGCGTTCTTACCACCAGTTATCCTGACACAGAAAAAGTGCTCAGACATATCTGCTGAATGAACCAGAAAAGCCACGATATCTCAGCTTAGCCTTAGCGAGAGTCAAGGTACCAGACGGAAGCTGGCCCGTGCAGACCCTCAGTGCTGTGAGGGCCCTATGGCAGCCAGGCCTGCCATGAGCCGCCATCCTGGAGTTCAGACCTTCCTCTGCCCACTCCTGGAGTGCCTCAGCCCTGGCCTGCATAACCAACAGAATAAGATGGAGCTGACAGCTCGTGACTCTGAAGCCGCTTCTGCCTTGCTCGGTCCTGGAGGGAGCCAGACACCAGGCTGTAAGGGTGCTTGCGCTGGTGTGTGGACAGGCCCCCAGGCAGAGGAACTGAGTCCTTGCGCCCACAGCCAGCACCAGCTTGCCCAGAGCGTGAGGGGGCCCCTGAGCAGGGGAGGAAACCTTGAGCCCCAAGCCAAGCCTTCAGATGCTGTAACCTCAGCCACCACCTTTTTAAATTTTTATTTATTTTGCTGCACTGGGTCTTAGTCTTGGCATTTGGGATCTAGTTCCCTGACTAGGGATTGAACCCAGGCCCTCTTGCATTGGGAGCATGGAGTCTTAGCCACTGGACCACCAGAGACATCCCAGCCACTGGCAACCTCATCAACGACACTGGGCCAGAACTAGCTACTAGCTACTTTGCTCCTGGAGAAACTGAAATTAGGGCTTCCCAGGTGGCGCTGGTGGTAAAGAACCTGCCTGCCAGCGCTGGAGATGTAAGAGGTGCGGGTTCACTCCCTGAGTTGGGAAGATCCCCTGGAAGAGGGCATGGCAACCAACTCCAGTGTTCTTGCCTGAAGAATCCCCTGGACAGTGGAACCTGGTGGGCTACAGTCCATGGAGTTGCAGTCAGACACAACTGAAGAGAGTTAGCATGCACGCACTCATGTTTACTAAGGTTTTGAAACCAAAGGAAATTGCTAAATCCATTACACCTGTACCTGTCCTCATTTATCAAGCTTGCTTACACTGCCGTCACAAAAGGCTTGCATGTCCTCCGCACGTCACCGAGCACAAACAATAAGATGTTTGCTCAAGTTGTTTTCTAAGAATTTGGAGTCGGTTGTGTCTGGTTCAGACTGGTTGGGACCACCAAGCCTCCCACTGGGCATGCACGAGTGTCCCCCTGGTGACCTTTGAGACATCGGGGGCCCAAAAGGCTACCTTCAGAACCTGCTAACTGCTCCATCTACTGAACAAGCGTCCTATGGATAACCCACAGCTTAGTCAAGACCTGCTCAGAACAACAGTGAAATTCACCTTTTATTTCCCATCACCTTTCCCTTCTCCCCACACCTCAGACCACACTGCGTCCTTACCCTGTGAATACCCCAGCCCCTCACCTTTGGGGAGGTAGAGTTCAGGCAGGGTTGTTCTCCCTTTTCATGTCCTGGGACTTGGACCAAAGCAAAGGGAGCAAAAAATAAACCTCAGGGAGAGAAACCAAGGCCACTCTCCCAGGGCAGCAAACAGGGGAGTAGGTCACAAACATGGACTGTGGCCTGAGGCCTGCCACCCTCTGCCCCTGAATCCTGCGTCCCACTGGCCCAGGCCCACAAGCTGACCTTGAACAGCCCACTCTTACTCAATCTCTTGACTTTACAGCGGAGGATAGACTTGTCCTCAGAATTGGGTGGAAACCTACAGGTCACGAGGCAGAAAGTGGTTCATGGTGCTTGTGTGGATGAGCAAAAACAGAAGTTTTGAGACCTCCTAAAGTTTTTGAAAAACTTTACAAAGAATCAGAAGTTTTGGAAGCTGTGTTTTTAAAGGGTCCCCCTGTGGCTGTGGCCAGATATTGGCCTCTGGCTTGAGTCCCAAGCTCCCCCAGGGCTTGAGGATGAGGCAGGCAATGACCATGCTGGGGCCCTTCCCAGGGTGACAGAGCCTGCCCCTGCAGAGGGGCGAGGTCCAGGATCCTCTGCTCTCAGCTGTTCCCACCCCCACCTCAGCCATCCCACTGGGGGAGTTTCTGACATTTTCTCCTACATCATCACTGTTTATACCCCCAGTCTCTCTAGTTCTCCAGGGCACTAATGCCCCATCTTTCCCTCCTGGGACTCTGGTCAAGCCCACCTCTCCTGTGGCCTCTGCCAGTCTTCAGGACAATGAAAGGCTTGGGCACATGGATATCTCCAGAGGCGGGGTCATTTAGAACCACCATCACAATTCTCTGGTTTTTTTGTACCATTCACTACCTGTTGTTCTTTACTCCACACATTCTGCACTCAGTAAATGTATTTTAAAGGCCATGATTATAAGTGGAAAACCAGCTTTCCTCACTATAAATAGAAGCAAACAGTAACAACCAGCGTCCTGAAAACAAAACACCAGGAGGTAAGTCCTGCCCGGGACACTTCCCCTCAGATGGGGAGGCCAGCTCTCTCCTTGGCTATCTCTGTCAGATTAGGTCCTCACACCACCTCAGGCACCATCAGGCCAAACTTTGGTCAGCAATGGACTTCCCTTCAGATCTAACAGTTTAGGACTCCTCTGGAGGTTCAGGGGTTAAGATTCCATGCTTCCACTGCAGAGGGCACTGGTTCAACCCCTGGTTGGGGAACTAAGATCCTGAACGTGGAGCAGCCAAAAAATTTTTTTAAAAAAACCAAAAACAGATTTACTGGTTTAATTATTTTTCTGTTTCTTTCTCCCCTCTCTTTCCCCCATAAAAATCATAATGTACATGTAAGTACAATCCTCTGGTCTGAAAGTATGTGCTGAAAAAGTCTATTTTTTTCTTTTTTCGCCAGCACCAACCCACAGAGCAAGACACCAAGCATTGTCCAGGGAGCAATAATGGCTGTGTTTCCAGCATCCCTGCCTACTGGCCCTGACAGATACCACAGTGGTTCCTGCCAGGAAATTCTCTGCCACGTGGAAAACCCAGAGGAGGAAGCAGAGCCCCGTGGACCTCTCAGGCTCCACTCAGAGTTGCAGGAGTAAAACAAGCCCATCATCTTGAGCCCGGGGATCCACAGGGCCTTGGGAGCCTGTGACAAGACACACACACCACCCGGCCTCAGGAGGCCGCCTCTGTGCTTATTCTACCATGTCTGAAGTGGTTTGGCCCCTGTGTACCACTTGATAGAGCCCTCAGGGGAAAACTAGTGCCACCTCCATTTTGCAAACAAGAAAACCAGAGCCAAGATCTAACTCAAGGTTAGCACCAAGGTCAGCTTCACTCCTTCCAAGGCCACTGGCAAAGTGAGCCTGGGCATCTGGGAGGAGATCCTGGTACCCCCAGCCCACCCTCCTGTCCACGGTCTTCCTTGGGCTCTTCTCCTGGTGACCAGGCGCCTTGTCCAGCCTTCTTTCCCCTCAAGGACCATGACCCCTGTCATCGACTGGGCCATCGCCCCAGAGGGCAGCTGAGCCCTGGCTATGGGGCTGGGTCCTCATGTCAAGGATCACCTGCCGCCCAACCCGCCTGCTGGGGCAAACGGGGTGGGGCTCAGCAGCAGGGGGCGAGGGATGGGTGAAGATCCTCCAGACTCCAGCAGGGTCTCCACTGTGCTCTTTCCCAGCCTTCTCTGAGACCAGGTGGACTCAGGACAGCTGGCCCATCGTCCTTACAGGCAGCAGGCAGAGCAAGTGAGGCTCAGGCTCAGAACCTGAGTACCACCCAACCCCTGGATTTCACCCCCAGGGCCTGGGACCCTCCTCCTTCCTCCCCCTCTGGCCTTGCTGTAGAGGGTCTTGGAGAACCTCACATCGATGCTTCCCAACTCTTCTCCCGCAAGGCCCCCTGTTATTCCCCAAATGGTGTTCTCACCAAACAAACCACAAGTGCTGCATCATCTGTTTTCCATGTGTGGTCAGGGATGGGCGGCCACCTGGACGCATGCCCAGGCAGTGGGAGAACCTCCCTGACTCCATCCTCAGGAGCTTGGGGGCCTCAACACACATTTGTGAGCAACTGCTGGAAACTCACAATGCCCACAACCCACGTGGTCTTCGAAGCCCCCAACACTGAGAGACCCACTGAAACATCCTGTCCAGCCATCTCTGCCCCCAGCAGGATGAATCCCCCATCTCGGGTAGGGGGAGTGCTCCAATGGGCACCCCCCTTTTCCAGCTCTCATCTGTGCCTGGGTTTGTCCCTAGCACAGGGAGCTTTCAAAGTGGGCGCTCTCTTGAGTCGCCAGGGCTGGACAGCGCTTTACCCAGAAATATGTTGAAAGGAGGGAAGGATGGGAAGATGAGGGAAGAAAGGAATCTGAGCTTCAGCAAGAGCCCGGCTCTCCTGGGGAGAACTGGCTTCTGTTTGCACACTCAGGGCAGCTCTGTCTCCTCCTGCGGCTCCTGTGACCGTCCCCTCCCTTCCTCAGACCCATGGCAGGTGTACAGCTCAAGGAAACGCTGTGGAAGGAATGAATGAGCAGGTAAGCATCATCGGCACTCATGTGGGTACCCACTGCTCTGGATGCAGGAAAACTCAGTTTGCCAAGAGCACCTGCAACCCCCTCCCCAGATCTGACTCCCATCTGGGTCCCAGGTCAGCCAGGCAGAAAGACCAGGGCTCCAGGCTTGGCTCTGGTGGGCAAAGCAGGCACAGGGGGCTGCAAGTCAACTGGGAGAGCACCATTGGCTCCCAAAGTGACTCAGACTTGACTTGGGCAACAGCGGCCTCTAGCCTGGGCCGTGCTCACCACCCCAATTCTCCCAGCGCACTGCCCCCTGACCAGTGGGGCAGAGGAGGCCCAGGCTGGGGGCATCAGGCAGAACCGTAGCTTTGGAGGCAGGTAAGTGCTTCATTCTCTTCTCACCTTCTCACCTCAGCCACCAAGCACCTGGGAGCATGAAGCAGAGGGCAAAGCCAGGGACCCCAGAACATCAAGGACCCCCAGACCAACTGTGGGTTCAGAACATTGGGGGGGCCACATGTGACCTTTTCAGAAGCTCTCCAGGTACTTTAATTGGCAACCAGCACTCAGAATCATGGCTTATAGTATGCTCTGCTATATTTAAGATGGATAACAAGCAAGGACCTGCTGTACAGCTCAGGGAACTCTGCTCAGTGTTAGGTAGCAGCCTGGATGGGAGGGGAGTTTGGGGGAGAGTAGATACATGTGTATGTATGTCTGAGTCCCTCTCTGTTCACCTGAAACTATCACAACATCGTTAACTGGCTATTCTGCAATACAAAATAAAAAGGTTAAATTTTAAAAAAAATTAAAAGGAATCATGGCTTATAGCAAAGGCGGGCTCAGGCTGGACGGGCAGGGATGATGTGGAAAGTTCCTGCCATGCCCTGGGGTGGGGCCGTCTAGGCAGGAAAGAGACCCAAGTGCCAGAGATAGCAAACAGATGCAGATGAGCAAGAAGGAGCTTGCAGAGGCCCGAGCCCTTTCCCAGGTTGCCGTAACGTGGAGCGGAGCATGAGAGGAGCAGATGAGGTCATCTATGCTGGGCGATGCCAGGAGGGAGGAGGCAGGCCCTGGCTTCTCAGATGCAGGGCTGTGCCCTCTGGACTGTGACCACCTAGCAGAATCTGAGAGAAGGAGCCATGTTCATGACCTCAAAGCTCAGAACCTGAGTGGGGTGACAGAGCAAATGGGGCTGGATAATTAATCTAGAGGGTTCCTGAAGACCTGGAGCACAGCTGAATCTGTTGAGAACCTGCTCTTCCAAACTTTGCGGGGGAAGAGAGGAGCATCGATCTGAAGTCTTATCAGCTGGAACCAGTGGCCTGACGTCCAGATCATCATCTGTCCTGCCAGTTACCTGCGCTGGGATCTCCTACTTCCCTCCTCCACTGAGTGATGGTTAATTCTGTGTGTCATCTTGGCGGGGCTAAGAGATGCCCCAAGAGCTGCAGGAGCCGTGTTTCTGGGTGTAGGTGGGAGGGGTGTGTACAGCAGTGATGGGAATTCCACCTGGTTCAGCAGATTTCCCTCCCCAGTGCAGGGGGGCGAGGGGGGACATCGCCCAATCCATTGAGGGTCCAAGCAGAACGAAAAGGCAGGGGAAGGGCAAGTTCACTCCCTGCTTTGAGCCAAGACCTCCGCCTTCCCCCGCCCTTGGACAGGGGTCTCCTGGTGTGAGCCTTCAGGCTGACATCAGGGTGTACCCCGTCAGCCCCCTGAAGCCTAGCCTTCAGGTTTGGACTGAACTCTCCTGGGCCTCCACCCACAGGGAGCAGGTCCTGGGGCTTTGCCTCCATAATGCATGAGCTGGTTCCCATAACAAACCTCTCTGTGTCTCTACAGACCCTGCTGTTGTTCAGTCGCTCAGTTGTGTCCGACTCTTTGTGACCCCATGGACTGCAACACACCAGGCTCCCCTGTCCTTAACAGACACAACTTAGCAACTGAACAACAACGAAAAGCATAATTCATTAAAATTAATACTTTGAAGGATTTGGGGGAATTTTTGCTTTAGTTGAAATTAGTTTTGTTTTCACCAAAGTGGTTTCACCCCAGCCAGTTCCCATAAATGGGTCAGTTTAGTTCTGCTCAGCCAAATGTCAGTTTTGTGTGTGACGCATTTCAAACATGAGCAATTATCAAATACTTAAAATGTATGCAAAATAGCGCTTTGATGGAGGCAGTTAACAAATCTGTAAATTGAAAGGAGTATTGAAGCAGCAGTCTGTTTTGAAAATCTATTCGAGAGAAACCCACCCCATCCATCTACAATTCTTAAGGCCAAGGGTTTAGCTACTCCACCTTGAAAGGAATCGGTTCCCTTTCCCAATATACTAAAAAAGAAAGAAAGACTCAGAGACTGTTCATCTCTGTCAGGTTATGGTTCAATGTTGACGTGAACTGACAGCAACAAAACCAATTTCCAAGCCACAAACTAAACCAAAAAAAAAAGACCAAAAAAAACTAAAATATCCAACTGAACAAAGAAAACCAGAGAAATATTCAGAAATGGCTCAGAACATCTTATCCAATGTGAATCTCTGTAATCCTTAGTGTCCTTAGAGATAATTGTTTGGTAAATTGGGGGTGAACAGCAAGTTGACATTTCGCAGAACTAGTCTTAGCAAGTGGACTTTCAGAGAAATGGCTTTTGGAGGCCCAGGTTTCCTGATCTGACCTAGAGCCAGGACCTTCCAGCTGGCTCTGCAGTTCCCCTGGGGTCAAGACTGGGTGGGGCTGCTTCTGAGGGGAGTGGGTAACCTGGGGTCCCCACTCCAAGGTCATTCAGGCCCCCTGGAGCCGATGTGAAACCATTTCTGTGCCCCGTGCAGTGTCAGGTGGAAGGAGAAAGGCACTCAAATGCAGGAGAGGCTGGTCCAGCCTTGGTCCCCACCAGCCCACCCAGAAGACCCCTCCCCAGGGCTACTTCCTCCAGGGGTGGGGCTGCAGGAATATCCATGGAAATCAACTGTGCCCATGGAGCCCTGAGGTCCATCCAGGTCCTTCTCTCATCAGAGCCCTGAAACAAGTCACTTCCTCTCCCAGACTCACGATTCCCTCTCTGTTCCCCGGGGCAACAGGTGAAGAGAAACTGCTGTGGCTTTCTTCCTGCCTTGTGGCCCCAGCAAGCCCTCTTCAGCAACAGCTCAGCAGGGATGAGCCTCAAAGTTCTCACACCAGCCAGAGGCTGCTGGTGGCTTCATCTCTCTCTTTCCCTCTGCGAGCTCTAACTATCCATGAACTGTGTGCATTGTTCTCAGTATAACATCTTTACACACACGGATATGGAGAGTAAAATAGCATCCAGGTATTAGTTTCCTGGGCTTGCCCTGTGACTCAGCAGTTAAGAATCTGCCTGCCAACACAGAAGATGCAGGAGACCCGAGTTCAATCCCTGGGTCAGGAAGATCTCCTGGAGGAGGGCATGGCAACAGTATTCTTGCCTGGAGAATCCCTTGGACAGAGGAGACTGGGCGGGCTACAGTTCATGGGGTCACAGAGTCAGACACAACTGAAGTGACAAACACATGTACGTTAGCATCTAGCACCAGCCGGCCTAGGGAACCGAGCGCTTCCAGGTTCCCTCCTCCATCTCCTCCTCTTTCCTCCCCTCCTCCTCCCTACCCTTCTCTTCCTCCCCCTCCTCCCCCCAGTGCTGGAGTCTGCTCTTCCCAGGTATGAGCCTCATACTTCTTCAAAGTCAGAAGAATCGTTTTTTTCTTTTTTTTTAAGGGAAGAAGATCAGTTTTATGTGCTATCAGCTGGAGCTGTTCTTCTCAGAGGTTGGGGCCTCACAGGACAGTAAGATGTCAAAATTAACATGGTATTCCCCATGTTTCAAAGGAAGTACGTGAAAGGGAAAAAAAAAAAAAAAACCATCTGCCATCAGAGTCATTTCATTAAAGAAAGGACATTTGAACTATAGAAAGAGCATATTCGCAGAACTTTAAAAACTGAATACATCAAGTTCATCCAAACATCTTTATTTTCCTTGTTTCCATGCAAAGCCTGGAGCCCTTGGCCTTGGACCAGCTTGGCATTTAAGAATTTCTCATTTAGAAACTCACCTTCCGTGACCTGTATTCCTAAGAGAATGGGGACTTTCTGGGGGGTCCACCCCCATCCTGAATGGCCCACCCCTGAAATCTCAGGAGGAGGGAGCAGCCTCCGCCCCCTTCCTCATCTCTCTCTTATCTCCACCAGACACCACACCCGATCCCACCCTGGGTACCCTCAGGGACCAGAGCTCCCACCTGTCTTCTCTGTCTTCCTCCCCCTCTAGCCCAGGCCTGAGCAGGGGGCTGCAGGGAGACCCTGAGGACAGGGCCAGGATGGACCGTGCAGCAGGTGTGATGTCATGGGGCCCAGTGACCCACTGAAAATATCCCCAAATGGGAACACTTCATCCGTGCTACAGCACTCCCAGATAGTCTGACTCCACCCCCTCTGCACGGGTCCACTGCTCTGTCATTCGCCCTCAAACAGGAATAGGGGAGGGTTAAGGGCTGGGCAGGTGTTTTCCAATAGCCCCTCAGGTAAGCAGACTCTGTCTGTCCTCACCCTGCACTGAGAACCTCTGCCTTGGCTCTGGCCAGAATGGTTTTTAGAAACCACACAGCAACACTGCAAAAACCCAGGTTCCGATGGCACCTCAGCTTGACATCAGGGCCTGGAAGGGGGATGCTACTCCCATCTCTGACTTCTGGCCTCTCCCCAGCTCCTCTGTGGGCACACGCACACCCAGGGAGCTGCTTCAGAGCCCCAACCCCAAAGGGGCCCTGAGGGCTAGAGCCAAAGGGTTTAGGGGCACCTTCCTCCCTGAGCCATGTCTTTCTAGGATCTGATGGGAAACACCCCCACCCCTCAAGTGTGATCCCCTCCCATTACCCCATCACAGCATCTCTGGTCCTTCCCACTTCTTGACCATCCCGCCCTACTTCAGGTAAGGCAGGGCTGGTCCTCCAGGGCTCCCAACTTGGCTCTAGAAGTCCCCATATCTCAAATGCAGGACATACACACACACACACACACACACACACACACACACACACACAGAGTTTTCTCTCAGATGGCTACATGCAAAGGGCAATAAATATCACCAGAGGGGCAGAGGTGTCCCACCCCTGGTCCGGACTCTGGCCCCAGGTTCTGACTGGAGCTCAGGCAGACACTCGAGTCCCGTCTGCCCCATCCCACTCATAGCGCTCCCCTCACCCTCCTCAACCACGGGCATCAAAGAGGGGCCTCCTGGAGTCCTGCTGCTGCTGCTGCTGCTAAGTCACTTCAGTTGTGTCCGACTCTGTGTGACCCCATAGACAGCACCCCCCGAGGCTCCCCTGTCCCTGGGATTCTCCAGGCAAGAACACTGGAGTGGGCTGCCATTTCCTTCTCCAATGCATGAAAGGGAAAAGCGAAAGTGAAGTCGCTCAGTCGTGTCCAACTCCCAGCAACCCCATGGACTGCAGCCTACCAGGCTCGTACGTCCATGGGATTTTCCAGGCAAGAATACTGGAGTGGGGTGCCATTGCCTTCTCCGCCTGGAGTCCTAGGGTCCCCCATTAGGGCTGAGTGGAACGGGGAGAGCCTCAAGAGAACCCCACATGCCCCCGCTGGGGCCCTTCAATGACCCCACCCAAACCCCACCCTCCCCAGCCCCCCTCTACCCCCATTCAAGCACAGTCATACACCATGGAGCTTACATCCCTTTATTCCAAGCAGCGCATTGCTTTGGGTCTCCTCACAACAGCTCTGCAAGGTAAGGAGCACCCCCGTCTCTTAAGCACTCTCCGTCTGGCCAGGCAGATCAGACCCCAGGCCACGGGGAAGCCCCTCCTGCCCACCACCGACTGTCCGCACATGGAAGCAAGGCCGGACTGGGCAGTGGGACCAGAGTCGGGCGGAGGCAGGGGGCAGCAGAGCAGGCGGGGGGTTGGGGGACCTCAGTTCTGGGTGAGGATGCGCACGAATTCCTCATAGTTCACCCGGCCATCTTGGTCCACGTCCGCCTCCCAGATCATGGCGTCCAGGTCGTCCTGAGACAACTTCTCCCCCAGCTGGGACGTGGCCTGCCTGAGCTCGTCCACGCTGATGTAGCCATCATCGTCCTGGTCGAAGGCACGGAAGATTTCCCTCAGGGTCTCCGTATCTGAGGTCTGAAGCCCTGCGGCCATGGCCTCCAGGAACTCCTGGAAGCTGATGCTGCCATTCTCGTCCGTGTCCAGCTGGACGATGAGCATCTTCAGCTCAGCCTCTGACAGCTTCAGGCCCATCGTCCTGCATCACGGTGCCCAACTCCTGCACACTGATAGTGCCATCCTTGTCCTTGTCGAACCTGTCGAAGACCTCCTTGAACTCCACCACCTGCTCTTCAGACAGCTTTTCTGCCATGTTGCTCGCACCTGCTACGGAGCTTGCCAGCTCACTGCCAACCCGCCGGAGGGGCTCACGTCAGAGCTGGGACCAGCTCGGGACCAAGGCTGTATGTGTCTGAGAACACAGCTCAGGCGGCAGCCTTGCCACTGCTGGGAACCCCCTCCTTTTCTGTGCATCCCAGCAAAGGGAGGAGGACACTCTCCACCCACCCCATGTCCTGGGGCATGATCCTCCTCCCAGGGAGGGACAGCGGACTGCAGACAGACAAGAAATGCAGGAACTGGAGAGGCAGGCCCGCCCCAGGAAGAGGCTGCAGAGAACCAACATGGCCAGGCCTCGCCCACCCCAACAGCAGAGCACAGTGCCCACGGCACTCTCACAGTCCAGCCAAGCTCAAGATGGGGGGCTCAAGACAACTTCTCCAAACTTAGAGGCCAGTGTGGGGAGGGGAGGGGAGCCTCCCACAGCCCTGAGAACCGGGAGGGCTGTGGCCAGCGTTCCTGTTCTCTCTGGGGCTGTCCAGCCCCCGTCCTGCAGGGTGGGCTGTGGTGGTAGAGCTGAGTGGGATTCTCCCAGGATGCACTGTGGGCTTCATCACTCTCCAGCCCACGGTGGCTGGCAGGTCCTCAGGTGGGGACGCGTCTGCCTGCCTTTGGCTTGGAGGAAAGGGGGGCCGGGGGGTGGGGGTGGGCAGAGCCTGCCGCAAGTACTGCTGAGATTCATTCATGAAGTGAATATTCGAAGTGTGATTTCAGAGGCAAGAGGAAGCCTCCAGTATCCCTCAAGATCCTCTCCTCTAGCTCCCCTCCAGCTTCTCTGATTCTGTCCCAAGTCCTGGGTTCTCTACAGAGACCCCAGGAAGGCGGGGACCCTTCACTTATAACTCCAGAGGGGTCCTGCCTGAGAGCGCTGGGCTGGATCAGGCAGCCCCCAAAGATGCCAGGGGCGGGAGGATGTAGAAGTGGGTGGCTGGTACAGTCTGCCTTATGGGTTTACCAAGTCAGCCCTAAGCAGACAAATTCCCGGGGTGCATAGTCTTATCTGTTTCACCTCTGCCCACTGCTCTGAAGCAGAATTTAGACCAAGAGCTCAGGCCCTGGGGACCATAGCCAAGTCCTTAGCCCTGAGATCCAAGGCTGTAAAGGGACATTTGCCCTGGGGCCCCCATGGTGACTTTCTCAAGCAAATTCCCTCGTGATCTCTATAAATCCCCTGACTTGCCCCAGCTATGCCTCCAGGGGAGGAGCAGACTGCTTCTGTCCTCCTGAGAAATTAGTAAGTTCCACTTCTGGTTCAGCCATCTGACAGCATTCTGTCCTTCCCTAGAGGGCAGTGGGCAAACACCTCTCCACTTCTTAGCCCTGCACATCCACCCCCAGCACCCTGAGTCCAGGGGACCCAGATGCAGAGAGATGGGAAACCTTCTGGTTGCCCATCTCCTCAGATGAAGAGTTTTCCTGGTGACTCAGTAGTAAGGAACCCGCCTGCCAAGGCAGGAGACACAAGAGACCAGGATTCAGTCCTTGGGTCAGGAAGATCCACTGGAGGAGAAATGGCAACCCACTTCAATATTCTTGCCTGGAGAATCCCATAGTCAGAGGACCCTGGCAGAATTGCAAAGTCGAACATGATTGAGCGCACACAGACATCATGAAGACGATCACTATCTCATCTTAGAGCAGAAGAGTGCAGAGGCCAATACACAATGAGCAATCAATTTCTCAATGAAACTGACAATTGTCTTGGGTAGAGGGTGTGGATTCTCCTGGGAGACCAGCTTCATAAGCCAAGTGGGGAGGGTGGGGCCACTGATTACTGGGACCAGCCCAGCTCCCTTGCTTATTTTTAAAGAATATTTGTAGATATAAATCTATGCTTTAAATTTCCTTTTCTTCTCATCTCATTTACTCTCATCGCTGATTCTGCACTGTAAGTGGAGAGCTTTGCAGATACTGTCAGGAGACTAGAATTCTGGGTTCTAATTCCATCTTTGATTTGGGGACTTAATTTTCATGTCTGTATGACAGACACACAAAGCTATGAGATAGGATAATAAGTCCCCGTATCTGATCAGACCTCTTAGGATCAAAGCTCGAAGTTTCTTTGATCAACGGAAGGTGCTGTTATTCCATGACCACCTTGTGTTTGGTTGTTGCTGTTCAGTCACTCAGTCATGTCTGACTCTGCAGTCCCATGGACTGCAGCACGCCAGGCTTCCTTGTCCTTCACTATCTCCTGGAGTTTGCTCAAACTCATGTCCATTGAGTGGGTGACGCCATCCAACCATCTCATCCTTTGTTGTCCCCTTCTCCTCCTGCTTTCAATCTTTTCCAGCATCAGGGTCTTTTCTCAATGAGTCCAGGTGGCCAAAGATTAGAACGTTAGCTTCAGCATCAGTCCTTCCAATGAATATTCAGGGTCGATTTCTTTTAGGATTGACTGGGTTGATCTCCTTGCAATCAAAGGGACTCTCAAGAGTCTTCTCCAACACCAGTTGATTCAAAAATATCAATTCTTTGGTGCTTAGCCTTCTTTATGGTCCAACTCTCACAGCCATACATAACTACTGGAAAAACCATAGCTTTGACTATGCAGTCCTCATGTTTGTATTTGGTGTGAACCAACACTCCTAGAAGTATTCACCAGAAGAGGACTTTGCTCTCAAGGCCAGTGGGTAAGGGGACACGGATGGCCGCCTGGGAGGCTGGGGACTGAGGATGAGGAGACTGGGGGCTGCCACTCCCTGGGAAGCCCTCAGGCACAGGAGGAGGGAGGAAGGGCTGCAGACCCAGCAGGGAGGCCGTGGTCCCGGCAGGGGCACAGGATGTCTGTGCCTGCTGCCCGCTGGGGTGCTCAGTCTGCAGAGGAAGGAGAGCCTGGAGCAGAAGGAAGAGAGAGGCAGAGGAGACTCTGGCAGGTGGGCCAGCAAGCCTGCCCTGCCGGACCTCGTCTGCTCCTGACCCCACCTCTGTCTCCCAGGGACACTCGACTTCTCCCAACCCTGGTCTACAGGAGGAAGGGTGATGGAGGAGGCTGGGACAGGAAGGTGACCTCTTCCAGGCTGGCTGGGTGAGTCCTGAGGCCCTCGGGGTAGGGAACACGCACACTCAGTAGCCATAAGGTGTGTGTGTGTGTGTGTGTGTGTGCACACATGTGCACGTGAATGTGTGTGGCTGAGTGTGTGGGGGAGGTGTGCAGAGCCAAGTCAAGGGTGGCTCCGCTTCCCAGGGACTTGACACGGCACCCCACTGCTGTCTGGGTTCTGTGGGCGAAACAGCAGGAACATGAACCAGCAGGACGGGTCTTAAGGCTCCTCCGACTCCCAGACCTGCAGGGACCTGCCTGTCCGTCCACCTGAGCCAGTCTCTGCAGGAACGGCCCTGCCATGATCTTACCCAGGAGACCCACTCCAAGAAAAGGGAAAAGACACTGTGTGGGGGTCATTGCCGCCCACAAGGCAAGCCCCGGTCCCCTGCTCCAGCCTGCTGCCCCCACCAGGCCCCCACCCTGAACACAGCACTCCCACTTGGGCCACACGGCAGGGTCCGGGCAGCAGGGGGTGTGGGGCTGGCCTCTCCACCAGTCTGGGGTGGGTGACTTCACCTCCCCAGCTCCAGGGTCCTCCCTTTAAAGGAGATGACACAGCGTGGGCTTTATGGGGTGTCGGGGATGTCAGGGTGACACGAGCGGACAGGAGGCAGTCGCTTAGAGCCTGGCATACAGAAGGCACTCAATAATAGGGATTCCACTGTCCCTCGCTGCCCCATTGCCCAAGTGCTGCTGTCCGCCCAGCACCTCCATGCTTCCTCCCGGCATTTGCTTCCAGGCCAAAGGACAAGCATCCTTGAAGGGGGCCAGGGTGGCTGTTATAAGGTCTCAGAAAGTCTTAATCTGAACTAAACACCTGGACTCCCAGGTGCAGGGGACAGTGTCTGTCCCGCTTCCCTCCTAGCGCTTCTATTGTTTCCTGTTCCAACTGGCCCTCACATGGCCGGTGCTCCTGGTAGAGGAGCAGATTCGCTGGATGAGCACGTTCTCAGGACATGATCAGAGGCTGGAGGCCACCTTTCCAGGTCTCTGTTGAAGCAGAGGTGTGATTCTGGGGCTTCCAGGAGGTAGACATCAGATCACGTGCATGTGTCTGATTGCTCTGCACCCACGACTCTTCGCCAGCCGGGGCTGCTGGGTTTTCAGGGCCCACAACTCGCCTGCACAGGGCAGGCTGGCAGGACTGTCCTCTCCCCTCTTTAGGGGAACTTGGTAGGAGACATGTCATGCTCCACTCACCACCCATGCACACACCTGACCCAGTAACAGTGGACTTGTCTTCCAGCACTTTCTGTAAGAAGTGCTTCCATCGAGTGCTTCCAGAGGGCTGAGACTTATCCCAGGACACCAGGCACTTTGACTTTAACCATCCCAGGTGGAAATCTTCCTAAGGTCTCACGTGTTTTATTTTCCATCACTGTAGAAATGGCTGGAACGTCCCTCCAGTGGTCAGAGGAGATGAGTGTGGCCATCAGCTATGTCACGATGCCCTACTGCCCACTGGGACTCCAGCAGGAGTGCTGGCCACTCGATACACAGTCCTGGCTTGCTGTTTTTCTAGTTGGCCCTCCCCACTTCTCCCCAGTGTCCCACAGCGTCCTCTTCATCTCTTTTGGTGACATCACTTGAGGAAAAGCCCAGAGTTGCCTTCAGCACTGTGAGCCTGACGAAACAGAAGATGAGGGACTTCCCTGGTGGCTCAGTGGTGAAGAATCCACCTGCCAATGCAGGACACATGGGTTCAATCCCTGATCTGGGAGGAGCCCACGTGCTGCGGAGCAACTAAGCCCATGTGCCACAACCACTGAGTGTGTGCTCTCGAGCCCAGGAGCTGCAACTACTGAGCCCAGGTGCCCTGGAGGCCCTGCTCCACACTAGAGGAGACAGAGCTAGAGACTAGCCTCCACACTCAGCAGCTAGAGAAAAACCCATGCAGCAATGAAGACTCAGTGCTGTAAAAAACAAACCCTTTTTTTAAAAAAAAAAAAAAGAAGATGGGGACCCAGTCCTGAGCAGGAGGCACTTGTCTCCCTATGCTTGTCTGGGGAACCCTGACCGAGCCATGCAGGGGTGCTGGTTTAGACCAGGTCAGGGCTGACGCCTGGGGAGGGGGCAGCTCCGCTCCAGCCACACAAGCACACAGCACAACCTGGCAGGTCACCTCTTGCCCGTGGCCAGGACGGCTCAGCACGGTGCCCAGGATCTGGGTCAGCGTCCTTTCCCCCTCCTTCCTCATCATGAGATCCCGGAAGCCCTTTCTCTGCCACCAGAGCTGGGGTCTCTCTTTCCCACAATCCCGTCCAGCCAACCAAGATTCCTAGAAACAGAATCTGTCTCTGAGGCTGCTTCCTTCTTCAGGGAAATTGCTCTTTCCTGCTCTGGAGTCTCCTATGGACCCACTGTCACCGGTCAACAGTGAGGAAGCATATTTCTGCTCCCTTCTGCACCTGATTCCGTACGGCCCCAGGACTCTGGGCGCCCTCAGTGATGGGCTGATGAGAACCTTTTATATCTGTGGTCAGCAGGGGTGGCGGCCCCAGCTTTCCCCTGTCCCCAGCTGTCCCTCCACACCTGCCAGCTCCTACTTGCCTGACCTGGTAAAGCCACGCCCACACCTGTGCTCCCCCATTTATCTGGGGGAGAGGGTGATAGTATTCCTCACACCTGTGCTCCCATGTGCCAGGTGCCTTGAGAAGTGTTCTGAAGGTGACCTCATCTCGTCCTCGCTGTTCACACCCACTCCCAGATGAAGCAACTGAGGCTAAAGAGAAGTCACAAACCAGGGTCATGGATAAGCCAGGGTTTTGGATCTGGGCTTGCCAGACCACGAAGCCCAAGCCCTTCTACCTCTCATGGCATCTGTCCAGAGCAGAGCGCAGAGCAACCGGCTAGCCCAGGTGCCAGGAGGACAGCGTCTCTCCTCCGTCTGTACTTACAGTGCTGATTCTGCCAGCATCTCATTAGTGAAAACAGACATTCTGGCTCTCAGCCCCATCGCTCCCAAGAACTCAGTCCAGGCACGAAGCCTTTGGTCTAGGCAAGGAAGTAGAGGGTGGAGGGGATGGAGGGGGAGGGATGTCAGACCCTGAGGTGCGCTCACCCCTCCTGTCTCCACGTCCGGAGTTGGGGGTGCGCATGGAGGACTTTCTGCTGGTGCTCTCAGAGCCGGGACTGCACTGATTCTCCCTACAGTGCTGGGAGGTTGAAGTCACAAGCCCCTCTTCCACCTCGTCCCCCACTCCATCACTCCATCATTTGCTCCAGGAGACTTGAGTTCTATCCCAGTGGGGCCTCCATCCAGCCACGTGGCCTCAAGCAGAGCCTTCTTCATCCATTCAACAGATGCCCATTGCCAGGGCTGAGCTTGACCTTGAAAGCTTCCAGTGACCAGATGCTCTCCCCGCCTCCAGAGGAGCTGAGGCTGCTGAGAGGACCCCTCAGAGGCCGGAAACACCCTTGGGTCTATTCTCCAAGGACAGCCGGCCTGGGAGGCATAGAGAGGACTTGCCCCGGAGCCAAGAGACCCTCCTATGAGGCACAGTTTTGTCCCTTGCTCACCAGTTGCACAGTCCTGGATAACCACTTAGTTTTGATGTGTTACCAGGTCTGGAAAATGAGGGCATTGCACTAGAGGATGGCTTTCAGAATTTTATTAGCAGAGGTGCCACATTTCAAATGAAGCCTTATTGGTCTGAGAGAGAGCAGTTCATCTTCATTGAGTTCTTATGTTCCAGCTGCTCTCTGACCCTTCCAAGTGTGACTGCACGGTGCTCTGGGCCTCACTGTGATCAGCTGACAGGTGAGGCCCAGGGGTCAGGAGAGTCTGACTTGTCCAACATGAGTGAAGTGGCTAAAAGCAGACTTTCCTGGTTGGTGGGGGGAAAGGAAGGAAGCAAAGTAGATCCCATCAGCCTCTTCCTGCTCCCTCGGCATCTCTGGAAGGACTTCTGCAGAGTCCAGGTGTCTCCAAGAGCAAGTTCAAATCCAGGGGATGAATGACCTTAAAGGGAGTTAAACTACTTTGCTCTTCTGATGCCCTGTCCAGGTACCATGCTCACGCCCCAAGCCTTCTGCCTCAACCACACCTCACTTGCTCACCAGCGGGCACGTGTGTCCACCCATAGATGCTTGAACTTGCACACGCACATGTTTTCCTGTTTTAAACGCGAAGGTTTTCATCACCACCATAAACTCTGGGCTTCCCAGGTGGTTCAGGGGTAAAGAATCCACCTGCAAAAGTAGGAGACACAGGAGATGTGGGTTTAACACCTGGGGTTGCAAAGATCCCCTGGAGGAGGAAATGGCAACCCACTCCAGTATTCCTGCCTGGAGAATCCCATGGACAGAGGAGCCTGGGGGGCTACAGTAGGTCGAAAAGAGTCGGACATGACTGAGTGACTTAGCACATACCCCGTAAACTTCAAAGGCTTGGAACTTGGAACCAACACCTTTCTGGCCTCTTAGTGAGTCCCAGACCCTTGGGGGAAAGCATCTTGTTCTCTTGAACAAAATTACCACATCCTGGTGGTGACGAGGGCTCAAAGGAACAGATGGGCCTCCTTAGCCACTCATCAAGTGCATCTCGGTATCAAAAGATTCGTAGCATGGAGTTCTAGCCCCTCAGCCACATTAGTCCCTGTAATACTTTGTCCATTTTTTCTCAAACCATCAAATGCAAGTTTGAAAGGCGGGACAGTCACACACATGAGCCCTGCCCACCCCCAGCCTGCTCTCCACTGGCCTCCACCCCAAGGCCAGCCCAGAACCCCTTCGCCTGCCCACAGCACGGTGGAGGCAGTAAGTGACTTCGGGGTGAGCTACTTGGGAAAAGTTACCAAGCCCACAGGAATCACAGAAACCATCATTTCCCCAGGAAAGCAGGAAGTCCAAGAAGAGACTTTGTCTTGTTTGGCTACTTTTTTTGTGAGCTGTAACACTGATGTGTTTTGATTTGGGTGACAGTTTAATCCTGAGTTAACCAAAGTGAGTCTCAGCAACTAAACATAGGCCCCTATACGTTAGGGCCTAGACAGCATATCAAAAAGCAGAGACATCCTTTGCCAACAAAGGGCCATATAGTCAAAGCTATGATTTTTCCAGTAGTCATGTACAGATGTGAGAGTTGGACCATAAAGAAGGCTGACCACTGAAGAATTGAAGCCTTTGAATCGTGTTGGAGAAGACTCTTGAGAGTCCCTTGGACTGCAAGGAGATCAAACCAGTTAATCCTAAAGGAAAGCAACTCTGGAAAAACTGATGCTGAAGCTGAAACTCCAATACTTTGGCCACCTGATGCGAAGAGCCAACTCACTGGAAAAGACCCTGATGCTGGGAAAGATTCAGGGCAGGAGGAGAAGAGGGTGACAGAAGATGAGATGGTTGGATGGCATCACCAATTCAATGGACATGCGTTTGAGCAAACTCCAGGAAATATTGAAGGACAGGGAAGCCTGGCATGTTGCAGTCCATGGGGTCAAAGAGTCGGACACGAACAAGTGACTGAACAGTATGTCACCTTGGGTGGAAAGTAGGGTGAGGCCCCCAGAGACACTGTGGGTGCAGGTAAGCTGATGAGGAGCTGGAAGGATTAGAGGCAGGGGTGGCCCAGGGGGGCACCCTGGAGGTGGACTCATAGACCAGCCACCTAAAGAAAGCAGCAGGACCTGCCTGGAGGACACGGCAGCCCAGGAAGACACAGGGAACCCTCAGAGCAACCCGAGCACTGGGCTTCCTCCACGCTCGGTGGACTTCATTCCACAGGTGAGGCCTCAGATCATAAACACGAATCACCTGGGTGGCCTATGACCCCGAGCAGGAGGCAGGAAGCAGCGCCCATGTCCTGGAGGGTGACGCACCTGGCTGCTTATCAGGTTTTAATTAAACATTGCACAGCCCTGATCCAGATCGATGGTCTCCTCCCTGAACTGAAGGCACAGCCCACGACAGGCCTGGAGGAGTCCTGATGACTCACACAAGACCAAGACCAAGCAAACATCCTTCCCAAGCTGGTCAGGCTCCAGGCTGCAACTGTCTTCAGGGGGAGGAGAGAAAGGACATCCCAGAACCCCACAAGTTCCCACAGAAGGCCCCCTACTAGCTGCAAAGACCCTCTCCTGGCAACAAGGGCGACTAAGAAAGTGTTGATTTCCCGCGGTCTCAGGAAGTTGAGCAAAAATGCACTTATGTCACTGGCCCCTCCCAGCCTTGGGAAGCAAGAAGCCCCAGAAAGCACTGGTCCAGACCACGTGCTTGGCAGAGGCTACCTGCTGTCCCCAGATGGGCTTGAACTCAACTCTCAGTATCCCACCACCACATCCTGTGTTTGTCTGTGTCAGTGTTGTCACTCTTAGACTGTGTGTGAACTGCAAAGATCCAACAACAATAGTGCATGCTGTGTGCTCCCTGCAAACCCAGGCGTGTCTGCTCATTTCTTGGAGACTGAGGGATGGAAAGTCACAGGTAGGAAATTGATCTGCACAGACCAAACACCCCAGAGACAGCCCAAGACGGGGACAGCCCTGCACTGACCCTTGGATGCATGCACTGGAACCGAGGAGACTCTGAGGGGCTGTTGGCCCTAAAGCCACAAGGGGAGAAGGTGGAAGCCCTACCCCGGGGTCCTGAGAACCACACTCCCCTTCCTAGGACTCTCCCCCATCTCTGTCCTGAGTCTCCCTGCACCTCCTGCCTGGTCCTGCTGGGTTGCTGGGTTCACGTCCAGACATTTGGCCTGGAGGAGAGAAGTCCACCCTCCCCAGATCTGCTGGCCCCCATCACCCCGACTATGTTCGGGCCTCTCTATGAAGCCGAGCCAGCATTCCACAATAAAGACCGAGTTGGATCAAAGTGCCCCAGGTGACCATACGGCTTGCGGGGAGCTGGGAGGTGAGTCTGTCCTCCTGAGGCCTGAATAGCAAGAATGTTGTGTGGGCAGGAGTGGACTTTTCTAGCATCAGTGTGGGGATGTGAAGCCACGGAGAAGCCAGGGCTGGAAGGCCAGAGAGTGAAACCTCAGCAGCTGCTCCCAGGGGTCAACACAGAGGTCACCCGCCCCCACAGAGCCACATGGCAAACCTGTGAACAGTGAAAAGAGATGACAGACCACACTGTGGGTGAAGCTGGCACCTGGGAGAGAGCACCTGGGGGCACCCCATGGGGTCTGACCCAGAGGGAAGGGCTGGAAGGGACGACACAGGTCCAGGCCTCCTGCAGGTGGAAGAAGTCTGCCCGAGTGACGACCCAGCCCTCCACTCATTCAGCAAATGACGTCTCCCGAGCGCAGGGCCCGTCCTGTCATGGAGGGCTTCTGCCTGTGTCTGTGTCAGCTGCTTCTGTCATGTATGACTCTTTGTGACCCCATGGTCTGTAGCCCACCAGGCTCCTCTGTCCCTGGGCTTCTCCAGGCAAGAATACTGGAGTGGGTTGCCATTGCCTTCTCCAGGGGATCTTCCCAACAGGGCTCTCCTGCGTTGTAGGCAGATTCTTTACTGTCTGAGCCACCAGTGCTGGTCAGGGGGGAAATCAGAAACTGCCCTGAGACTTCCCAATACTTAGATCCTCTTCTAACAGAACTGGTGATGATATTGATAAACGTAGGGGCTTCCCCGGCGGCACTGGTGGTAAAGAATCTGCCTGCCAATGCCGGAGACACAAGAGGCCTTTATAATTTTTTTAAACTATGCATAAAGTGATTCAGCATTCAGAAGATCTGCGGAACTCAGTAAACTAGTAGTTTCCAATTGGCTTACACATGGCATTACCGAATCATGAGCGGGTGAAAGATCACTCGGAGCACAGGAGCAACTAGTGGATTTCAACAGAACAGGATGAAAGTTCATTGACACGGTTTCCGAGTCCATACCACAGTGAACTTTTAAGGAGCTGCCACCTGTCAATTTTTGATATGGTATCCAACAAGAAGAACCACAGTTCTCTGGAAGGGTCATTGAACATTCTCTCCTTTGCCAGGTGTGTCTATCATGTGATGCTGAATTATCATATACTTCAAATCAAAGCACCTGCCCACAGATTGAGTGCAGAAGTAGACAAGCTTTTATAAAGCCAGGCATTAAGGAGATTTTAGAAATTATTTTTTTTAGGTACTGTGATTCTTATTTTTTGTTTTGGAAATATAATTTTTTTTTTATGTTTTCGTTTACTTGCTAAGTTATGTCTGACTGTTTTCAACCCCATGGACCGTAGCCCGCCAGGCTCCTCTGTCCATGGGATTTCCCAGGCAAGGATACTGGAGTGGGTTGCCATATCCTTCTCCAGGGGATCTTTCTGACTCAGGGATCAAGCCCGCATCTCCTGCATTGGCAGGCAGGTTCTTTACCACTGAGCCACCAGGGAAGTCCCTAATTATTTTTTATAAAACTGCGCTATTTCTGTTTTTTCATTTCTTCTTTGCTTGTTTGCAGGGCAGGAATAGAGAGGCAGACATGAAGAATGGACTTGTGGACACAGGGTGGGCAGGGGAGGGTAAGATGAATTGGGAGAGTAGGCTGGACATACGCACGCTACCGTGCATAAAACAGATAGCTAGTAGGAAGCTGCTGTGAGACAGGGAGCCCAGCTCAGTGCTCCGTGGTAACCTAGAGGGGAACGATGAGGAGTGGGGGGTGGGAGGGAGGCTCAGGGGGAGGGGACATATGTATACTTATAGCTGATTCACACGGTTGTACAGCAGAAACTAAAGCGACCTTGTAAAACAATAACACTCCGGTAAGAAAAAAAATTAAATAAAATTCTACATTCCTTACAAAAAGTTATGAATACATAAAATACATTTACATATATTAAAATTTTATTAGATCTCATTTCAAATGCAGGAAATACTGATAGACATTTTTAAAGGCTCTTTACGTTCTCCAGTAATCCTTAAATGTATAAATGAGACCGAAGACCACAAATAGATCCTGCAGGGAAGGGAATCACTGCCCTAAGAGGCCACAAGGGGGAAAAACACACAGCTCAGGAAATTAAAAACATTCCCTATGTCATAGTTTCCTAACCAGCAGGTTGCAACAATTCAGTCATCACAGTACTGTGTCCTGGGAGTCAGGCGCAACTCTAAAACCCTTCCTGAGCTCCCTTTCAACTTGCTTTATGAAGAGTCCACTCAGGCTCTGACCCAGAAACCTGCAGACTCCTGTTGGCCACTTACGCCTTGCAGGTGAAGAGGGCAGGACGCAGAATATGGCAGCCCATCCACCAGACCGTGTCAGGCACATGTGACCCAGGCACGCTGGCCCCTGGTCCCCCCGGACCCCGTGTCAGCTCCACACCCACGGCCAGTGCTTCTCCTGATGTTGTGGGGACACACCATCCAGCTATAGCACTTAGTTTATCAAGTCTTTCTTTCACAGGTCACCCTCTAAACCCAACCCAAACTCACAGGGAGGAGAGGGCTCAGGGCTGGTGCTATTACTAAGTGTGGAAGGTGTGAAGACTAGAGGATAAAAAGTGGGAACTGGGGGAGTCAAGTAGGCAAACCCAGAACTCATCCCTCTCGAGGCTGTCCACTCACCTCTCTGGAGCTGTCCCCGCAGCTCTGGCCAGAGGGGACGAGGGTCTGGCCATTCCCAGAGCTGCTGGCATCAGTGCAATCAGCTGGCCAGCCTGCTGCCTGGTCCTGGACTCCTGTCCCAACAGGACCTGGGCTCTAGGCAACCGCAGGGTGGGGAGCATGCAAGGGGAGGAACAACCCAGCTGATTTTAAGTGCCGGTGGAAGCTGGGGCCAGAATGCCAGCCGTGGGCTCGTGCAGCACAGCCACCTCCATGTGGTCTCGGCCACCTCTCCACGTGCCCGGCCACCTGCACATGCACAAGGCCATCTCCATGCACACACGGCCACCTGCCTGCATGCCCGGCCACCTCCCGACAATGCTCATGGCCAAGCAACTGAGCAAGGAGCAAGTGGCTGAGTTCTAGGGGGCCTTATCCTGTTCCACCTGGACAGCAACAGTGCCATCCCCACAGGAGCTCGGCACGGTCCTGTGGTCACTGGGCCCAAACCCCACCAAGGCCAAGCTCCAGAAAGTGGTAGGTGAACTGGACTGCAACAGCAGGGGCCCTGTGGGCTTCCCCGAGCTCCTGGGCCTGATGGCCTGGAAGGTGAAGGCTGGGGACAGTGAGGACCACATCTGGGAGGCCTTCCATGTCTTTGACAAGGACAGCAAAGTTCTGGTCAGCACCGCCGAGCAGCGGCATGCAATGACCTGGCTGGGAAAAAAGCTGACCAACCAGGAGGTGGAGAAGATGATCTGGGCGGCACACATGGATACAAATGGGCAGGTGACCTGCGAGGAGTTCATGCACCTGCTGGTCTCGGGTGAGGCCGCTCTCCCAGCCCACCCCTGCCCAGATGTCCCATCTCTGTTACCCCCACCCCTCCGGGCACTGCTCCTTTTCTGGTTGGCTGACTGATCCAGATTTCTGCCCTCACTTCCTTTCCTCACTCCTGCCCACCTCCCCACCCTCTCCTCGTTCAGGATGACCCAGACCACTGCCAAGACCAGCAAAGCTCAAATGCTCAGTGCCTCAGGAGCAGATGCTCAAGGGGGGCCCTGGGCAGGGATCAGAGGAAGACAGTCACAGCTGTGTGTCCCCGGGGAGGGCCCTCCACCCAGGACCCCTAACTGGCACCCCCATCAATCCACTCTGATTCAGGAGGAGGGGGTGGCCCAGGCCCTGGGCAAGGGGCGCTGACTGGGGCTGACAACCGGGGTCCAGCCTCCCTTCCCCACATGCCCCATGGTTCCTTTCTGTCTCCACCAAACCATGGTGATTCATCTCTTACAGCCAGGAGTCAGTTCTAACGGGTTTATATTCACCTTCTTGGAAGGAAATTTGAATGTAAGGGAGAAAGAGGCTGCAGGGGAATAAAGAAGACACTTGCGTTCCTGCTCTGTTTCTTTTTCCCTGGTTTGGACAGAAATGATCCTTGTTAGCTCTAAGAGGCAGCAATCTCTCTTTTTGTGCCTTTTGCAAATGTGATGACATCTTGTACTGGTGGGCAGAGCAAAGAGAGGAGTCTCAGCAAGGTGAATCTTGAATTTTTATTTCAAATAAAATGGATGAGTTGGCAGCAAAGGATGGTTAGAAATCCACGTAGAGCTCTAAGATCTGAGTGGATTGCAGGGTGGAAGGAACACTGGTCTGTGTCCGTGGTTTCCCTGCATTCACGATGGAGTTGCAGGGAAGTATAGAATGAAGACTCCAGCACTGGAGAGGCCCCCATGATGCCAGAGCAGTAAGAGACGCACCTCCTGCACTAAACTCTGGCTCCCAGAGGTGGCATCAGATGACCCAGAGGCCAAGGGGCTTGTCACAGATGACATCAGTGTTTCAAGGGGTGGACGCTACCCCAGGGCTCATCAGGAAGGGCCGCCAGCCCTGGGATGGTCACAGAGCAGCTGGGCCATCTCCATGAGTCCTTTCCCGACACCCTCCCCACACTCACGGGTCCTCAAATGTAGAGGGGAGTGCATGGGCTCTGGGCCTGGTCAGACTGGCATTTCTGGCTTTCTGGTGGTTGTTGCTGCCCCCACCGACTGGGCCAAGTCACTTGTTCTCCCCATGGGGACAGCTGAACTGGGCACCGGATCCCACTGTGAGCACACTGCCTGCACAGTAACTCACAGCCGCCCTACAAGCCGCTGCCCTTCATCGCTTCCCCGTCTACAAAGGAGGAAGCTTAAGAAAGCAGCGAAAGGGGCAGAGCTAGGGGTAGAGGCATGTCTGTACCCCAGCCTCGCTCCTGGCCTCCCCACCCATCACCCCTGGGGCCTCCACGTGACCTGATGAGAACCATGCCTCCTCCAGCACTTGTGAGGATTAGATATCATCTTCTTAACATGCCTGGCATGCAGTAGGTACTTAATAAGTGGCAGCTACCATTGCTATTATCCTTCCAGCCCCAACACTGCATGTCCATCCCTTGAAATGGTCCAAGGGAAGAGTCGGAGTCTGGAATGGGAAGTGGTCTAGGCAGGGCAACCACAGAGCCCCCTTCATGGAGGAAGGGGAGCCGGGGCTCTGACCATAGGATCTTGTGGGCTCAGCCTCCTCCCACCTCAATAGCTGGGGGTGGCTGAGCACCTGTAGGCACAGACTTGGGAACAAGCCCGTAAAAGAGGATGGCACATCCAGATGCCAGGGATGCAGCGCCTGCAGTGCCATGGGCAGAGTCCAGTGCCCATCACCGCAGAGGCTCATTTGGGCACCAAGGCCCCCCCTGCCAAAAGAAGCGGTGACGTCCCCCCCAGGGGCCTTATGCCTTCCATGGCATGTGCCCTCAGCACTGTGGGAGGGAGAGAAGCGGGTTGAGTGAGAGCGTGGGTCCCAAGTCTCCCTGCCCAGTGTCCACGGGTCTGTAGGCACCAGCGTGGAGCTGGCTGGGGAGCTGGCATTCAGTGCCCCCCAGCCCATGGGGTGCCCTGAAGTACAGGGGTTGTGTGCCTGCTCACACCTCAGCTGGAAGGGCTGGGGTATCTTTCTGTGCCTGCATTTAACAGGTTTTAGAGCCCTTCATGGAGACCCGTGGGGCCAGGGCAGGGATGCAGTGGGTGTTGGAAAGACCTCCTGGTCCTCCCGTGTGTGTGCTAGCGATGCCCAGAGGCTGGGCGGCAGGTGAGGGGTCCAGACTGGCTGGAACCACTGCCCCCTCCCCAGAGACAGCAGGGCCCTTCTGTTTGCAGCTCACCTCTCATGACCTTGAGCCTCGGGGAACCAGCACATGTGGATTGGTGAAGCATGGGCCTCCCTTCTGCCAGCAGGTGCAAATCCGGCATCAAGGTCGAGGGGGATTGTGCTTCCCTGGGTTTTGCTTTCTTGACACAATGTTTAAAAATGTTTTCCATGGTCCTGTCTCATTCCAGGAGGGTCATCAGCCAGCTTGGCCGCCTGCTGGCCACTCCCCACACCTGCCGGGGTTGAACAGGAATGCCAGCCAGAGCGGCACACAGAGGGCAATGCTGTCTGAGGCTGGGGGTCCCCTACCCTGGCTGGTGCGTCCACACTGCAGTGGCCACAAGTCCCTCATGATGGCTCACAGGTGGGGACCCCTCAATGCGCCCACCTGCATGCTGGGCACCAACCACTCTAATTCTGGTTCTCGCCTAGGACTCAGGCTCCTGGACTGCACCTGCATCTGTCTTCAGCCTCCTCGCCCCCATCTTCTTTTCCCTCCCTCCCTCCCCACAGCTCCAGGACCTGTCCTGTCCCCAGATGCCCAGCTATTCATTTCACTAGTAAAATGCAGTCACCGAATTTGTCAGGCATGGGACCCTGGCTTCTTTGAGTAGGATGGGGTGGTGGGGGGTCCAGAGCATCAGAAAGGAGGTCCCAAGCCCTCCTGGATGGGAGGGAGGCCCCAGAGGTGTGAGCAAGGGGCCCAGGCCTGCGGACCAGCCCGTGCTTCCAGAAGAGATGTAGAGCAGCTCCTCCACACCCTCGTTTCCTTTTCCTTTGGATCACTGAATAGCTGCACTTAAACCACCTCCCTTCATCCCCAAAAAGGTGCTTTCTGCTGCAGCTCAGAACATTCCATCCATCCTTGGGGAAGGAATTTATAAATATTACCTCGGCTTCCATGGGCTTTCAGCAGGCTGGTCATAAATCAGAGCTGGGCTCCTGGACCTCCCAGGCTATATAAAGCTTCTACTCTGCCTCCTGTTTCCAATTTTAAATCAAACGCAGCCCAGCCCCGCCGGCTCCTGTGGATCCTTGCAGATTCCAGGGGCCCTTCAAAGGCGCCCCAAACTGGCTGGCTAAAAATGACTCCATTGTTCCACTGGAGAAATTTAAAATTAAAACTTACGTGTGGGGTGGAGACTGCCCACAATGAATATGAATTGGGAATATGAGGTGTGTTTCTCCACCAGAAAACAAAGCAAAAAAAAAAAAAAAAAAAAAAAAAAAAACCTGTCTCTGAGAAAGGTTTGGGCCCAACTCACCTGCTAATCTCCCCACCATCTTCTTTGTTTCTCTAGCGACTGGAGTCTCAGACAGGTGCCTGGACCCACCCAGAGAGGGGAAGCAAGTTGTCAGAGGCCTCCCCTGACCAGGTGCCAGGAGCTGGGGGGCTGGGGCACTTCCTTCTAAGTACAGGGGACAGAAATGTCAGGGGCTGGTCCTGGGAGATGCACTTGAATTAATCCTTAAAGGCCGGGAGGGTGTCCATGCCCAAAGGAGACAGCGCCTATGGGGACAATCAATCAGTGAAGGAGTTTCATATGGTTCCCTCAACACCTTCTCAAGGCTTCCAATCTTTATAGCAGCCTCAGAGTTTCTAGGGAGGGGAAGGAACCAGGCATTTGGTTCAGAAGGAAGGAGGCATCCAAAAGCTACATGTTAGACTTAAAGAATCCTAGGTCTGCACACCACCTAAGGAGTCATCTGGGCTAGCTTCCCATCCAGAATGAAAGGCCCAGACCTGACAGCATCTGGAGAGAGGGCTGGTTTGCATCTTCTTGAACGTGTCCAGGAGAGAGTTCCAGACCAGTTGGCCAACAGTTGAATGATTCTTATCCTTAGAAAGCGTTTCCTTACATGGGTCTGAAATGTGCATTTCTTCCTTCTGCCTACATCCTGGGCAAAGAGAGCACAGCAGCCCACTCCATTATTCTTTCCTGGAGAAACCCATGGATAGAGCAGCCCGGTGTGCTGCAGTCCATGGGGCCCCAAAGAGTCAGACACGACCGAATCGATTTAGCACACACGCACACGCACCCTGCATGGACTCCAGAGCCCCACCTTATCTGTGTCAGTTCTCTGCATGGCTGTGGAGCCCATCACTTCTGCCCTTCACCCTCTCCTCTCCAAAGAGCACCTCTCACTCCCTGCAGGATCTGTGTCATGCGTGTTCAGGCTGCCATACCCCTGCTTTTCAAAGTCCTTCTTAGTGATGCCTCACTGGACCCCAGGGATGACCAGGGGTGACCAATGCCAATGAAAGTGGGGCCACATCCCCTGGTGCTGAATAGTGGTGATGGTTTAGTCACTCAGTTGTATCTGAGTCTTTGAGACCCCATGGACTGTAGCCTGCCAGGCTCTTCTGTCCATGATGATTTTCCAGGCAAGAATTGGAGTGGGTTGCCATGCCCCCCTGCAGGGGATCTTCCTGACCCAGGGGTCAAACCCGGGTCTCCTACCTTGCAGGCAGATTCTTTACTGACTAAGTCACCAGGGAAGCCCCCCTGTGCTGAAAATGGCATCTCTAAAAATGAAGCTCGGGGGCCAAACCAGACTTGCATGTAACTAATATGCTTCTCATTCAACTAGTATTGTTGAGCGTGTGCATGCCTGTGCCTGTATGTGTACGTGCTTGGCTTCAGGGGACACAGAGATGATTAAGACTCAGGACCTCACGATGGATGGAGGAAAGATAAGCAAGCAAGTGGTTACAAGACAGTGCCTGGGAGGTGGCAGGAGGGAAGTGGGCGAGTGGAGGAGGAGATGCCTTGCCTTACAGCAAGTGGGGGGCGGGGTGCAGAGGTGAAGGCAGACAGGCAGTGGGATGAGGCAGGTGGGCAGGAATGTCTTGGCCATTCCTAGGTTTTGGGAATAGCATGGGAAAAGGCACAGAGGCACAAAGGAGCGACCACCTCCTGTCCATCCATCTTATCAGATGCTCAGTCCTCCAGGAAGCCTGTCTCTCCAATCCCTGACTTCCAGGCTGGGTCAGATTTCTTCTGATCTGGGAGCTTCTTTCCCCAGAAAGCAACACTGGAACTCACATTACTGAATGGGGGAGATGACTACCCTAAACGTATCGGTCCTCGGGGACTGGAGAGGACCCAGACATGAATGACCCCACTTCCTTGCTCCCTCAGTGGGGATCACTGGACAGGCCAGGGGACTGCCCTCAGGCCTCATCCTCAGTCCCCCCTTCCACAGTGGGTTGGAAGCCTCAGAACTTCTCCTTGGGCCATCTCAGCTAGGGCAATAGACCTGGTTGGAAAAGAAGTGCTAACACCCCAGAAAGTGTGATCAGCATGGGGTGTCCCTTCACTATCAGCACCACCAAAAGAGAGAAAGAAAATACCCCAGAAGGATTGGATTAATGTCTTTCCATTCAGAAAGGGATGGGAAAGGCAGTTAGAGGGCTTCCTTGGTGGCTGAGGGGTAAAGATTCTACCTGCCAGTGGGCTCGATCTCTGACCCTGGAGGATCCCACATGTCGCAGAGCAACCAAGCCCATGGGCCACAACTACTGAGCCTGTGCTCTGGAGCCCGGGAGCTGCAACTTGAGAGTAGCCCCTGCTCTCTGCAGCTAGAGAAAAGCCTTCTTAGCAATGAAGGCCCAGCGCAGCCAAAAATAAAAAATAAGATTATTTTTTAAAAAAAGAAAGAAAGAGGGGAGGTTAGGTAGAAGCTGGTAAAGAGATGGTCTTCTAGGACCTCCTTGGTATTCCAGTGGTTAAGGTTCCACGTTTCCACTGTAGGAAGCCTGAGTTCAATCCCTGGTCGGGGAACTAAGACCCCACAACCCTCGCAATGTGGCCAAAAAAAAAAAAAAAACAAAGATGATCTTCCTTTCCAGGAAGAACTGAGCCACAAGAAATGGTTTTCAACATCCTCAGGGAACATTTTGATCTGGGTGAATCAGAGTTTCACAATAGCACAGATTCTGAGAGGCCTACAGAGGACCCCAAATGAGAAAACCCACCAGTTCAGAAGCACCACCTACATGGGAAGGGGGCTGTCCCTGTACCCCTGAGAAGCCCCTATAGCAGGCTCTGCAACAGGGGGTGGAGAGCAGATGCCTGAAGCTATTCATGAGAGCATTTCTAAGACATCCCAAGAGAGACCAGCTACATTTCCAAGAACCAGACTCTCCAAATAAAAATCTGGGTCCAAAGTCCTCTACATAATTTTAAAAGTGGATTTTTGGTCCTTGGATCTGGAGTCTTCGCGGCCTTACCCAAGCCTCAGATTCTGCACAGTCACAGCTTCAAAAAATAATACCGTGTTCCCAGCGGGAACGCTCCAGGGCTGGAGAAGGACTCTCTGTAATCCAAAACCTGTGAGGAAACTTCAGTTTTGGCGCCAAAGCGAGATCTCCACAGAAAGGGAACAAAAACAGGCAAGGAGATTTTGCAACAAGCAAGTTCTGTGTTTAAAAAACTGCGGGGAATCAGGAGACTCCAAAGAATCAGCTAAAACCAAGGTTTCTTTAATCTAGAACCTAGGGACTTCAAGGCCAATGAAACCGGGTGTTGGAATCTGGTCCTGTCAATGTTCTCATGCCTAATCTTCATCAACCTGCTGGAAGGGGGATGGTAGGAGGGGGACAGGACAGGACCCTCATCCAGAACCACGTTGTCCTGCAGATAAAGCTCCACTCACAGTGCCTGGAGAAGGAACTTTTTGTTCAGTTGCCAAGTCATGTCCAACTCTTTGAGACCCCACGGACTGCAGCACGCCAGGCTTCCCTGTCCTTCACCGTCTCCCAGAGCTTGCTCAAACTTGTGTCCATTGAGTCGGTGATGCCATCCAAACCATCTCATCCTGTCGTCCCCTTCTCCTCCTGCCTTCAATCTTTCCCAGCATCAGGGTCTTTTTGAATGAGTCAGCTCTTCACATTAGGTGGCCAAAGTATTGGAGCTTCAGCATCAGTTCCTCCCATTGAATATTCAGGGTTGATTTTCTTCAGGATTGACTGGTTTGATGTCCTTGCTGTCCAAGGGACTTTCAAGAGTCTGGAGAAAGAACTATCAGATACTGATTTCAGCGTGTGTTTCATTCATTCATTTATAAATCTTACAACTATTTGTTGACTGCCTGCTCCATGCCCGGCACTATGTTGTTTACTAGAGATAAGAAACACCTGCCTTCGTGTAGCTATGCTATGCTATGCTAAGTCACTTCAGTCGTGTCCGACTCTGTGTGACCCCATAGACGGCAGCCCACCAGGCCTCCCCATCCCTGGGATTCTCCAGGCAAGAGTACTGGAGTGGGGTGCCATTGCCTTCTCCTCTTTAGCAAAAGCACCCACAGGTGGGCTGCAGAACTAACCCATCTCCAGGACCGGAGACCCTGTGTCCCCCAGAGGAGGGGGCTGCACCACAACCACACAAGCTACGTCACCATGTATGTCCCTGACAGACAAGAACCTCAGTGTTGATTAGGCCTTGCTGCTGCTGCTGCTGCTAAGTCACTTCAGTCGTGTCTGACTCTGTGCGACCCCATAGACGGCAGCCTACCAGGCTCCCCTGTCCCTGGGATTCTCCAGGCAAGAACACTGGAGTGGGTTGCCATTTCCTTCTCCAATGCATGAAAGTGAAAAGTGAAAGTGAAGTCGCTCAGTCGTGTCTGACCCTTAGCCACCCCATGGACTGTAGCCTACCAGGCTCCTCCGTCCATGGGATTTTCCAAGCAAGAGTACTGGAGTGGGGTGCCATTGCCTTCTCTGGATTAGGCCTTGAGAGGAACCAAATCCTTACTGTGTTGCATCTGATGGTTGGAAGAACTTTTTGCAGCCCAGTCTCAGGCTTCGTAAATGTGGAGCTTTGATTCTGTTCACTGCTCCGTCCTCCCGGAGCCCTGGCATTACTGGTGGCCTTTGTGTGGCTGTAGGACCACAGGCCTCTGGTGGGAGGTGTGTCCCCGAGGCCGTATATGTACCAGAACGTGTGTGGATGGTGTAACTGTACATGGAGTGACCACAACCTGCCTAAGTCAGAGGGGAAAGTGACCGTGGCTGTGACTGGGCCCGCTGGGTCCACACACTCACATGGCCACATGAACACCTCCCAGGGCCCCTCCTGGGCTGTGGAGGGGGTCCCACCCCGAGGGCCCAGAAGCAGAAGCTTGAGTCTCCTTTTCCCCAGGGTCAGTGCCAGTCTTGGGGAAGCTACATATGTAAGAATAAGTCATCTATGCAGTCGAGGTTCTCAGCCCCTCAGGTCACCTCAGGTCTGTGCCCAAGAATCACAAACACTTCAGTCAGGCTCTTCATAAACGCCAAGAAAAGGCATGGTGACGCCAACTCTGTGCCTATTTTTAGCTCTGACCTCCTCTCCCCCAACCCCCACCACCATGTGTGGACTTCTCTCTGCCAGACCTTTCATGTTGTTCTCTGCTTCTGGTCCTCACTGGGTTGAACTCTCTTTGTAAGTCTTCCCATCGTCCATCACTTTCCTTCCATTCTTCCCTTTTTTAGACCTACACTGTGCTGTCTTCTCTCCTGGTCTCTTTCTCTCTCCTCCTCTCACCTGTTGTCACAGGCCTCTCTCTACATGGAGATCCCTACCACCTGCATCCCTTCTAGCTTTTACTCTGTATTTTACCTTGGGTGCTACTATCTCTGGTCTTCACATCCCACTCTGGACTCCCCACCCCAGCCCCAGCTTTCCCTGGAGCTTCCACTGCTTTGCAAATACAACCAAACTCCACCATCCTGGCCTGTCTTCTCCTCTCTGTCCATTAGTTAAGAACGTGTTCTCAGGACTCAGCCTTCCTGCAGCCTGTCCTTCCTTCCTGTGGCCTGAAAGCCTTCAGCAGCCCTTCCCTTCAGGCTGCAGGACAGGAGCCAGGCCAGCAACCGCAGGAGCCATTGGCAGTGATGCAAAGAAACTAGATCACACATGCATTGCAGGCAGGGTGTAAAGCCTGCAGCCACTCTGGAGAACAGGTTGCAGTTTCTAAAGGAAAAAACTAAAAACCTAAGCCTGCAACTACCACACAACCCTATAATTGCACACCTAGGCATTATCCCAGGGAAATAAAAACATATATTTAAGATTTCAGTACACATATTTTCGGGGAAGGCAATGGCACCCCACCCCAGTAGTTTTGCCTGGAAAATCCCAGAGGGGAGTGGAGGCCCGCGCAGTCGGACACGACTGAGCGACTTCACTTTCATTTTCACTTTCATGCGGAGGAGGCCCACTCCGTGTTCTGCCTGGAGAATCCCAGGGACGGGGGAGCCTGGTGAGCTTCCGTCATGGGGTCGCACAGAGTCAGACACGCGAAGCGACTTAGCAGCAACACATATTTTATAATCTGGAGAAGGACATGGCAACCCACTCCAGTATTCTTGTCCAGAAAATCCTATGGACAGAGGAGCCTGGCAGGCTACAGTCCATGGGGTCGCAAGAGTTAGACGTGACTGAGCAACTAAACAGCATATTTATAGTAGCTTCATTATGCCCTAAAACTGTAAACAGCCTGATGTCCTTCACTGTGTGAATGCATTGCTCCTCACACATGGACTATTACTCAGTACTGAAAAGGAATGAATGATTGGTGCATGCCACAACCTAGATGAATCTCCAGAGAAATATGTTTTGAGAGAAAAAAATTGAATCCCCAAAGGTTGTATACTATACACTTTCGTGTATAATTTGAAATGACAGATAAATAGATGCAGGGAACAGATTAGGGGTTGCTAGGAGTTAAGATGGGAATGGGCGCAGGAAGTAGGTTTAGCCCCAAGAGGGTATACGAAGAGATCCTGGTAGTGATGGAGCCACTCCCTGCCTCATGTGTTAATCTCAGGATCCTGGTCGTGGTATTGTACTGTCTATAGTTTTGCAAAATATTACCATAGGGGAAACTGGAAAAGGGTACACAGGACCTCTCTGCATTATTTCTTAAAACTCAGTGCAAACCTACAATTAAAACATTTCATTTTTTAATTAAAATAAAACATTGAATTTTTTAAATTAGAAAAAGATGGGAATCACACTTTACATATGTTTTATACTTTATTTTTAATAACATGTCATAAGTATTTTCTCTAAAAGAGTCTTACATATTTATTGACTGCTTATATTTCATCTATGGATAGATTGGGGCTTCCCTGGTGGCTCAGACAGTAAAGAATCCGCCTGTAATGAAGGAGACCTGGGTTTGATCTGGAAGATGCCCTGGAGAAGGGCATAGCAACCCACTCCAATATTCTTGCCTGGAGAATTCCAGAGACAGAGGAGTCTGGTGGGCTATAGTCCATGGGGTCTCAAAGAGCCGGACGTGACTGAGCAACTAACATTTTCACTCTTTCATGGATAGATTATAATTTTTTAATTACTTGTTTTTCCTAGGGATTATTTTTAAATATTTTGCTATTATTATTTTAAAATGCTGAGAACAGCATCCGGGTGTCCATTTTTAGAAAACTGCTCTAATGAGATATAAATAACATACCATACAAGTGACCCATTTAGAGTGTACAATTTAATGTTTTTTAGTGTTTTCCGTGTTGCACAATCATCACCACAATCTCATTTTGGAAAGTTTGTGTTCCCCCTAGAGTTAGCCCTATATCAGTAGTAGTGAATCTCTGTTCCTCCTCGATTGCCTGCCCCAGCCTTCAGCAACCACTAATCCACTTTCGTCTCTATCAATTTCCCTGTAGAGACACGTTCTGGACATTTCATATAAATGGAATCATACAACATGTGGTCTTTCGTGAGAGGCTTCTTTCACTTAAAATGTTTTCAGGGGTCATCTGTGTTGTGGCAAGTGTCAGGGCTTCATTCCTTTTAATTTTTTTTTTTTTTTCAGTTCTTAGTTATTTACTTATATTTGGCTGTGCTGGGTCTGTCTTACTGCACAGGCTTTCTCTCTAGTTGCGGTCTGAGGACTTCTCACTCTGGTGGCTTTTCTTGTTGTGAAACAAGGGCTCTAGGCCCTCGGGCTTCTGTATTTGCAGCACCTGGGCTCAGTAGAGTACAGGATCTGTATTTGTGGCACACGGGCTTAATTGCTCTGTGGGGTTTGGGATCCTGCCAGACCAGGGATCAAACCTGGGTCTCCTGCATTGACAGGCAGATTCTTTACCACTGAGCCCAGGGAAGCCCTTCATTCTTTTTTGTTGCTGAATAATATTCCATTGTGTGAATATGTCATGTTTTATTTTTTCATTCAACAGTTGATAAACATTGGCTTGTTTTCGTTTTTCAGGTTGATATATATAGTGCTGCCATAAACAGTCTCATATAGCTTTTTTTTTTTTTTTAATGGACACATGTTTCTGTTTCCTAGGAGGGGCATTGCTGTATCCTATGGTAATCCTGTGTCTAATTTTTTAATCTGGTGCCCATTTCTGATTATTTCTTGAAGGTGCATTCCTAGCCATGAAAATAATTGGTCAGATCATAGCACTTCTTTAAAGTTTCTGATGCATATTGCCAAATTAAACTCCTAAAGACTGTGCTAACCTCTGCCCCTACCAGAAGGGCAGGAGGAGGCTTGGATGGTACAAATCTGTGCTCCGAGGGCCCTTGATGGATTGGTCCCACCATCCTCTGATCTGTCTGGAGCTGCAGGGACTTTCAAGGCAGCCCACTCGTCTCTTGGGCATGGCTTAGTAAAAGGAACCAGAGGTCCTGGCTGCCTCTCCCAGGCCAGCTACTTGCTGGCCATGCAATGTCCAGCAGGTGTTTATTTCCTCTCTTGCAAAAGGAAGTTAATACTCGCCTGCCTACCCCACCCAGCTTGGCGGATCAGTGTAGGAAATCGGTGTAGGAATGCTTCTGTAATGTGGACACACCCAGACACAAATGAGTCCAGCCAAGGGGTCATCCTTTTAGAAGAATTCCTTAACTGGGTTGTCCTCTGAGCCATGAATTTTGAGGGTAACTTGTTGGTCGGGGGTCAGTAGTTGGTTGGCTCAAGACATATGTTTATACTTTAACAGAAGTTGAGGATAAATAAAGCTTCTTTTAAAAAACCATGAATGTAATAGCACAGCACACTTCTAATGTGTCATTAAGCTAAACGCACATGCGTGCACACACACACGCACACACACACACTCTCAACAGTGCCTCAGTTACAGAGGGACAGAGAGGACTGAGGTGCCAAGGAGTCCGTACCCCGATTGTAGAGTTTTTTTTTTACTGGTGGAAAGTCCTTCCCTCCATTGGGATAAAATGTGCCCTCCAGAAATCCTCACTATTAGTCCTTACTCTGCCCTAAATCCTGCAGCATGGCCAGGGCAAGGCAACCTTTCTGAGAATCTTCCCATAAGCCCAGGGCCTTCTTCCATGGCCCAGCAATCAGTGGGCCTGCACATGAGCCCACAAGGAGCTCTGCCTGGTTTTGAACAGGTGAGAAAATGGAGCTTCTAATGGGAAGGCAGCCCATAAACTCACAGGGTCCCCTCTGAGTCACGACAGCAACTACACAGAGTCTTCTGTGTCCAGCTTCTGAGCTCTCTGCCTCATCAGAGCACCCCGGAAACGCCTTCCTGTCTGCTCCCCATGGGGGTTCTCCTGCTCACCCAGCTCAGCCCAAGCTGGCTGAGTGCACAGGGGCCTCCTGCAGCCTCAGCTGGGGTGTCCAGGCCTTAGACGCCCTTACTGGGCCCAGCAGTGGGCCTCAGGAGTCCCAATCTCAGGAACAGAGGCATAATTTCCCTCCAAGGGCATTGTTCCACATGCTAGAGGGGTGAGTTAACACTACTGGATCAACCCTGGAAGCAGGCCTGCCCTGTTCCGTCTCCCAGGTTGCACACTGAACAAACTGTAGGGGGATGCCAGGCACACGGTGACCTGCCTGGAGGCATTTATGACTTCACGGGAACGAACAAATCTTAATATAGATCTCTCTCTACTATCAACCAAAAAAAAAAAAAAGTGGTTGGGAACAAGCAGACTTGTTCACATCAGAGCCAGGAATGACAGTGGAGGACCACAGGCTAAGTCCAGACCGAGTCCCAAGTGACCAGCTTCCAGCCCCAGCTCAGCCAGGGACCAGCTGGCTAATCTTTGGTGGGAGCTTTAGTTGCATCTCTACCAACAACACAAAACAGCCATAGGTACTACATACCTTTATCAATTCATAAGTATCACATATCATTATTTGCAAAATGAAAATCCAACACTAAAGACCCCGGAAGTCCCTGCTGGCTGGAGGGCCATCCCTAAAGCAGACGAGAGGGTTGACGGGTAGACGATTTGGGTTGGGAAAAGGAGGGAAGCTAGGTGGGGCTGGTCTTACCTAAACACCAGGAACAGAGAAACAAGCACACACCCTCTCCCAGTTCTGTGATTTTTTTCACCCATCTCAGCTGGAACAAAGAGGCTTTTGTGAGTTTAGTGGAGCCTGACTTAGCACACTTTTCTGTCTCCTTCTCCTTCTGTGTGAGAAAAAAAACAAGCCTTCCATCTGGGTTTGCTAGGTTCCTTTGAAGGGCCTGTGGCTTTGCTTTAGGCAAACAGGAACCTGGCCGGGGACGCCTCGCCCTGCTAAGGGAGCTTTTTGGCAGGACTTTCTGGAGGCCTCCTGGGGCAGAGACTGCAGACGGGTGGGAGGAGGGGAGCCCGGGCTGGGGTGTGGGTAGAGCCAGGTAGTGGGCACCTTGCCAGGAGAGGTACCCAGTAGTTCTGAGGTTTCTAAGCGCCAGGTACTCAGCAGGCAGGGCAACTGAGCCCCTTCTTGTCTGGTTGGAAGCCATGCACATTGGCTCACTGAAACTTCCCATGTGCTCAGGGGCGTCTGCGCCCACAGCCCACGGCCCACATCAGGAACAGAAACCCACAGGGTGGCACACCTTGGCTGGAGGCCACTGGGACCAGGTGAGTGCAACCCTTGGTCTTTGCTCCCTCTTGCACCGCCCGCTCCCTGGACAGTCCATCTCCCCTCATCCTTCCCAGACCCAGGACCAGGGCCTCCACGGAAGCAGCAGACTAGCCAAGTCTGAAATGATGGCTCCATAACTGGGGGGAAGGTCAGTTCCCCAGCCTCCAGGAGGAGAGGAGGCTCACTCTCAGACTCCCGCCCCCGTTAGCTCTGCACACTTGCCTCCAGCCTCAGGAGTGTATCCCCAGGGGTGGGAGGGTGGGGCCAGTCAGACCTGCACCCTGCACTCTCACACACCCACTCACACCCACACACTCACACATATTCACACACAGCCCCCCCCCCACTCACCCACAGTTACACACACACACCCCCTCCCAGCATACCGTGGGAAGGTGGCACTCAAGCCCCTTCCCTGAGCACGCAAGGTGCCCCTGGGAGGTATGAAGTCAGTCTCATGCAATTCCCCCTCATCTGAGTGGAGAACCTGAACTAAGGGAGGGTAGCAGAGGCCCTTCGGGAGCCCACATTTGGGGCAGGGGTTTGGGAGGGGCCCTTGGAGGAATCAGGGCCCTACTGGGAGATTCACTGAACCACCGCCCCAGGCCACCAGCATCACAGTGCCCAGCCCTGTAAACTCATGCACATACACATCCATATATGCACCACATGCAACAAGACGGCCTGGACGGCCCCTCAAATGCTGTGGGACTGAACCGACAAAGAGAGCAGAAATTCTGACTGTCATCACTACAACCAGCATTCTCTGAACCCCGAGGAAGTGCCGAACTTTCTGCTGAGCTCTTTCCATGCAAAAAAAGAAATTTCCAATTAATTCGAACCAAAACCCAATGAGGTAGGCACCACTGTTCCCATTTTCCAGGTGAGAACAGTTGAGACTTTAGAGCTGGTGAAACTCCTCCAGGCCCCTGCTGCTGATCAGGAGCAGATGAGTTACTTAGTAACCAGCTCACTAGACTCTCCCTGGTGGGGTCTCTCAGGCACCATGGAAGCCCCTCCTGGCTGAGCACCTGCACTCAGGGGGACTTGCAGAGCAGAACTGGGCCTTTCTTCTCACTAGCCCCTCACTGGGCAGTCCAGGTGGGGACAATGTGGGAGTAGAGGCCAAGGGTGTAGGAGGCCAGGAGACATCCTAGCTTTTGCTTCTCCAGCAGCTTCTGGAAATTTGCAAGAAGGAGGGAGTTAGGGAGTCTAAGCGATGAGGGAATAAAGATGAACCCCTCATCCCCCTACCCCAAGGTGTCATCTTGATCCCAGGGCCTGGGACCTACTCACAAGGCAAAAGGGATTTTGCAGCTGTGACTAAACTAGAAATCTTGAGATAGAGATCCAGGTTATGCAACTGGATTACATTCAGTGTAAACACAGTGTCGGGCTTTCCCTGCTGGCTCAGTGGTAAAGAATCTGCCTGCTAATGCAGGAGATGCGGGTTCGATCCTTAGGTTGGGAAGATCCCTGGAGAAGGAAATGGCAACCCACTCCAGAATATTTGCCTGGACAATTCCATGGACAGAGGAGCCTGGCAGGCTACAGTCCATGGGATTGCAAAGAGTTGGACACGACAGTAATAACCACAGGGTCTTCACACACCGGCCACGATCCTCCTCGCCCTTGGTCAGCAGCTCCCTTAACTCTGGTTTGGACTGAAACTACTCTTCTCTCTCTAAGAGCTGGGCAGGAGGATCAGATCAGCAGTAGGAGCTCTAGGAGGGTGAAGGAGATGAGGAAGAGGCCCTAAGCCATGGACTGTGCAGCCTCAAGAAAAAGGCAAGGAAATGATTCTCCCTGGCTGCTGCTGCTGCTGCTAAGTCACTTTAGTCACATCCAACTCTGTGCAACCCCATAGATGGCAGCCCACCAGGCTCCTGTGTCCCAGGGATTCTCTAGGCAAGGACATTGGAGTGGGTTGCCATTTCCTTCTCCAATGCATGCCTGCATGCTAAGTCACTTCAGTCGTGTCCAACTCTATGCGACCCTATGGACAGCAGCCACCAAGCTCCTCTGTCCACAGGATTCTCTAGGCAAGAATACTGGAGTGGGTTGCCATTTCCTTCTCCATCTCCGTGGACACTCCCACAGAGAACCAACTGCGCCGAAGCCTTGGTTCTAGACTCCTGACCTGGGACTGTCAGAGAACACATTCGTGTTGTTCAAACTACTGAAAGAAAGTGAAAGTGTTAGTCCCTCAGTCCTGTCCAACTCTTTGCGACCCCAAGGACTGTACCCTCACCCGGCTCCTCTGTCCACGGGGATTCTCCAGGCAAGAATACTGGAGCGGGTTGCCATTCCCTTCTCCAGGGGATCTTCCTGACCCAGGGATCGAACCCGGGTCTCCTGCATTACAGCAGTTTCTTTACCCATGGAGCCACCAGGGAAGCCTCAAGCCACTGGGCTTGTAGTAGTTCATCACAGGAATTGCATAATTCCCAGGAATCTAACACAGAGGGAAGCCAGAACAAGCATTTGGAGAAGAGGCTGGGGCTGGGTTAGTCTGCTCCTGCCGCAACAGAACAGCACACGGGGCTGAGATAGCACACAGCCGCCCTCTACAGTGTGGGGGCCGGTCCTCTGGGGGGCCCCTCTCCTTGCTGTGTAGACGGCCGCCCTCTTCACCTGGCCACCTCTCTGGGCGCACGCACTCCTGGCGTCTCTCTGTGTCCTCACCTCCTCTTCTTGGAGGAACACCAGCCAGATTTACGGGGCTTGTTTTAACATGTCACTTCTGTGAAGACCCTGTTCCCAAATGCAATCAGGTTCTGGGGGCAGGAGGTGGAGCTTCAGCGTGGGAATTTGGAGGCGCATAACAGGAAGCCTCCATGCCTGTCTCAGGCCTACGAGGCCCTCATTTTAGGGCCCAGTATGAGCCCACACAGCTGTAGAACCAGTTGGAGCTGCCAGGAGAACCGGTTGATCAGGACAGGCCAGGGGAATGTGGGTTTGCACAAGGGACCGGGGATCCCTGAGGACCAGTGGTGAGGACAGGACCCGGCTCCCGGGCTCCTAGGTTGGACGTGGAATAACTCAGTCTCTGCCAGGCCAGACCCTGCAGCTTCTCTCTCAGTCCTAACGGGGCCCCTGAAGGCACTGAGGGCCAGGCAGTGACAATGGGCAGCCAGCAGTGGGGTCAGGAGTTAGTCTCTGTGGATCCCGCTCTCTGCAGGGAGGTGGACAAAGGAAGACCAGGAGGGCCCGAAGCCTGTGGTACCCACAAATAACATCAGCCACCCCCACCTGCAGCCCAGGATGGAGACAGGAGAGGTTTCCTGATTCCTCCCTTCCCAGCAGGACCCAGGCCCCTGACCACACCTGGCCCCAGGACCTAGGGCGGCTGGCGTGATTCCCTCCTCCCTGCTCACTGACCTGAGTCCTCCTGCCTCCTCTTGGGCCCCGGCAGCATCTCTCCTATCACCTCCCCTCCCCCGCCCCCTCCTCCGGGCCAGGATGGACTCACTCACTCCCCAAACTGCCAAGGTGCAGGGCAGGTCAGGACTCAGACAGAAGACAGCCTGGGCCAGGTATTTGAATAGAGAAGATTCAATATGGATACTTGCCTAAGGTGTAAAATTGCAAAGCCGGTGACTGAAAAGGTCAAAAGAGAATTTTACAGAAACACCTCCGAGGGTGAGGCAGCAAAGGGAACAGCTGGGAATGTGAAAACATGGACCCAAGACCCCAACCTCGGAGGTCTGAGGTGCTATGAAGTCGTTTTTACACGTGTCGGAAAAGCTCCCCTCCCCTCTGCCTCTGAGACTCAGGGTATTTCTACCGCTTCTTCATAAAAGCACGACTCGCATTCACACGGAAAGAACCACATCCTTCCCACTCCTTCCTCCCTTGTCAGCTCGGCCTGAGGCTCTGCGAGGGGTGGAGTGAGGGAATGTGCTAGGGTGGCCACGGGGCCCAGCCCTGGCCCTTTTTCTCTCCACTTGGGCTCGTGGTTGGTTTCAAGTATCCCCGAACGGGCCGTGGGATCCCCTGGTGGCTGACAAGCTTTATTTCTGCCTGTGGTGTGAGGGTGTTTTCTAAAAGAGACTTGTATTGAGTTGGCAGTGTGGGGAGCAGGCCCCCAGACCTGCAAGTGTGGTGGGCCCCTTCCTATCCTCTGAGGACCTCCATGGAACGGAAAGGTGGGGGACAGGAACTCACTCCCGGTATTGAGCAGGGACGTCCGTCCGCTCCTGTCCTCAGGCGTGGGCACTCCTGGTCCTCCTGCCCTCGGACTTGCACTGAATCACACCCCCAGATCTCCTGGGCCTCCCACATGGGACTTCTCAGTCTGCATAATCACATGAGCAAATTCCTAGCATGAATCCCTTCCGTATCCTGTTGGAGGACCCTGGCTAATGTGCCAGCAGGGTCTCTCTTTGTCTTGATGACATTTATTTTATTTTAAAATTGAAGTATAGTTGATTTATAATATCAGTTTCAGGTATACCACACAGTGACTCAATATGTATATAGATTATACTCTATTTATAGTTATAAGACAATGGCTATATTCCCTGTGCTGTTTAATGTATCTTCATGCTGCTGCTGCTGCTAAGTCGCTTCAGTCGTGTCTGACTCTGTGCGACCCCATAGATGGAAGCTCACCAGGCTCCCCTGTCCCTGGGATTCTCCAGGCAAGAATACTGGAGTGGGTTGCCATTTCCTTCTCCAATGCATGAAAGTGAAAAGTGAAAGTGAAGTCGCTCAGTCGTGTCCGACTCTTAGCGACCCCATGGACTGGAGCCTATCAGGCTCCTCCGTTCATGGGATTTTCCAGGCAAAAGTACTGGGGTGGGGTGCCATTGCCTTCCCCGAATGTATCTTCATAGCTTATTACTTATTTTATAAATAATACTTTGAATCTCTTAATTCCCTACCCTTACTGTGCCTCTCCCATCTTCCTTCTCCCCACTGGTGACCCCTAGCGTGTTGCCCATAGCACTGAGTCTGTTTTGTTACATACACACATTTGTTTGTTTTTCTAGATTTCATATATAAGTGATAACAGAGTATTTGTCTTTCTCCGACTTATTTTACTAAGCCTAATGCCTTCTAGGTCCATCCATGTTGTTGCCAATGGCAGCACTTCATTCCTTTTTACAGCTGAGTAATACTCTATCGTGTATATATGTACCATATCTTCTTGATCCATTCTTCTGTTGATGGAAACTTGCTTGCTTCCATACCTTGACTATTGTACATAATGATGCTATGAACATTGGGGTGCATGTATCTTTTCAAATTAGTGCTTTTGGGTTTGGTTTTTTGGATATATACCTAGGAGTGGAATTGCCAGGTCATATGGTAGTTTTGTTTTTAGGTTTTTGAGAAGCCTCCATACTATTTTCCACAATGGCTGCACTAGTGTATAGTCCCACCAACAGTGTAAGAGGGTTCCCTTTTCTCCACAAACTCTCCGCTGTTTGTTGTTTGTAGACTTTCTGATGGTAGCCGTTTTGATAGGTGTGAGGTGATATATTATTGTGGTTTTGATTTGCATTTCTCTGAGAGCATTTTTTTCTTGTGCCTGTTGGCTATCGGTATATCTTCTTAGAAAGATAAAAGATCTTCTGCCCATTTTTAATCAGATTATTTTGTGTGTGTGTTGAGTGTATGAGCTGTTTATGTGTTTTTGATATTAACCTCTTGTGGATCATATCATTTGCAAATATTTTCTCTCATTCAGTAGACTGCCTTTTTTGTTTTGCTGATGGCTTCCTTTGCTGTACAAAAGCTTTTCATTTTAATTAGGTCTCATTTGCTTATTTTTGCTTTTGTTTCTTTCACCTTGGATGATAGATTTTTGAAATGATGCTATAATTTATGTCAAAGAATACTCTGCTGTTTTCTTCTAGGAGTTTATAGTTTCAGGTCTTACCTTTGGTCTTTAATCCATTCGAGTTTAGTTTTGTACGTGGTGTACATGGCTCATAAACACAGGTCACTCACTATCCTCTCCAACCAGAGCCCAAGAGTAAGGGGTTCACTGAGGCCAGGGTTGGGGAAGATGCAGGATGGACACGGAGGGGTGACCAGATGACACCCAGGTGCCCTGGAGAAAAATCTACCTTTCTGTAAAAATTCCCCTTGGAAGATGGCAATACTGCTCCCAGGTGACCTCAAGGGCTCTCACCCCAAGAGCCCTGCTGGACACAGGACAGCCCAGAGTCCCGAGAGGAGTCCTAGGGTGACGAGTGTAGTCTTAGGGTCTGAGAATGACATGGCCCATTCTGTAGGGACCCAAGGGTCCCCAGAGAGCCAGACCTCAGTGTTGACGATCCCCAGTAGGTTTTCCTGGCCTTATCGTCCCTCTCTTTCCAGCACGCTCTCTGTTCTTGCCGGGGGGGGGGAGCCTTGGGATTTCCATCTTGGGTTAGTTGCTCAGGGTACGTGTCCAATTTTCTGCCTTATCGTCCCTCTCTCCCGGTTGGATTGTGTTAGTTGCTCAGTCGTGTCCGATTCTTTGCTTTCCCACGGACTGTAGCCTACCAGACTCCTCTGTCCATGGAGTTGTCTAGGCAAGAATACCTGGAGTGGGTTGCCATTTCCTTCTCCAGGGGATCTTCCTGACCCAGGGATCGAACCTGGATCTCCTGCATTACAAGTAGATTCTTTACCAACTGAGCCACCAGGCTGCTTTGATTTAAAGCCAGCTCTGAGATGACCCGGTGGGCCCACCACTCTCCTTGCTCCATGTTCCTCAGTGACCCCCATGGACTTCCCTCTGAACACCTGAGGCTCATGCCCTCCCTCACACCCACAACTGCTGAGGGAACATGGGTCCCGTGATTGATGGGGATCAGCTCCCCGCAGGTCATCCTCCTGAAGACACCTTCCTCTCAGCTGGCAGTCCACACCTGCAGAGCAGCACCCCTTACCAGAGAGGGGAGGTCTGTGTGGCCCTGCCCACCCCACGGGCTATGTTAGCCAGTGCCCCCTCGTGTCCCTCAGGGCTCCCCAACTGCGCTCAGCACCGCCTGTCCAGGGTACGAACAGGGCCCTAGTGGGGTCGCATCTCAACCCCCGACCCAGTCTGCATTCAGACTGGAGCCCAACACCCATGACTCAGTTCAGAACCCGAAACAGTCCTGCAGGAAAAGTCATTAGGCTCGGCTCCGGGCCGGCCCACGAACACTGATCCCTTGGAGGCTCACACAGATCATTTATGCTAATTAAACAAATGTTTTTCCAGCCTCGTCTTGGTGTCTGCTGCTGCCGGCAGCCCTGGCTGCTGGCACGCCACCGGAGCCGTGCCCTGGGGGGCAGCATGGATCACAGGACAGAGGAGGCCAGGGGAGGACAGACAAGATGTCTTTAGAGCAGAGTCGGAGTCCAGACAGAAGGGAAGGAGATGGAGGAAGCACCGGTGCCCAACCCCAAGCCACAGCCAGCTCACAACCGCCAGCTCATATACACACACACAGACATACAAAGACACACAGACTCACATACCACACACACCATATACACAGACACAGACACACACACCCCACACACACATGCCACACACACCACACACACCACACACACACACACACACACCACACACACCACACACACACACACACATGCACAAACAACACACACCACATACATACACACATACCAATACACCACACACACACACACACACCACACACATACCACATACATACCACACACATACCACATACACAGACACCACACACACACACACCACATACACACATCACATATACAGACACACACACTACACACACCACACAGAGACACACAGACACACCACATACACACGACACACACATGACACAGTCACACACACCACGTACACAGACACACCACACACACCATATACACAAACACACACCACATACATACCACATACACAAACACACCACATACACAGACACACACACACCCCACACATACATACCAAACACAGACACACACCATACACACACACACACCACATACACAGACACACACACACACCACACACACCATAAACACAGACACACACCACACACACACCACATACATACCACATATACAGACACACCACACACAGACACACACACAGACACACACACACCCCACACACATACATACCAAACACACACACACCACACACACACATACACCACATACACATACCAAACACACACACCACATACATACACACACACCCACACACATACCAAACGTAAACACACACACACCACATACATACACATACACCAGACACACAGACACACACACACACCATATACACAGATATTCACACACCACACACACACCCTACATACACACCACATATACAGACACACCACATACACAGACATACACACACACACACCATACACATACATACCAAACACATACCAAACACACACACCCCACACACACACACACACACACACACACACACCAAACTTGCACACACACACACCCCACACACATACCAAACACACACATGCCAAACACACCATGTACACACACACCACACACATACCAAACACACACACACACCATATGCACAGTCTCACACACACACACACACACACACACACCACACATACCAAACACACACACGCTGACAGAATGCCCGGTTTCCCTCCCTGAACCCCCGCCGCCCCCCTCTAACCCCCTCTGACACACAAATAAACCATCTAGTGCAGAATAAGGATTCCAAGTTCCAAGGTTTGAGGGCACCTTGTCCCTATCCTGAAGGAAGCATGCGGGGCAGCTGGAGAAGTTGTGCGGAGAAAGGAACAAGGAAATGTGGTTCAAGGTCTCCGTGTAGCCAACATCAGCAGGGTTCCTATGCTTTTGAGAGCATAATTATCACGGTCACCACCCACTTCCTGTCACCAGCAGCCCCCACAACCCAGAGAACTGTCCACACACACCACGTTTCTACACAAGGTCAGGAAGTGCAGGACTCTGAGGCCAGCCAAGAGAGGACTGCTGATGGCAGGTCTACAATCCCAGGGCTGGAGCAGCCGGTCCCTGACTGGGAAGCAGCCGGCCCTCTTTCTGTATCCGAGACCCTGACTGGAAGCCTTCAGCTCCCCGGGGTCCCCCACTGCCATGTCCTCACACACCCCGACTGCCTTTATACTGGGGACCCCTGGCTTCTGTCAGAAAAGCCTGGGCACTGCACTGTCCCATCCCCACAGAGACCAGCCAAGCCTGGCTGCTCCAAGGGAGAGAGGCCCGTGGACATTTTCCTCTTCTGAACTCCAGAGTTTAGAACATGATGCACAAGGAGCCTTGCAGGCCAGGTCTATACAGCACAGCAAAGCAAAAGCACTCCAGTTGAAGAGGAGGTGGGAGAAAACCCCCATTGACACCCGCCTCCAAGGTCTCCAGGAAACACAGTCAGAAAATGCTGGACTAGGGGACTTCCCTGGCAGTCAAGTGGTTAAGACTCTGTTCTTCCAATGCCGGGGATGCGGGTTCAATCTCTGGTCAGGGAACTAAGATCCCACATGCCATGCAGCAAGGCCAAAAAATAAATTAAAGTAATTTTTAAAAAAAAGAATAATAATTAAATTTTTATTTTAATTACTATTTTTTTTAAAAAGAAAATGCTGGACTAGCAGATTCCTAATGCCCTGCAGCCCAGGAAAGATATGATCCTGGGTTTCCTCAGAGACCCTGGATCTAAAACACCCCTCCCCACCATCCCACCACCAGTCACCCATAAAACCAACACTCGCTTGACTAGATATGCAGTCCTTTCCAGATCATTCTATTGCACAGATACAATGAACTAGGCATGCTTCAGGACTCAGTTCAGTTCAGTCACTCAGTCATGTCTGACTCTTTGCAACCCCATGGCTAAGACTCCAGGCCTCCCTTGTCCATCACCAACTCCCAGAGCTTACTCAAATTCATGTCCATCAAGTCAGCGATGCCATCCAACCATCTCATCCTCTGTTGTCCCCTTCTCAGGATGACAGAAGGCTTCAGGACTCAAAGGGCTGTTATTAGGTTAATGACCCAGTCTAGCCCTTGAGGGAGCCGCACAGTAATGGAGATCACTTTGCTCCAAGTGAGAAATATTAAACTTTATTTTATATGTTGAAATACACTTTTTTTCATTTTTTAAAATGTTATAAGCAACTGCTATCCTGTAGAAATCCATTGCAGGGCAGCTCAGTGGTAAAGAATCCATCTGTCAATGCAGGAGACACAGCTTTGATCCATAATCTAGGAAGATTCCAGCGTGCCATGGAGCAGCTAAGCCTGGGCACTTCAACTATTGAGCCTGTGCTCTCCAACACAAGAAGCCCCAGCAATGAGAAGCCCAACCACCACAATGCAAAGTAGCCCCCACTCACCACAACTAGATAAAGCGCAAGCAGCAATGAAGACCCGGCACAGTCAAAGATAAATAAAGAAATAAAATTTTAAAATTTTTTCTAAAAAAGCAAGTTTAAAAAAAAAGATAAATAAAGAAAAAAATTTTAAATTTTTCTAAAAAAAGTTTAAAAAAAATCCACTGCAAGAGAGGTGAAAACTTCCCATCCTCCCCCTCCAAAGCCAAGGCCTTGGGATAAAGCAGTCCTTGTGACGAGCATCCAGCAGCCTTGGCAGGCCTCACGATTTGTGCTGGAAGGGCTGGGTACCCTCACCCCCGGGGGCTCTGGCTGGTACAGCTGCTGCTGAGGGAGTCTTTTCTGGGGGCTTGAAAAACACAGGGATGTGTGAATTCCAGCCCTTGCACCCTGCACAAGCAGCAGCCTGTCACTTGCTCCTGTTGCCTTCTTGCGATAAAGGCTCGACCTTTACCTGACCTCACAGGGAGAGAACAGAGCCATAAGAGCATCGGTCATCCCCTGGTGAAGAAATGATGGTCCAGCTCATGAAAACCAGAGCATCGGGGTGAATAACCATCAGAGCTGCCAAACCATCAGGCGGCTCTGACGGCGCTATAGACCTGTGCTTCCTGGAGCTTGGAATGTAGCAGGACTCGTAAGAAGCATGGAGTTGTGCAGACTCTGCTTGAACACTTCTGGGGACAGGGAGCACTCCACCGTGAGTTGGGAGAAGGTCCTGGTAATCAGGATGTCCTCCCCCACAGAGAGCCCAGATCCTCCCCCTGGGCTGTGTACACCCCCTGAGGCATCTGCTGGACTCCACATGTGTGGGAGTCCCCACGCTGTATGCTGACACCTCACCAAATAAAAAATGCCCATCAGAGAAACTTTGGTGTTATGAGTCACCCAGTGTCCTTCAGGCTGGATTTTACTCCCCTGATAACCAGACCTTCCCTGAGTTCAGCCAGGCCAAGTGTTTCATCTCAACTCATGTCCTGTTAGAGCAGCAGAGGAAGCTGTGGGCACCTCTGATCTCGCTCATGGAGCAAACAATACATCAAAGGCAGCTCCTCTAGAAAGCAGCGACTGTCCTGTTAAAATCCTGGACAAATTCAACCTGGTGTTCCAGGAGGAAAGCCCCGCTGACCTCTCCCTCCCCAAGATCTTCCGGTGCTTACTTCCCTGCCAGGCCTGTCCAGCCAACGCTTTATCACGTGCTCTTTGTGGGCGTCTTTCCTCTTGGAGAGAGTCTGAGCACACAGAGCGTTTCTCCTTCCCCAGCCCCACATTGTGCTCCCAAGCAAAGTGAGGGGTTACAGAGAACCCCTCACCAAGTTGTCTGGCCGAAGGGTCACACCCTGGATACCTTCACGGGGCCACCACTGCAGTGTGGTATGGGGGCACCCAAGCCTGGGAGAAGACGGAACTCAGCGCCTGCCTGGGGGCCTTCCCCGCAGGACCAGAAGCCGGCTAGCACATTCAGGTGGTACTTCTGCATCGTGGCCTAGGAGAGTGGCCCCAGGTTTCCCAGGATCTGAGCAGACAAGGCAGAAGGACAGGCCCACCCAGAAGGGAGGCAGCTCCCGTGGGGAGCAGGGGTGTGGGGGTGGGGTGCATGGCAGGAACAGAGCTGGGGGAGGAGAGAGGACCCTGGCTAGAGAGGGTGTCCCCATGTCAGACAGGGCTGCTGTGCTGGGCACTCACCAGAAAACAAATGCACCCCCAGAGAAGGCCAGCGATGGTACCTAGGCAAAAAGGCCCTTCGGGACCACAGCACCACTGCCTCCTGCATCTCTCATCTTCATCCCAACTTCAAGGAGCCCAGGGCCGAGGCAGGAAGCTCCAGTCAGAAGCTGGGAGGGCAGCGGCCAAGAACGGACAGGGCTAGACCTCGCTCCTACACTCTGGGCACACAAGCCCCATCCAGGACTGGAGCCCCAGGCCCCCTCCCAGCATGGGGACGGGCACAGTGCCCCCAGGAGCAGGCTACTGGGCAGAAACAGGGACAAGGCAACAGTCTCCACCTGGACACAAGAAGGAGACACCATCCTGATCATCCATCTCCACCCCCTGGGCTCCTCCCCAGGGGAACTTGAAACTCAGTGTGTGGGGGGTCGACTTCACCTTTAATTCCCAAAGTTCCTGTAAAACAGAACGTCTGGCACAAGGAAAGTGCTTTCCAAGATGCTTTATTGGATCGAGCCCAGCATCTGCGGACAGTCTGGTATTTTCAGCATCACAGAATTGGCCGGCTGTCTGGTCTCTTACAAGGGACCAGGGCATCCTGCCTGAAATCACCGTCTTGGAAGGGGGAGAGATTTTAGAGAATGGAGGTGTGGCTCCAACTCCAGATCGTGGCAAGCTTTGGTGAATGGGGCCCCAATAAATCACAGATGATACAACCCGAAATCCTCTCCCAAAGGTCCTTGTATGGGTTTGTCCTACAGCCGTAACTCGATTTTACATAGATGCACTCTTTTTCGCTGGGCGGCGGGGGCGAGGTTGGGGGGTGGTGGGGGGAGTTGGGGGGGGTGGGGGTGGGGGCGATAAGTGCATGAACTCTCTTATGGGCCTTCCCCTCCACAGAGAACGGCTCAGTGAAGTGCTTAATAAACTGAGACCAGCATGTCAGCAAACATTTTGGAGAGTCTGTCCTCAGTGCAGTTTTGCACTGACCACAGCTATCTGTGAATTTTTGAGCTTTGATTTTAAGTGGGCTTTCTTTTTTTTTTTTTTTTTCTGTACTCTTCTCCAAGATCAACAATACCTCTGGGTAACCTGGACCGTATAAATATTTAATCAAGTGGCTCCATGTGGGATTTTCAAGTATGAATGATGCAATCTGCCTCGTAAGAAAAATCTGTGTTTCTCTGATTTGCAGTCATGAAGCCCCACACAAAGCCCTGCAGACCCCAGTGGCTTTTTCTTACACACACACACACAGTCTGGAGAGAGAGCCAAGGGCCCCTCTGGGGAGGAAACTGTGAAGAAACAGAACGTCTAAATAAAGTCAAGACTTCTCTGAGCACCTCACAGTCCTTATTCAAAGGACATTTTACAGATACCCTCTCACTCTGGACAAAAACACCTTCCTGGGTGGCTTGGAAAACACCAGGCAGAGGGGCCTGATCAGTAGACACGCACGATCATAAACATCTGGTCTGTCAAGCCAGCATCTAATATAACTGCAGCGTCGGGAGGGGATTGCAAAAAATATTTCAGCTTTAAACAATGACACATCACCAAAGCAAACGGGCAAGAGCCAGTCGAATTCTCATCTAAAATTAAATGCAGTGTTGTTTGCAGAACTTCACCTCAAGTCCCTTCAGTCCTTGCCTGGAATAGATTTGAGTCTCTGCCTCTTGCTCTTGGCTTGGTATCCAGACAGCATGCATGGATGGGGAAGTGGGGGCGGGTTCGTGACTGCAAGGCTGGGGGTAATGGACTAATCTTGGCCAAAGGCTTTTTGGAAATGAGTTGGAAATGATCTTTTAAATGATTGGACGCCTTAAGAGAAACATATTCTGTTTTATTTAAAACAGTCTTTCAGGTCAAGCAACCCATCTGTGGCTATTCATTGAGAATAGCAGGTAAACAACTGGCTGACACTGGCTCTCCTAGAGCCCAGGCTATGGTTTCTAGAGGCAAGGAGCTGAGTTTACTGGCCCAACCCCAACAGGGGTCGGAGTCCAACTCTGCCACGTGTTGGAGTCTGGGCCTCACTGCCAAGTTACTAAGATCTGGTTTCCTCATCTGTAAAATGGGGATAAGGTTTGTTGGGAAGGTTAGGTGAGGAGGTGCCCAGGGCCCTGCCAGGTACCACTTCTCTCTAAAGGTGGGTTATTACTGTCACCCATAAATAACCCCCCAAGGCACCAGGTGACGCAGCAAATAAGTGGCATCATCATTTGATTCACAGGAGCTCAGAGGGTGAGAGGTCAAGAGGCAAGAGGAAGCCCACAGAGAAAATGTTTAGCCGTGACTACAGCTTCAAGGGTCTGGTCCCCAAACTTCCCCACCTTGATCTTCAATGCTCCTTAGGCCTGGTTTATTCCTGTCTTGACCAAATGGAATGGCTGTCCTGTAAAGAGTGGGACTCCAAGGCCATCTGCTTCTGTTCTGCTGGCCATCCCTCCCACCCTGAACACAACATCCCATAAGGGGTTCGAGATGGGAGGTGGCAGTCCTCAGGGTGCCCCCAGGGCAGGACTGGGGAGTGTCTTCGGTGGTCTTACAGTTAGATGGCCACCAGCTTCCTTTCCCACCCACAAGAAGGACTCGGAAGGATGGGGGGTGGTGGCAGAGTGAAGAGATCCGTCTATGCCTGCAGTTAGAATCCATCGGACCCAGCCATCCCCACAGTGATGGCTGGCCTGGGGAAGGACACATGTGGACCCTACATGTCATGTGACTCCTGGAGGAAGGGCTGGCCAAGGGCCATGGCACATAGAGGTCTGGGGGAGGGTCAGGGAGAGCGTGCATTGGGTTTATTCTCTCCTTTATTCAAGCACTGGTTGAGCATCTGCTGACAGGTCATCCAGTCCTTAGGGGATGATGGGAAAGGTGAGTCAGAGCACATGGGGGCCCCAGGCACTGGACTTTACTTGGTGGAAAATGCCCCTCTGGCTGCTTGTCACATCAGCATCCCATCAGTGATAATAGTAATAAAAATAGTAGCAATACCTCTCATTGCTTGGGCGCAAAGCGAGAAGTGCTACTACTCGAAGCACTGCTTCAGCCCTCACCACACTCCATGGGAGAGATTTCCACTTCACAGAGGAGGAAATGGGCGTGCAGGAAGGTGAAGGACGCTTCCAAGGGGCAAAAGCTCCATGCGGCAGAGCAAGGGTCCAGACCCAGGCATCCTACCTCTCTTGATGATCCCCTCCCAAGTTCACGGTACCTCCATGGACCCCTCCTTGCTCCGGACTGTGACCACCGCCCTGTGCTCCCTGACCCTCCACAGGAGTTCACCTCCACGCCAGGTCCACCTTCACCGAAGCTGCTGTTGGTTGGAAAGCAGTAGGGGGCGGCGCTTCCAACTTGTCTTCCCTTGTCTTCCCTCATCTTCCCTTGTCTTCGTCATGTGTCCTGCCAGGACCTTGGCAGCAGCCTCCACCTGGTCCCCAGGCTCCATCCTGACCTGGCTCCCAACCCACAGGCAGCAAAGGGAGCCAGTTAGAGTGCAAGTCGGTGACACATGCCCCTGCTCCCAGGCCCTCGGGGTGTCCTACAGTCTCAGCTCCCAGTGGGGATCCCCTCCCCATCCTCCCAAAAGCCCTCCTCCTCCAGGCCCAGCACACAAGGACCCCAGAGAGCCCCTGCTCTGGCCAGATAGCAGCCCTGCTCTGGCCTCTGCCCATGGCGCCCCCTCCCTCCCTGTCCCCCAGCACCAGCTCTCCCATCAGTTCTCGTGTCCTGACCCCCAGGGCTGGTTAAGGGCCATCTCTCCGCCGATGCTTCTGAGGTGGCCCACGCAGCGTTTATCACATGGTGTGGTCATTGCCGGTTTACCTCCCTGCTGCTACAGACTGATGTGAGTCCACCTAAAATCCAGGTGTCAGCTCCTAGCCCACAAGGGGATAGTGTTTGGAGATTGGGTCCCTGGGAGGCGATGAGGTCTTGAGGGCGGAAGCCCCAGGACAGGATTAGCATCCTTATAAAGGGACCCTAGAGAGCCCCCTGATCCTCCTCCAAGTGAAGACATAGCAAGAATATGCTGTCTATGAACCAGGAAGAGAATTCTCACCAGACACTGAACCTGCTGGTCCCCTGATCTGGACGTCCAGCCTCCAGAGCTGGGAGAAATGAACATCTCTTGTTTATAAGCCACTAGCCTGTGGTGTTGTGTTACAGTATTCGGAATGAATGATCCCCCAGACTAAACTCGAAGCCCGGTCTGTATTTACTTCGCACTGTGTTGCCTGGACACAGAGGGGATAGGGTGGGGAGGGGGCACTCAGCACAGACCCCAAAGAGTCCTGGCGAAGAGCCCGTGCCCTTGGGATGTGCCAGCCCCTAAACAGTTCCTCGGGGATCCTGACTCTTTCCTCTCTCAAACCCTTGCGTGACTGTAGTCATGTTCCTGTGCTTTCTCTGAACCTCTGTCCCCAGAGTCGGGCCCCCAAACCTCCTCCCCACCTGGGATGTTTCTGTAAAGGAACAAGGAGGCCCTGAAGGGGCAGCCCCCATCACCACCTTGTGACCCCACAGACCAAGGCTGGCCCCTGGGAGAAGAGGACACAGGCATTACTGGAACCTCAGTGCAATGACCACCAGAGGCAGCAGCCTGGAGCTCACCAAAGAGGGGGGCTTTGGGGAAATCTGAGCTCTTACTGCGTCTTCTTTTGGGCCATTTGTGTTGTGTATAAAATGGGTGTGATTCCTGCTGTATTAGGCCAAGGAACCACCAGCTGCTGTAACAAGCAGCCCCAGGCCTCAGGGACTAAATGCAGTGAAGCTAGCCCTTCTCACTGAAGCAAAGCCGTGTGGTCCTCCACCCCACCTGCCTCCCTAACCGGCCAACTAAGGGAGGAGGGCAGAAAGTTGCCCGAGGCCTGGGGACCAGCCTGGAAGAGGCATCCATCTCTTCAGCCACATCCCCCATCTAGGACCAGGGGGAAGATAGGCAGGAAATGTGGACCATGAAATGGTCTGGAAAACACCCACACTGCTTCTGTGTCATCTCCCTGGCAGAGCTGTGTTTATCAGAACCACACCAAAAGGCACTGAACAGCATCCTGGCCCATGTGTGGTTGATGCCAACAGAATAAATTTCCTTCTTCTGTTGCCTTTGGTGGCTGGTTGGGGCTGCAAGTTTTCTAGAATGATCTCTGTATATAAAGAGCCCTAGGTCTTTTTCCAAGCCATCACTAATGAGACTTTCGGGGGCACTAGACAATCATCAGAGGCCCAGGGGTGTCCAGGCAGGGAGTAAAGTGCTCACACAGATTTTCCAGAACATTTGGAGAGCTGTGCACTGAGGTCCATGCCAGTGTGTGCCCCCCAATGCCTGCATCCACATCCATCAGCCACAGACACACAGCTGTCCTGCTCCAGAAAGAAATGGAGGTTCAGGTGACTGGATTCTGAATTTCCTCAGCACAGATAAAAGAGGCTTAAGGAGTTTGTCTGGGCGGATAAAGCCAAGGAATGAGGTGTCTCTGGCTGGGAAGGTGTGATTCAGGGTGGAGTCAGCTGTCCCCCCATGTGTGGGGAGGCAGGCGGGATGAGACTGAGACTCTTCTCTGACCTCCCCTTCATCACTTCCTGCCCTCACCTGTGGCTTGCTGATGGACTGGGGGAGGGGACAGAGGGGGCTGCTGGCTGATGACCCTGTGTCTTGGGGGCAGAGACAAGCTGCTGGTGAGGATGGATGGGCTACAAGGACTCCGACCTGCCTCCAGGAAGCAAACAAAGCTGAGCATCGGCAGACCATCAGCTGCACAAAAAGAGAAGCCACATGACACGGTTGGGGCGGGGCGGGCAGGGATCGCACCCCCACCATGGCCCGTGGTTCCTCATCTCTGAGAGTCTTCCGGCCAGGCTGAGGGATCTTTTTTGTGAGATTCACTGGAGATGCTCCATTGCTCCCACATCTTGGTTTGGGTCGTCCCATTGCTATTGGTTATGGCAACGTCAGACTCCAGCTGTCAAGTGATGGCTGACCCTCTCAGGCAGCCGACCTCCTTCCTGCAGCCCCCACTCCCTGGGGACACACCACCCACTCATCCCTGGGTCCCTGGGCCTCTCAGTGGCTGCACCCATGCAGCCTCCGAACCCCTCGGGCTCCTTCCTCCCACACCTGCTGTTCACTCCCAGTCCCCTCCAGGAGAAGGGTGGGGAAAACAGTGCCCTGAGAATCCGTCCTCCTTTGGGATGATGGCTTTCCCTTTGTCTCGTGGGGGTTCAGAGAGTGAGGTGTGCCCACGATCTTCTACCTAAGAGGCAGAACCTGAGAGCCAGGGAGTGGGGAAAACTCATTTCCTGCAGATCATCTTCCTTTCGCGTCTCCAGAAAAGCTGCAGAATGCAAACACACACACACATTCAAAGTTAATCTGGACCAAACCGTCCATGGCTCCAGCACAGAAGCCTGGGACGTGCCAGCAGACTCCTCACCTAGCTCAGGGAACCACCTCCGACTCACTGTGGTGGTCACTGCACCTGGCTCTGGTTCCAGCCTGCAGCCAGTTCTTTCAGAGGCTGGAGTCCATAACCATGTGATGGACCCTCCTCCAGCCGACAGATACACCCCCTGCCTTTCCTCCCCTCCTCCCCCCACACCCACGCTCTGCCTCCTTTTAAGACTCGTGTTTTATCCTAAACCAGATTTCTCTTTTCTCTTTCATTTTGTTGACCATCACCATGACAACCCTCCCACCCACCCACCTCCTCTCAGGAATGGGCCCGCAGGCAGGGACTTGTCCTTGTCCTGGTTAGTCAAAGTGAGTCAAAACTCAGCTCCTGCCCAGGATCAGCCAGGAGCGCTCCTTCCGTTTATTTCCTTGATGCCAGGAGGACTCCAGCACTGGGGAGCTTAGCTTAGGACGGGGAACCCTTCCCTGGGGGGCAGGAAATGGGTTATTTGTCTTTGGAGTCAGCTCCTCCAGGGACCAAGTGGGGGCTATTCTGGGTCCCTGCACACCATAGAATCTACAAGGCAAGATCATAAGCTATCTTAAATATACATATTAAGTAAATATTTTAAAAGTTTTTAATATTTATTTTTATTTATTTGTGCCAGGTTGTAGCATGTGGGATCTTAGTTCCCTTATCAGGGATTGAATCCTGGGTCCCTTCACTGGGAGTGCAGTCTTAGCCACTGAACCACTAAGGAAGTCCCCATAAATTCATATATTTTAAATATATATACCCACACACATACCGTGGTGGCTCAGCGGTAATGAATCTGTCTGCCAAAGCAGGAGACATAGGTTCAGTCCATGGGTCAGGAAGATCCCCTGGAGAATGGAATGGCAAACCCCCTACAGTATTCTTGCCTGGGAAATCCCATGGCAGAGGAGCCACTGAGTGGTGACTGCAGCAGGCGCCGAGTCGGACAGCACTGAACAAGAACACACACAATACATCTGATAATCACTATTTGGAAGTTTTTCTCACACATATGATCAGAAACTGCTTTGCTGGGTGACTTTGCTCAAAAATCAAGCCAGGCATAAATCCACAAAAGATGGGCAAGACTGAAAACCCTCTCACAAACAACTTGCTGTAACCTGTGGGAAGCAAGCCTACTGTGCACATTTGATGTCTCAAGATATTATCAGCGTGTTTATGAGGCCAAAACATACAGAAGGCATAGATGTAAATAAATTTTGTTAAAGTACCCATCGATGAATGTTTGCTTAGTGCTGAGGGGGAACATTCCTTTGCTCAAGACTTGTATTCCTCCAAGAACTCATCTTCAAAGAATCAGCTAATTAAGTAATACCAACACTTTTCATGGTGATTGAAGGGAGTAACCCTCCTTTTCCAATCCCTGTGTGCGCTTTGTTTGGTTTGGCGATAGGAAGACTATCACATGAATTTTATTAATTTATGGCCATTTATTGAACCTAAACAGAAAAGCCACACCTGGCTGTGGGTGTAGTAGGTGCAGGCTCTCCAACAGATGAGGTCATACCTAATGTCCCTCACCAGGAAAAAGGAGATAGGAGGCTCAGACCGAAAATGATCAAGGGATCCGAGATCTAGAGTGATCTTTAAAGCCGGATCCAGTGGTGATTTCACAGGGGTGTCCACATGTAAAAGTTCATCAACCTGTGTAACTGTGGTCATGTCACACCATATCACATCCCTGTAGAAAAACAGAATAAGTGCTCAGAGGGCAAACTGAGAGCATCTCAGTTCTCTTGGCTTCGACCACAGAGGTGCCAAAATACCACCCCCACCCCCGACCTGTGGAAGAGGCTAGAAGCGAGGAGAAAGAGCCCAGACCACACATCTGCAAAGTGCCAAAAACATGTGAGGAGATGCACAGGGAGATGCACGTGTAATTAAGTGGACGTAGGCTAGGGAAAAGCAGACATAGGCTAGCTTCTCTCGGACTTTGTCAGCTGATTTGTCATGTGTTTTGGATTCTCTCCATGTATGTCCTTTATTGCTCACTTGGTATCAGACAAAGTACTGCAAAGTGCTGCAAGTATCGATAAGGTTACTAATAGATTTTAGCAAGTAGGTGAATTCACAAATACAGAATCATGTGTCACGAGGACCCACTGTACTGGTTAGGTGGAACTAGTGGTAAAGAACCCACCTGCCAATGCAGGGAGACACAAGAGACAAAGGTTCAAGCCCTAGGTTAGGAAGATTTCCTGGAGTAAGAAATAGCAACCCACTCCAGTATTCTTGCTTGGAGAATGCCGTGGACAGAGGAGCCTGGCAGGCTACAGTCAATGGGGTTACAAAGAGCTGGATACAACCGAGCAGCTGAGCACAGCACACAAGAGGAACTAAGGGGAAAAACTATTGTCTATAACAGTGGTTACCCAAGTTTACTCCAGTTAGAATCTCCTGGGGATCCTTTAAAACCCTTAATGGATAGACCACATTCCCAGCCAAATAATTAAGAATCTCTGGGGTGGAAACCAGGCATCAGTCTTTGCAGTGTTATTGTTTCAGTTTCCCCAGGTGATGACAATGCTCAGCTCTGGCTGAAAGCCTGTGATCTTTGCTTGACCAAAATTTATTGGGCATGGCCCATGGAGGGCTAGGATGGTGCTAATGGCAGCTGCAATTAGAAGAGTAAGTCCCAAATGGCCATTAGGTCACCTTGTGTACGTGTTCTATTGCTCTGTAACAGATTGCCCTAAGGCTTAGCAACCTGAAAGGACATTTACTATCTCACAGTTTCTGTGGGTCAGAAATACGGATGTGGCTGAGCTGGGTCCTGCAGGCTCAGGGCCTCTCACAAGGCTGGAAATGGGTATCAGATAGGGCTACGGTTCCCTGTGAAGACTCAGCTGGTAGGGGATCAGACTCTAAGCTCAGCTCAGCAATGTTAGGCAGAGGGCAGCTCTTCATGAGTAGGTTGACCAGGAGGCCCCATCTCTCGTTGACTGTTTGTTCTTTGCTGTGGGGGCCTTGAGCTTTGCCTTGCAGATATCGGTGCACACAGGATACATTCAGTCAGCCCTGAGGTTGATTGGTTGGCTGGTTGGTTAAATGAAGTAATGAATGTCATCTCAGAAATCCACCTTCCCGAAGTCTCTTCTCCAGCAGCCTCACAGCCTGATATTTCCAATGTCAAGATTGCCAGTTCAAAGTTTGATGGAAATATAAGTATTTTAACAGGATTACAGATCATCTTGGCAGGGAAGGCAGAGCTCATGGTTACCCAGAACTCCTCTCTCTAGTCCTTCCTCACTTCCATCCAAGGCCAGGCACACGGTGGCTGTGCTCTGATTACCCAGCACTCCTTTCTCTTAGTCCTTCTTCAGTTCTATCCAAGGAGAGGCACACGGTGGGTGTACTCTGATGGGAAAGAGGGAAGAAGTCAGGGAAGGTCTGAAGTAAAGCTTCCAAAAGAGCTCCAGAAAACCTGTTGTGAGGCTGACTGCCCCTCCAATGAGCATGTTTATTCATTTTTGAAATGATAGTTATCTGCTGAAATGGGACATCTGATCTGTAATATGTAACCATTATCACATGTCCTCAGTGTGAGCTGGACTCCTAGAATGGAAACAAGTATCCTTAAGCCCCTTTCGTCTGGGGTTGGATCCGTTCCGTGTGTCTGTGGACTTACTTGCCTTTGTCACCAGGGGACAACCCCATTCTGCAGTTCCTACTCTCCGTGTGAACAGGGGAGAAGACTTTGACGCTCTGGCCTCTGTCTGACCTGGGGTGGGGGCGTGGGGACATCTCAGTTCTACCAGCTGCGTCATCTGGACAAGCTACTCAACCTCTCTGGGGGACAGGGCAGAGGCTCAGCAGGTGAAGGGCTTGCACGGAGCTCATCGCTCCGTGACAAAGTTCTGTTTACCCATAAGGACATGGCTCACTCACCACTCGTTTACCCAAATACACGATCACGCCTGCGAGTGGTGTGTGGGGACGTGCGCCCTCCCATGTGGACGCTGCCCAGACCCATGTTCTTGGGGAACCCATGTTCCTGAGTCACAGCTCTGTTCTCGAGACCTCTGGGGACATGGGTTGGGCCGCTGTCACTCCTCAGGTGGCCAGGCTGGAAGGAAGAATTCTCACAGCAGGAATTGTTCAACAAGTATTTATTGAGCACTTAGTGTGTGCCATGCGTGCGATTTAGGATCTTCTTCAGGCAGATGCAGACAAAGTCAGGAAGCCAAATTTATTGAAGCAAGATTTCCTTTTTATAAATGTGATATCTATTCACACAACATATTGAAAGCTTGCTCTGTCTGGGATTTTGAAAGCAGAGGGAGAGGAAATCCAGCCATGGGTATGACTGAGGTTGAGTTCCCACCAGCTCCTGCCCACACACCTGTGGGGGTGGGCATACATGCTCACACCTGGGACCCAGGGGTAGTGGGAGGAGACCTTGCAACAGGAGACAGTAGATTCTGCACGAGGGGACAGGACAGTGACCACAGAGCCGAAAGGGGTCCCGTCTGCTTGTCCCCTTCCTCCTGCCTCTGGCCGAGGACTTGGTAATAACAGGGCTTCCCTATGGCGTCCCCAGGGGAAGGACTCACTCCCACTGAATTGCTGCCTAGCAGCCTCAGCCTTGTCCTAGCAGGAGGTTCGAAGTGTATGTGGGGACCCCAGAGCTCCCAGGCCCAAGGGGCCATGTTCACCCTCTCCCCATTCTGTCTCAGCCACCTTTGCACTTTGCAGGCCTCTGAATGCCTCTCCCCATTCTGTCTCAGCCACCTTTGCACTTTGCAGGCCTCTGAATGCCTGAGCCAGGCCTAGAGGGACCAGGATTCAGAGCCACAAGCTCTTGGCAGCCCTGACCCCAGGGAGGGTGGCTCTGGGCCTCCCTGAGAAGAAGGAACCAAGCCCGCACCCCAGGGTTCCCCAGCCTCCCCCGGTGACCTTGGCCACACCCGCCGGCATTACAGCATGAGGAACCCAAAGTTCACAGAGATTAAACACAAGCGGATGACAGGCTTCTGAGTCACTCGGAGACCTTACAAACATGGTTTCAAAAAGGGCAGAGCCCAAGGCCAGGCCCCCGACGGAAATGAGATGGAGGGAGAAAGAAACCCTGCAACATGCATGAGGCTGGTTTAAAAGCCAAAGAATAAAGTAAGAGTCCCTAGGACAGCAAGGAGATCAAACCAGCCCATCCTAAAGGGAATCAATCCTGAATATTCATTGGAAGGATTGATGCTGAAGCTGAAGCTCCCATACTTTGGCCACCTGCTGCGAAGAACTGACTCATTTGGAAAAGACCGTGATGCTGGAAAAGATTGAGGGCAGGAGGAGAAGAGGATGACAGAGGACAAGATGGTTGGGTGGCATCATCGACTTGATAGACATGAGTTTGAGCAAGCTCCAGGAGTTGATGATGGACAGGGAAGCCTGGTATGAGGCAGTCCATGGGGTTGCAAAGAGTCAGACACAACTGAGCGACTGAACAACAACAACAAACTGGGACTCACAGCACCGCCTCAGGCCCCTGGAACTCACTGCATTGGAGACATTTCCACGTGCAGCAGGGACCTTCCAGAGGCCAGCAGGGGAGGGACAGGGCTTGGATGCCAGTGGAATACATCCGTATATATTTAAGTCAGTGCAATTGGGTCTTCTGGTTGGAAAGATGGGGCACTGTTGAGTGATCATTCGACCTGTCAGGACTTGTGCCAGGTGTTCACAGGGGCCCCGGGAGATGGTGTGGTTGAGGACCCGGGGGCTCCTGGAGACTGGCTCTGGGTGGTACAGCAGCCGTTAATGGCCCCCAGAAGCACATCTGGCCTCCACTGGGCCTCGGAGGCCCGGCCACCAAATCTCTTCCAAAACATCCCGCCTCTGGACTTACTGCAGCGCCTGATCTGCACCGCTCAGCCCAGGTCATCATCCTCCTGCTCCTCCCAGCTCCGAGGCCCGCCCAGAGGAGGCCAGGGACAAAACGCAGCTGTTCCCTTGGAAGTGGGCAGCACACAGCATCCCCGGGCCTGACAAACCCACTGGAGCTTCATGTTCTCATGTTATCTAACGAGGACAGCTCCTGGCTGCCCACACCTCTGGAGAGGGGGAGCCAGTGGATGGGAGGCTGGCCCAAGGCCACACCACTGGTTAAGTTCTTGCCCATCACACCCCCTATGTCTCCCACCAGGAGGACAACCTGCTTAATGACCGACACTATGTTGGGCCCAAAGTATGCAGAGAGCAAGGCCAGCGACCAGCTCACCAGCCCCACCATTCCATAGACTGTTGTAAACGTCCTGTGACCATAAAGACAGTGGTTTGTAGACTCTCAAGCACTCTCTAGTCACACACCCAACCAGGTGGACACTCGGACACTTCCTCCTTGTGCCAGGTGTCACCCCACGTGCCCCTGGCTGCAGGTGGGTGATTCACCATCCCCGCCACCCACACCTGCCTCCTGCACAGCACCCACCACTGCAGGCCACCCCAGGCCGCCCCTGCTCCTGAACAGCCTTCTCTGACCCTCCACGTCCACTTCCAAGTGACTCCTCTGATCAGGTTATCATAAGAATGACAAATTCAACCCAAACAGTATTGCAAAATCAAGGGATTAGAAATGAGCCTACAGGGTGATGGGAACAAAGCAGAGGGCACCTAAAGAACTGAGCCATGGGGATTCCCCTAGCAGTCCAGTGGTTAGGACTCCATGCTGCTGCTGCAGTGGGCACAAGTTCAGTCCCTGGTGGGAGAACTAAGATTCTACACTCCATGAGACATGACCACAAAAAAAAAAAAAAGAAGAAGAAGAAGTGAGCCCTAGTTTAAGCCTGTGCTCAGGCAAAGGGCTCTGTGAGTACCTAGACATACAGGGTTTTCCTCTCCCGAAAGAAAAAAGAGCTGGAGCTGGAAAGGCATGAAGGCTGCCTCCTGAGATACAGCTGCTGGGGACGGGTGGAAGGGCCTGCAGAACAGAGAAGGGCCATGTCTTTCAAAATCTTCAAAGAGCAAAGCCCCTCTGTTTCCCCAGGAAGGACATTCTCCAGGGGTCCTCGGGGGTGTCCCACCAATCGCTGACCTGGGTCAGTCAGATGCTGTTGGGACAGGCCCTCTGGAGGTCAAGGTGCCGAGGTTGCAAAGTAAACCTGAGCAGGTGGTCACCATCAGCCCCTCCCGAGGCCTCATTCTCGCTGATGTTTATGTCTTACTGTTTCAGTCTTTTGATGCTAATGTTCTCATACTTGGGAAAGGAGGGAGGAAAAGTCCCACCAGAGGGACTTCCCTGGTGGTCCAGTGGTTAAGAATCTGCCTGCCAGTGCAGAGAACATGGCTTCGATCTCTGATCCAGGAAGCTCCCACATGGCACGGTGTAACTAAGCCTGTGTGCCACCACTTCTGAGCCTGTGAGCCGCAACTTCTGAAGCCCACGTGCTCTAGAGCCTGTGTTCCACGACAAGAGAAGCCACAGCAACGAGAAGCCCAAGCACAACTGGAGAGTAACCCCTGCTCACTACAACTAGAGAACGCTCACATGTAACAATCAAGACCCAGTACAGCCAAAAATTAATTAATTAATTTTATAATTAATTTTAAAAAAAAAGAGTCCCAGCAGAGGAAGAAAGCAGGGGCTGATGGGGCTGAAGACAGCCAGGCAGGAGGGAGGATGTGGACAAAAGAAAGGGCTCTGCAGGGCCAGGTGGACCCCTGCTGCCCAGACACTCAGGGACACCTGTCAGTGGGATGCAGCCGGGTGCTGTGCTGGGTGCTGGCCGTCAGGAGCAGGCCGAGGGACCCGACGTCGAGGTTTGGGAAGGTCGCCTCTAAACAGCAGACTGGCCTGACCCTTGGCCCTCCACCTCCACTCTTGGACCTCTGGAAGCCAGGGCCCACTCTTTTCTGCACCCGAGGTTGCCTAGGCAACGACTCAACTGCTGCTGGCCCCTGGCCTTCCAAAGCCCCAGGGCTGTAATCCGAATCTCAGGCAGGCTTGTTCCACTCTACTGGCTTTGCAGAGAGAATGCTGCAGCTCTGGTTTCAGAACCTGCCCGGAGGACAGCCCCCAAGTGAGGGAACAGGACCTGGGAGGGAAGGCGTAGAGGGGGACGGCTGGGAGAGGAGTCCCCTAGGGCAGGGCAGAAAGTGAGGACCTTCCAGAGTTTCGCCTTCGGATTCGTGAACAGAAGGGTCCACAGGGGCCTGTCTGTGGTCAAAGACTGTCTTGGGCCCAGCCTGTCTTCCTTCGTTGTCTTAATCAGAGACTGGAATAAAATCACGCTGCTCAGAACCACAGAGGAAGGCGAGCAGCAAGGCAGGGCTAACAGGCTTCAGAGGACTGAACTAGTAAAGGAGGCTTTCTTACATTAGAGTTATGGGCCGAAACCAGTCATTCTAAGCAATAACTTATGGGGGGCGTCTGGCTGTCCAAAAACTGGAGGGTTCTGATTGCTGGCAAACCCCATGTGAGCAGTAGGAACAGGACACCTTGGAAAGCAGAGGTGACCAGAGCATGCCTGTGTGCTTGCCCATTACCCCCTCCCCACGCTGCCTAGAAGCTGGGACTCCCCCTGGTACTGCGTGCGGATCTCAGAAGTTAAGGTGACTAATGCAATGTGAATGCAGGCCCCAGTGTTGTGTTTAGAATGCAATAATTGTGCAACCCAGGAACTGTTGAATAGTGCGGTTAAACTAGCTGGGTTGGGACGTTCACTCTAACATTTATAAGCTGTGTGTCCTTGAGGAAGTCATTCACCTTTCTGTGTGGCAGTGGTCTCATCCACACGATGGCAGTAACAATCCTAGGATTTCAGTGCAGTTTGAGCCGGTCGCTTCAGAGGAAGCGCCTGGTAGTTTTTTCTAAGTGGTTGCTGCTGGTGTCAGTGACTCAGCTGCCCTGTGCTGTTAAAGGATTGACGAGTTGCTTCTGCCTGGAGGGCCCTAGACTCTGAGTGCTTGGCCAGCCTCAATGCTCGGGCAATCCAACCCCCAAACCCTGGTCACCCCTGATGCCATCAGGCTGTGCCTGGTCCCTCCTGATAGCAGTGAGGTGGACACGCAGGTAACCCCTGGGAATGAGTCAGAGAAACCAGTGACTCCTCTCCCCAAGACAGCCTGAGGTTGTGAGCCCCCAGCCCACGATGTTGCCCTTGGCGAGACCCACTGACAAGAGGGCTATCCCTCCTGTGGCTGGCCCACAGGGACGGTGGGTGCCGGGAAATCCCACTTTCCACACACAGCCACGGCCAACCTGTGCTGGAGCGGAGGGAAGCTGGCTTTCTCTCTCTCTCCCTTCTCTAGCCAGCGGGGCTGTCCCCTTCCCACAGTGTCTCAGGAGGACAGGAAGGGATCAGAGCCGGTGCGGATGGAACATTACATCTGCTCGTCCACTCCCTAGGTCTCACCCAGTCCTTGGAAGACTCGCCTATAATCCGCCCACACCCTGCCTCCATCATTCTCCAAGGCCTGAGCCCAGTCACACCTCACATGGGACTCGAACCCAACCGAAACTCAGAGTGGGACCTAAACCCCTGGGCTGGGACTCCAACCCACCATCTTTTCATTGAGCTCACACACCCGTCTCAAGATTTAGTGACACTTAGGTTCTGTATGTCTTGTTGCAGAAAGAACTGATCGAGAGGCTGATAGGTAAGATGCAGATTTACTGAGAGAGACACACACTTCACAGACAGAGCGTGGGCCATCTCAGAGGGTGAGAGGCCCTGAAATATGGGGTGGACAACTTTTACGGTCTGGGTAATGTCATAGGCTAATGAGAGGGAGGATGACTCCAACTAACTGGGGGAAGAGGTGTGGATTTCTGGCATTCGGCCATAGCCCACTTTTTGGCCTTTTGTGGGTGGCCTGGGATAGGTCCTGGTGTCCACAGGTGTGTCGTTAATGTGCTAATGTGCTACAGTGAGCGTGTAACAAGGTGCCATGTCCAGAAGGTGAACCTTCTGTCCTCTTGGGCCTAACCAGTTCTAACCAGTCTCTGTCATGAACTCAATGGCCGTGTCATTCTTTTGAAGTTGGTGCCCAGCCTGCTTCTCTCCTGTCTCATTGGTGTTGATTTGGGGAGCCATCACTTGTGAGAGAAGCGGTTTACACAGTGCCTTTCGAGGGTGTAGGCCTCTGTCCCCAAGGCCAGCTTCTAGGCCGGGAGGCAGTGTCTCTAAACGCTTATCACAAGGTTCAATCCCCAGGTCTATAAGATCTCCTGGAGGAGGAAATGGCAACCCACTCCAGGATTCTTGCCTGGAGAATCCCATGGACAGAGGAGCCTGGCGGGCTGCAGTCCCTGTGGGGACTGCAAGAGTCGGACGTGACTGAGCAGCTAAGCACATACTCAAGTTCCCCGTCTGGGAACCACCTTCCTGCCCATGGGCCTCTCCACAAACCCAAACCAGATTCGAAGCAACTGAAACTAGGCTCTGTCTTAAAGTCAGAACTCCGTCTCCCCTCTTCGTCGTGGCCGCCTATGCTGTTTATTATTCAGTAACAGGTTATTTATTTTGCCAATGTTGTAGCCACGCGTTCTGGGAAACAAACTCACTCAGAAGGACAATGCAGATAGTGGAGTGCAGTTTATTACACCAGCGGGCCCAAGGCAGAGTCTTCTCTTAGCCAAGGACCCCAACCAGCATTTGTGAAAATCTTTTATACTCCATGTGTACATGTCTGAATCCACCACTCCAAATTCCTTGAGACTTACATAAACCAAGGAAAATACAATCCCAATAACCCCATCATTCACGTGCTATGTCCTCATGTGCTCAAACAGTCAAACAATTACCCAATAATCAATAAACCCAAGGTTACACTCTGATTGATACAGAAAAATTTATGGCATGTCTGGAGGAAGGGGTAATTAGTGTATGTTTTCTCTTAGGCGATGAGTAACCTAGATCCGATCTTCAAGGTTCCCCTGTCTGGAAGGGGTCTTATCCTTCTGTTGTTGTTTTCATAGGCACTAAACACAGAGTTCAGAGTTCATTGAAATGTGGCCAAGCATGAACAGGCCTAAGATGGAGTCCAGGCCCTATAAATTCCTTCTTCACTAACACTGAGTGTGGAATGCGGGCGGTCTTCTAAGGGCTTTGCTGACAGTCACTCCATGAACCCTCACAAGAGCTCCAGAATGTAGATGCTCAGTCTTCATCCCCATGTGCTGGGGCGGGTGAGGGGGACCTCAGCCCGGAGCAGTCCCCCATATGTCACAGGTGCACAGACAGTGAGCAGCCAGGTCAGGATTCAGACCAGGGTCATGAACTCCGGGGTCCCTGGCCTCACGCTGTCTCATGGCACAACATGCCACATGGGTCTGCACTGTCTGCAAGTAGCCTGGGATCTTCTAGAAGCAAAGACAGGGTCTTCATCAAAGGATCTTACAGTTAAGGCACCCAGAGATGACCTGTGATGACTCAGAAGTGACTTTTACTGGAGGGTTTCCCATCCACCCACCTACCCATGAGCAACATCAGCCCAGGAAGCTAGGAAGTAACCCCTCCCACAGGAGCTGCCCAAGTGCCCTGAGGGGTGAGGATGGGAGCAGGGAGGAGGCCCCTGGCTGACCCCTCAGAGACCTGTAGCTACTGCACCCCCTCCAGCTTCCCCAAGGGGGAGATGGCATCTTTTCTTCCATTGTTCTCTGAGGAAGTCTGGCAGCAGCACAGACAGCCTGCCTTCCAGGCCCCACCTCGCTGGAGCCTCACCAGGCAAGAGTCCCCAGATGCCCTAGAGTCCCCGCTGGAGCCTCAGCTCAGGGGCGGCCCTGACCCGGGGACACGTAGCCACAGTCAGACTGAGGGGGACCTGAGGGACCTCGAGAGGGGCCCTAAAGAGGGGGCTGCCTGCACTCCAGGGCGCTGAGTGACAGCCCCTCGTGGGCACAGTAGAGACTGGGTAATGGAGGAATGGGGAGCAGGAGCCAGGAGGCTGGGTGTCCCCAGTGGGCTTAGTGAAGCTATTTTGCAGCCAGTTAATGGGGCTGCCAGGACGGCTCCCCCATGGTGGTGTGGCCACCTGGGGCACTGGGTCCCAGGAGATGAAGGGGAGGACGGCTCAGGGAAGTTGGATCAGCCTGCATGGGAGCAGAAGGAAGGAGGAGGGGCATCTGGAGGGGTGACACCGAGGTCGGGAAACGGGTGTCCATGGGACCTCAGGGGCCTTTCACCAGGCTGCAGGCCAGCTGGCCATGTCTGGCTGCTGCAAGGGCTGGGCTGGGGGATGGGGTGGGTTCCTCCACGCAGGCAAGTCTGAGATGTTTCTAGCGAGTGGCCCCACAAGTCTGTCCTGGGGGGCTGGCACCCCAGCTGCGGGTGGTTCCCACCCAGTGGCTGAAGCCTCTGACTGACCAGACACCTCCGCACCCACCCCACGCCACCCCAGCACTCTGAGGGCATGGAGGTCCCTTGGCAGAGTTTTCCATGAGAACAATGCAGGTCTGAAGGTTCTTGTGCTTAACCTGATCCCTGCTGGCCCAGTGCCCACCCTGAGATGCTTTGCGATGACAACTCAGAGTCTACTGACTCCATCGGAAACTGTTACAGGACATCTCAGAGCTTCAATCGCACAAGACACAGTCTCTGAGCAAACAGAATTATCATCTAGCTGGATAGAATATGGGAACAAAAATATGAATGGTGTTATAGCACAACCAATGGTGAGAAACAAAAGCCTCTATACCATAAAGGCAGTGCTTTCCCGGGTGGCTCAGATGGTAAAGAATCTGCCTGTGATGTAGGAGATGCAGGCTAGATCTCTGATCCCCTGGAGAAGGGAATGGCACCCCACTTCACTATTCTTGCCTGGAGAATCCCATGGACAGAGGAGCCCTGTGGGCTACAGTCTGTGGGGGTCACAAAGAGTCAGACACAGCTGAAGTGACTCAGCACACACGTATGCACGTACAATAAAAGTTGCTATGAGAGCAGAGGGGACCCCACAGTGTCCAGGTTTGGCCAGGACTGCGTGGGATTTTGCTGATGGCCTCTCCATGACTTCTTGTTGCTGTTTAGTCACTCAGTCGTGTCTGACTCTCTTATGACACTATGGACTGTAGCCTGCAGCCTCCTTTGTCCCTGGGATTTCCCAGGCCAGGATACAAGAGTGGGCTGCCATGATTTAGCAGCCTATTAAACGACAACTTTGTAAGCGGGTCCATGAAGAGCTAGGTTGGTGCCTGGACAGGAGGAACAGGGTTGGGTGAGACTGCCGCAGCTTGACACACTCCTTCTGTGAATGTGACTGGTCAGGGTGCTGCCTGCAGAGACCAAGGATGATGGCAGAAGGAGCCCGAGGGGTGGGAGAAGAAGGCCCCCACCCAGCAGGCAGACCCCAGCCCTGCACTCACCCTCCAGGCCCAATTTCCCTTCGCCCACCCGGTGTGCATCCAGGACGGGCCCACAGACCCTCCGCAGAGCCAACCCCAGGCTGCTCACAAGCACAACTTTCACTTAAAGTTTGACCTGGTGCAGTGTGTAACCCCACCAACCGTCTGTGCTTTCTTTCCATCCTACTGTTCATGATCTGGGGGGGCAGGGCTTCCTGTCTCCAAAACTTATTCCCAGTCTCCTGCTCATTGTGACTCTGTTTCTTCTCATAATCACTGCTCCCCACCCCCTTCCCAAAAGATGAAGGAAAAAAAGTAATAAGGTGAAAAAGAGGTGACGTGTGTCTGAGCCATCAAAGCAGGCCGAGGAGGCAGGTGGCATGGCTGGCCATCCTTCTCAAGGGGGAAGGGGAAAGTTGGGGGTGCAGGAGGACTGAACAGTGACTGAGGTCAAGGTTAGACCCCAGTCTCCCCACCCCACCCCAGGCTTAAGGGTCCCTCCAATCCATCACACCCCTGCACCTCCCCCACACAGCTTCCCTCATTAGCCTGACCTTCAGTCTCCCTGGTTGGCTTTCAGTCACATGCAGCAAATTTATCCTGATGCCCTGAAGCCTTCATCTCACAGTTTCTTAGAATTCAGACAGGATGTGAGCAGTGCGGTCCAAACACAATTGCGTTTTGCTTTTATTTCTCAAGGCTTCATATATACATAAAGTACTGACAAACTGCTGGAAAGAAGAGGAAGACACACAACGACCAGTCCCAAGTGGCCCACTTGAAGATTTTGTGGCAGGGAGGTGGACAGACAGAGGGACCTGAAGCCCCAGGTGCCCTGCTGGTGACAGGATCCCTGGTCTGGAGGCAGAATGCACCCCTTGACCTGCAGTCATCAGGGCCCACACCTGTCCCTGTCTTTCACCTGGCCCCTCAGGAGACCCCAGGGCAGCTTCCCAGGCCCGGACGTGGGTAACTTTCAAGGCTGGGTCTGGAAGGAGGTCTTTCCGGGTCACAGTTGTGAAGAGAGCTGGCCTCCCAACGAGAGCCGCTCTAAGCTGGAGGTCTGCGCCAGGCGAGCGGGTGACAGGCGTAGCTAAAGGCTTCCTGGGACAATGAGCTGGCCTGCTTTCACCTGTTGTTCTTGGCCGACAGCTGTGGGAGACGAATGAGCCAGGGCTGGGCCAGCGGAGGGCGAACGGGAGGCCAGCCTGGCCTCTGTGTGCCCAGTGCCCGCATAAAGAGCTGCCCACACAGAGCGCTGCCAGTGTGGCCCCTGGAATGTGCCCAAGACTCAGGCTGCAGCCTCTCGGCTGGGGCAGGGCCCACAGCTTCCGAGCCCAATACCTCCATGGCCCACAGCTGTGCTTGTCGCAGGATGTGGTCCAAGTCCCCACTGGGTGAGAACGTGGCAGTTCCAGGGCTGTGCTTTCCATCAGGGTCTGCTCTGGGAGCCCCTCCAGGCCACACCTGCCACAGCTGCCCCTCGACCACCCAAGAGCCAAGGCAGTGACCCGTGACCACCGAGGCTTCATAGCCTTTCTCTGCACGCCTTGCCTGCTCATGGTGTCAGGGCCTAATGTTCGGAACTCATCCCCTTCTCTGGCATATTCAGCAAACTTCTTCCAGATGCCTTAAAGTCCTCGACTGACAGATTCTCAGAATGCTAGCAGTGCAGTTCAAACCCAATTGCATTTTGCATTTATTTCTCAAGGCTTCATAAAAAGGAAGCCCCAAGCTAGATCACTAGAAATAACGTGAGTGCTAAAATTGGAGCCATCCATAGACAATTAGCATGACCCCTAAGCAAGCAAAGAAGACACACAAATTCACGAGGCATTCCATGCTTGGTTGAAACTGAACTTACTGTCGTCCTGATTTTGCTACACAAACATAAAGTCACTACTTGGTACACCTTAAATTTACCCAGTGTTGTGTGTCAATTATAACTCAATAAAGCCAGAAAACAAAAGAGAGAAGGAGGAGAGGAAGAAAGAGAGGAAAGGAGAAAGGGAGGGAATGCAGGAGGGAGGAAGAAGGAAAACTTGAGAGGAAGATGACAGAGGTACCACTCTCAAGACACCTGGTTGGAGATTTGGAGAGCTGAGGGACTTCCCTGGTGATCCAATGGTTAAGAATTCGCCTTCCAACACAGGGAATGTGGGTTCAATCCCAGGTGGAGGAGCTAAGATCCCACATGCCAAAAAAAAAAAAAAAAAAAAACCCAAAAATATAAAATACAAACAATACTGTAGCAAATCCAACAAAGACTTTAAAAATGGTCCATGTTAAAAATAAAATCTTTAAAAAAAAGATATGGAGAGATGAGCTCACAAATGGACCTGAAATATTACAAGGACAGCACAAGAAAGAATAGAGTTCAGGGTGCACAGACATGATGCAGAATTGAACTGAAATTGCTGTGGAAGCGGGGAGAATGCACCCAGGCCAGGCAGATCCTACAAGACCCACTGTTTCGAAGGATGGAGTCATACGATTCTATGTGAGTGCTGATTTAAGAGGAGTGTGTAGAATTGCCCAACCCCAACCAAGAGGGAGGGAGAGAGAGGTGCTTCTGCCCCTGGAGGCGGCAGGAAACCCATTGTCCTCAGGGAAGGGAGCAGGATTCGCACCCCATCATTCCTAAATTACTGATTAAATGGGTTGAGATTTTTTTCTTGAAATAATTCACCTGTGTTTGTGGTTAAAATATAGAGACTACAAATGAACAGGCAGAAGGAAAGGTAAGTCCTGGGTATTCTCACCACTTCATTCCACGAGTCTTTTTTCTCTGCACAAACACAATTTTGCTAAATTGCACTTTGCTAAAGAAAGCACTGATTCAGGACATATCTTAGTCTGCGAGTTACTGGGTGTGTTCACAAGGGGCTCACAGATGGTGATTCCTCTTTTTGTGTGCAGAGGGCTACAAAGAGCTCCTCTTTGGAAGTGATGGCCAATACTTGTCACCCATCGACCTAGATGGCTTTGGGTAAAGAAACGCAAGCCCTCTACCTGCCAAGTAGGACAGCCTGTTACCACCCTTTTCTGCTTGGTTTTCCATGGCATCTGTGACATGGTGAGGGGAGCAAGGCTGATTTCAAACTCTTCTAAATAACGTTTCTGCCTCTCACGTAACCTCTTTGGTTCCAGAGTACTGAACCCACAGGGGTAAGAAAATGTAGGAAAATAGTTGTGTACCCCCAGACGTCACCCCTGACCTCCAGGAAGGGTCTACCGTGGGAGAGGCAGCAGGTGGATTAAAAAATACCCACATAGGAGGACTTCCCTGGCAGTCCAATGGTTAAGAATTCGTGCTTCCACGGCAGTGGATTCAGGTTCAATCCCTAGTCACAGAACTTAGATCGCACACGCCTCACAGTGTGCCAATAAATAAGTTAAACACCCACGTGGTACACGACTGAACACACCCAAGGGCTTGCACAATGAATGTAAGGGTTGGAGAGGGATTGAGAAATAGCCTGATCCTCCCCCGCCCACTTTGATACCACAGAGGAGGAAAGTGGAAACCGACTTGTTCAAAAGCCTCTTGCAAAGCCCCCAGAATGTCTGTTTCTGAGCTGTCATGTAGTTTCTTAGCAGTTCCTGTGCTTCTGGTTGGGGCACATAGCCATCAGACACAGTTTTGGTGGGCCTGCAGTAAATCACCGTAACTCACGCCATCTTCCTCCGAAAAGACAGACTTGCCCAGAGGGAGTCCATGGCCTTCCCTGGCCCCCAGACCACTCGCTGCACAGGGGCCAGTGATGTAAGTGCTGGTCCCACCGGTGCTGAGACAGGAAGAGAACTCAGGGGCTGTTTCTCTTCTCCAAAATTCCCTCCCAGTGGAGTCGCTGGAGTTTTATAAACCAAATGTCTTCACAGCTGAAACGAATAACCATGACCTCAGCCATCACACACGCAGCCCCTGCTGCTATGCATTTAGCATCACGGTCCGGGCGTCCTGTAAATAACCCGTGTCTGGGGAACATGTGGGGGACGAGCCCGCCATCAGGAAGGGTTCTCGCTGGAGGCCTGAGACAAGCCTACGAGCCTGACCGTCATCTGTTAGCGATTTCCTGCTCCCATTAAAGCCAGACGCTGGATCCGCTTGCGTCGTCCAGACCATCACCAGGGAATCGTCTTTATTACTTGGACTTGGGTCTTCGAACCACATCAATTATAGACCTTGGTGCTGCCAATGGGGTTATGGGGGAGGGGTGTGAGATGAAATGAGGACAATCTTGCCGGGAACAGTTCACAGATGTGTGGAGACGGGATCCTGTGTTCACAGAACACAAGAGGGAAAACAAAAATCGATTTTAGGCAAATCAACCCCCCAAATATGATGCCTAATCTGCAAAGCTTTTCATCGGGGCATTTAGGCTGCATTCAAACCTAACTTTACGAGGGTCAGGCAACAGAGACCTAGGACCCAAATTTAAGGAGTAATTTCCAGAGTTATGGAAACAATATGCCATTATTATTATTATTATTTAAAGAATGTGAAAAATAGAGTTGCTATTAACTAGCCTCTTGGACGGAGAAGGCAATGGCACCCCACTTCAGTACTCTTGCTTGGAAAATCCCATGGACGGAGGAGCCTGGTAGGCTGCAATCCATGGGGTCGCTAAGAGTCGGACATGACTGAGCGACTTCACTTTGACTTTTCACTTTCATGCATTGGAGAAGGAAATGGCAACCCACTCCAGTGTTCTTGCCTGGAGAATCCCAGGGACGGGGGAGCCCGGTGGGCTGCCATCTATGGGGTCGCACAGAGTCAAACACAACTGAAGTGACTTAGCATAACATAGCCTCTTGGAAACCATGAAACACACAGTGGACCAGCCAGAGAAGACACCTGGGCTTTGTCCCGGTTCCTCCATGAACTTCTCCATGGCCTTGGGCACATCACAGGTGCAGAGCCTCAGTTTCCTCTTGTTAAATGAAGAGTTTGAATAATCCAAATTTCCCTCCATCTCTAACTAGAACTCGGATTCTCAGTGCCTTTAGGAGGTATGGAGATAAATCATTGGCAGAAAAAGTCACACCCAATATGAGAAGTCATTGTATAGTAGCCATGAGGGCTGCTGGACTGGGGGCCCCAAAGCATATTAGACAGAAGGGCTGGTACCTTCTCAGAGTCCACAGTCCAAGAAGACAAAATCGCAGCCACAGGAACCTGGGTCTACACTACAAAGCCCTGCGCCCTGGGGCCACTAAAGGCAGGCTGTCCAGCCTCTTGGCATCCATGTCCTGGCTTCCCAGAAACCCTGTCCCCCAGAAGAGGCAAAATTATGCTGAGGGACAAGGGACCCTGGAAAGTGTAGGGAGGTTAGTCTTTAGGGAACTCCCACCCCTCACAGGATGGGCCTGACTTGGTCAAAAGACACCCCAGCTCTCCAGGAGGCTCAATGGCCATAACAGTTCCACTAAATCCTGGAAGAAAAGGGACATTTGCAACCAGGAACTTGCAGACTGTCTCCTCTTTAGCTCTCTTCCACTTCCTGAGAGTGACTGATGGTGCCCTGGCAAGGAGGGGCCACAAGGGAAGTCATTTCCTCTCAAAGGCATTTCACTCACCTCTGATTCACCTCGAGTGAATCTGCTCAAAACCAGACACACCACACCATGGATTTTTCCTGAGCTCTGATCTGTTGTGGTTCTTGACTCGAGCCCCCATCCTTTCACACCATGTAGCTTGTGCAAGAAGCAAGGATCTGTGGCTGGTGGGGCTGAGTGCTAGCCCTGTTTCTCTGCCCTGAACCTGCTTGGAAGGCGTCCTTCCCATCACCAGCTTCCGGGCCAGGGGAACAGGAGGATGAGGCTGTCAGATGCAGGGGATCTAGGTCCAGCTGCAGTTGGGACCAGGCTCCCCTTGCCCTGAGAACACAGGAGACCAGGGGCCCTTGGCAGTCACCAGCGTGGCCTTACAAAGGAGTCCAGCAGCAGCTTTCGCCAGGATTAACATCCATGGAGGTCATGCTCTAAGAAAAATGCAGAGACTATTTTCCACTTTGTTGCTGTTCAGTCGCTTAGTCATGTCTGACTCTGCAACCCCATGGACTGCAGCACACCAGGCTTCTCTGTCCTTCACCATCTCCTGGAGCTTGCTCAAACTCATGTCCAGTGAGTCGATGATGCCATCCAACCACCTCATCCTCTGTCATCCCCTTCTCCCGCCTTCAGTCTTTCCCGGCATCAGGGTCTTTTCAAATGAGTCAGTTCTTTGCATCAGGTGACCGAAGTATTAGAGTTTCAGCTTCAGCATCAGTCCTTCCAATGAGTATTCAGGTATTTCCTTTAGGATGGACTGGTTTGATCTCCTTGCAGTTCAAGGGACTCTCAAGAGTCTTCTCCGACACCACAGTTCAAAAGCATCAATTCTTCGATTAATTGTCCACCAGCCACATTTCTAGGGGAAGGCAATGGCACTCCACCCCAGTACTCTTGCCTGGAAAATCCCATGGACGGAGGAGCCTGGTGGGCTCCAGTCCGTGGGGTCGCTAAGAGTCGGACACGACTGAGCGACTTCACTTTGACTTTTCACTTTCATGCATTGGAGAAGGAGATGGCAACCCACTCCAGTGTTCTTGCCTGGAGAATCCCAGGGACAGAGGAGCCTAGTGGGCTGCCATCTATGGGATCACACAGAGTCGGACATGACTGAAGCGACTTAGCAGCAGCAGCCACATTTCTTCCAGACTTACCCCCAAGGCCTGGTGGGACCTTCAGCTGACAGCCTAGGAGAAAAAAATGATACTTCATACTGCTCCCCTCTTCTGTCTGTCGTGTGCCCAGGGACACATGTATGTGCACACTCATACATGTACAGCTAGTCGGGACTGTGCGTTAGTAGCCCTATCGGGATGGGCAAAGGGATGGACGAATAGAATGGGGCTTGGCTAAGACAGAGCCGTCCCATGGTAGGAAAGGAAGGGGCAATTCCACTTGCATCCCATAGAGGACGCTCTAAGCCTGCACAGAGGTGAGCAACCTCTGCGCATTCACAGCTATCCTTCCATGAATCATCACCAACTCTACAAGATGGACTAGCCATATGGCAATAGCTTGGGCCTGGCAGTCAACTCCATCAGACAGCAGTGGGTGCTTCCCAGAGGCACTGAGCTCATAGCTGATGCTACTGGAATCAGGTGGGGAAGGTGGTCACCTGAAGGAGGACAGGGGCTGGGGAGGAGTGGGTGTCTCTGCAGGTTTGTCTCTAGGGGCTGAGCACAGGCAGGATGGGGGACCTAGGGGCTGTGCAGAAGCTTCCAGAGACCTCACTGATTCTCACAATCCATGGATGACCCAGGAGCAGGCTGCTCCATAGATAAAATACAGGGTGTGATATGAAACAGAGGAGTGGCAGCAGGGGAGAAGGGGGCTGAGGGGGTCACACCTCAGCCCTGCACTTGGGCCACAGAAGCAGCTGGTGACAGGGAGGTGCATGGTGTCATCCTCATGGGACACATGGAAATGTGAACCCTAGAGGTTTCTCTTCCTGAATTTTCCCCTCTCCAATTCAGCCTCTGTGTCTCAACACTTCCCGAGTTGAAAGCAGCCAGAATGGGAATAACAACATGCATTGAGTACTCCATGAATGTCAGGCATACTTATTAACTCTCTTAATCCCAAGGTGGTGGCTTCCCTGGTGGCTCAGTGGTATAGAATCTGCCTGCCAATGCAGGAGACACGGGTTCAATTCCTGGGTTGGGAAGATCCCCTGGAGAAGGAAATGGCAACCTGCTCCAGTATTCTTACTTGGAGAATTCCAGGGACAGAGGAGCCTGGTGGGCTAGGGTCCAGGGGGGCCACAAAGAGTCAGTCATGACTTAACAACTAAACAGTCCCAAGGGAGGCACAAGGTCAGTGGGAAGCATAAATAGCCTCCACCTTTCTCTGGCTTTGAGCAAAGGATGGGAAGGAGATACGGTCTTAAAGAAACTTATAGGGAGAAGGATCTGGCCTATAAGGAAGGAACCAAAGAGAGAAAAAAGGAATGAAGAGAGGATCATGATTCCTGGGCAGAAGCCAGTGTGGCCTTGAGCCCATAGCCTTGGCTCCTCTGGAGGGGAGGGAGGCAGACCCCTCTCCTGCCTCAAGCCTGAAGTGGAGGCACAGGGCCAATGGGTCATTGGACTGGACAGTGAACATCTCCACGGCTCTGGTGTAGACTGGGTGTCAGGCCTCAGGACTGCCCCCTACAGCTTTTGCACTAGGCAAGACCCTGGGAATATGCCTTGTCTTTGGATGGAGGAGGGCTTCCCTCCTCGGTGGCTCAGATGTAGAGTCCACCTGCAGTGTGGGAGACCCAGGTTCAATCCCTGGGTTGGGACGATCCCCTGGAGGAGGGCATGAAATCCCACTCCAATATTCTTGCCTGGAAAATCCGCGACAGAGGAGCCTGGCGGGCTACAGTCCATGGAGTTACAAAGAGTCAGAGATGACTGAACAACTAAGCATACACAAAATATAACAGTCCCATGGTCTTCTTCAAAGCCAGGCATGAAAACCATTTGCAAAATGTAGAATCACACCACTCTTTTCACTTATTGTTTTAATATTTTATTTATATTTATTTTTATTTGACTGTGCTGGGTCTTAGTTGTAGCATGTGGGACCTAGTTCCCTACTAGAGATTGAATCTGGGCCCCTTGCACTGAGGGCACAGAGGCTTAACCACTGGACGCCACTGGACCACTAGGGAAGTCCCTCACTAATTTTTTTGTTTGTGAAAACATAGTTATTGGTTATAAAATATGCTGTCTTAACAAGCAATGAGTTTATTCATGCATTTTAATGAATTAATCATATACTTTTTTATTTTTTAACTAGAGGATAATTGCTTTATAATGTTGTGCTAGTTTCTTCTGCACAACAGCCCCACATATACATATAGGCCCTCCCACCCCACACCCATCCCACCTCTCTAGGTCATCACAGAGCACCAAACTGAGGTTGGATCATACACTTTTAAACTTTCTCAGCTTTAACTGTTAACATAGGCACCCATCGAGAATTTGTTTACAACATAAATAAACAAAAGCTTTTGGGTATCCTCAGTAATTTTTGAGAGTGAGGGTGGTCCCGAGACCAGGGTCTTTGGGAACTGCTATAATAGAGCAGGAGGGATGAGGTCGGCAAGGGAGGGGGCCAACAGGAGGGCGGATCTGCAGCTGACCGTTAGCCTCTCCAAGCTCACCCACCAAATGAAGATGCTGGACCAATGGGCTTCATCTTAACAGTCTCTAATTTTACAGGCAGAGGCAGAGATGGACACTAGAAAACGTCAATGGGGCCCTCCCCGAAATTCTGACTTCCTCCAGTGAGCCATGGGAATGCCACAGTATGGGTTAGAGGCCAAAAATACTTGCCCTAAGACCTGGGGGTCAGAGGGCTCCTCCCAGAGCCAGAAGTGGGGATGATGTCAGCGCCTGGGGCCGGCAACATTCCTGGTCACTCAGGTCTGTGGGTGATAGCTCAGGAATCCGCCATCCTTCTGTGGCTCCAGTATCTCTGAGCCCAGAGGTGTGTATGTGTGTATGTGTGTGGTTTTTTGTGTGTACACATGTATGCCATGTTATGTCTGTGTGTATATGTGTGAGCATGTGTGCCGTGTGTGTACACATGTATGCCATGTGTGTGTGCGTGTGTGTGCTATGTGTGTGTCTGTGTGTGTCTGTGTGTATGTGTCCACATGAATGCCATGTGTGTGTGTGCCAGTGCACACCATCAAATGCTAGAAGTAATCCAATTCCGGCTCTGATGTCCTTTCAGGGAAGCCTCTGTGGAGGAACAAGCTTACAACCTCGTTCCTCAGTCGCCCATGCCCCTCTCCATGTTGGGGTCCCAGCAAGCAGAATTACTGAGGGTCGGTGAGGGGTGGCCCCAGCAGCCATGCACCCCTTCCTTTCTGCCACGTCCCTCACCAGGGCTGGAACCCATGCTCCTTTGCAGGGTTATTGGAGAAATGCTCCAAAACACTGTTATAAATACCCACTAATAAATAAACATGGGTTATTTCTGAAGTGTGCCCCAGAATAGCCAACTGCCCAAGTAACCAAGGTTGTTTTTCAGATCCTGGGAAAAATAGAAATATGGGCATGGTTTCTTTTTCCATGGCCCAAAGCAGAAGCATTGTGCATACATGCCTAATTTTAGGTTTCTATTTCCATTGCTTTTTTATCTTATCATCTTATAACTTGGGGCAAGAGAGAGGAGGGGAAAGAGAAGGGAAAACAATAAGGAAGGAAAAAAAACCAAATAGGCAAGGAAGATTCTACTCATCTCTTTCAGCTCTTTCCAAAACATTCAGAAAAACAAAATAGTCTAGGACTTCCCTGGGCATCCAGTGGACAAGAATCTGCCTCCCAATGCAGGCGATCAGGGTTCAGTCCCTAATCTGGGAAGATCCCACGTGCCATGGGGCCACTAAGCCTCTGTGCTACAGCTATTGCGCCCACCTGCCACAACAGCTGAGCCCACACTCTAGAGCCTGTGCTCCTCAACAGGAGAAGCCACGATAGTGAGAAGCCCACGCACCACAACGAAGAGCAGCTCTTGCTCGTCGCAACTAGAGAAAGCCGTCACAGCAGTCAAGATCCAGTGTAGCCAAAAATAATTTTCAAAAAAGCATAGTCTAGGTTTCCATGCTACTTTGACCCTGGCAGACATAAATGATAAAAACACAGGATGGGAAGTGAGGCATAGAAGGATGGTATCAACTTCCAGATCCCAAAAGAAACAGAAAACAGACAGAAATCTGGGAGAAATAGAAAGGCCACTATAACAACTGGTGTGACTTGAGGCACCAGAAAGGGAGTTTAAACGTAAGTCACCAGTAATCACATACGGATGTGAGAGTTGGACCATAAAGAAGACTGAGCCCCAAAGAATCGATGTTTTCAAACTATGGTGCTGGAGAAAACTCTTGAGAATCCCTTGGACTGCAAGGAAATCAAACCAGTCAATCCCAAAGGGAATCAACCCTGAGTATTCACTGGAAGGACTGATGCTGAAGCCGAAACTCTAACACTTTGGCCACCTGATTTGAATAGCTGACTCACTGGAAAAGACCCTGATGCTGGGAAAGATTGAGGGCAAAAAAGGAAGGGGGTGACAGAAGATGAGATGATTGGATGTCATCAGCAATTCAATAGACATGAGTTTGAGCAAGCTCCAGGAAATAGTGAAGGACAGGGAAGCCTGGCATTCTACATTCCATGGAGTCACAAAGACTTGGACACAACTGAGTAACTGAACAACAACAACAAAATCCCATAAAATAATTAGGATTTATTAAGCACCTGTGATCTGCCTAGCATTTTTCTCCATGCATCATCTCATTTAATTACCAGTAAGCACAGAGTCGGACACGACTGAAGTGACTTAGCAGGAGCAGCAGCAGCAAGCCTCTGCTCCCTGCACAGACCGATTGGCCTCAGCTCACAGTTCTTGGTGGTCTGGTGGGTGTCAGGATCCCTGGGCCTGAGGCCACAGCCTGTCCACCACAGTGCAGCCATCTGCCTTTCCCATCCGTCCCCTCTGGATGGCAGAGGAGCTCTCAAGGAGGGGCCCTGGTGTCTGTCAGGCTTGAAGATGCCCCAGCCCTCTGCCCAGTGCACCCACCACAGACCCAGCACAAGGGCAGAGTCCAGCCAAGCACCACCCTGCCTGCAGAGAGGAGATAGAAGCCTGGACAGATCCTCCCTCAGGGCCCACTTCACTCAGGACTCCGCTGGGAAAGACCTGAATGTGAGTGGGAAACCGAGGCCTGGGGAGCAGGATGCCTGGAGTGGGCGTGGGATCCACACACTATTCCTGAGGTAGCCTCACCCCCAGAACCCGGTCAGAAACAGTCCAGTAAGTCCCAGGACAGGCATCAGTCAAACTGAGTGCCACTGCCTCTAAGACCTAATAAGTCATGTCTGTCTCCACCTGAAAATACAATCTGGCTTCAAAACCAGCCCACGGGCCTATACAAGGAGCAGGAGCAGGGAATCAGCTCTGCCCTCAAAACCAAAATCATGCTGATGAGAGGGCGTGGCCTTTGCAGACGGGTCCTGCAGAGGTCCTGTCAGGCACCCTGCTGTCCCCAGTACAAGCCCTGACAGTTATATCAGCACATGCCTCACCCCCTTGAGTTAAAACTGTCACACCTCTGCTTCTCTCACCTTCTAAGGCACTTTTAAATAATCTTTATTGAATTGGCTACCGTATCATTTCTGTTTTATGTTTCAGTTTTTTGGCCACAAGGCTTGTGTGATCAAATCCACAGCTCCTGCACTGGAAGGTGAAATCTTAACCACTGGATGGCCAAGGAAGTCCCCACCTTCTTAAAGCACCTTAAGGTGGATTCTCCCACAGTGGACAGGCTGTGGGCTCAGGCCCAGGGATCCCAACACCAGCTAGCCCACCAGGATGCAGTGTAAAGGGACCACAATGTCCCTTCCTGTGACAATTACTTCCCGTCCAGCAGCCTGTGAGCTCCAAGCTCTTTACCAGAGAGTGTGACAAATCAGGCCTCAGAATCCGGAAATCTGGACACACCCCACATCCCCCCACCTTCTGACTTCAGGCCACACGGACAGGTGAGAGTACATCACAATGCAATTGGACCGCCAGGAATCAGAAGTGATAAGACCACCCGGGCAGCTTTTGTTTTTCCCATGATGTGGCTTTTCTTGATCCATGAAGCACTCTGGTGAAACCATCTTTAGAAATCTTTGCTATTTGCCTGCATCAATTATTACATCAGTTATAAACGCATCATGCTTACTCCAGGTCACTCCAAGGCAAGTTCTAATCCCACCCCTCTAGCCAACTGCCCCACCAAGTCCCCCTGTGCAGGTATTCAGATGCCACTGGGCAGGAACCTCTCAAATCTCCCATCGTGACATCCCAACTTGTCCCCAACATGCTGAGGTTGTAGATCCTTGAGCAGAATGAGCAACACGATGAACCAAGAGATTCCAGGAGGAATGTCTGGTGACACGGAGAAGCAGAAAAGTCCGCTGGAAGGCAGCAGCAGTGATGGGTACGTGGAAGAGAGGAGAGTGAGAGACACGACTGAGGAGGAAGGGCCAATGGGGTTAGAGGGGCCAGGGGCCAGCGGGGGGCCCGAGGTGCACAGAGTCCAACAGAGAGCAGGGCACGGCGGGAGCGGGGGCTGCTGGGAAGATGTTTTTAGCGATTTGGGTAAACGAACCACAATGCCTGCAGGAGTGGAATCAGGAAGCACCTATTTTGGTCTCAGATCATTTACAGTTTTGTTTTTGTTTGGCCTGGTGGGGTAGGTGGGAGATTTATGGGAACGAGAGCATGAGAAACCACTGTACCTTCTAGAGAGAAGCAGAGACGGGGACGAGGGGAAACAATGCTTGGGTTTCACTGTTAAAACCCCATTGGCTGTGGGGCAAGCATCGCCGAGGCTGGCAGGCTGGACATCCTGCTTGGTTCCTTAAAAGGTAAGTTCAGCTAAGACGGTCCTTCCTCCTGGGAGATATTTTAGAATAAGTGGAGTAGATTGCCCGCCACACAAACAATGAGATCAACTCTTATAAAGCGGCTGACGTTTGTTGGGTAACTAGTACAGAAAATATTCCAGTAAAATAATATTTTACCATGAGGAAACAGCCCAGACAGATGAACGGCGGGGCTGGACTGCAATCAGGTCTCCTGGTCCCTGCACTAGAGTCTGGGGTCCATTCATGTTCTGCGTCAGTGCTGTGTTAACCCTTTCACTCTGAAAAGGGATGTGGACCATGGATTATCTGGTCCACTACCTCTGGGATGGAAGAGTCTGGGTGCAGAGTCAGCGAGTCCTGTCCTTAGTCAACATGAGAGCCTAGAGGGAGACTGGAACTGAGTGGAGGCATCTCTGGGTTTGAGGACCTGCATTTTCTGCCTGTTACCCTGGGGACTATGTGTCGGGGCTGGGAAGGGAGTCCCCCCTCTTTGGGGATGCAGTTTGAACTTCTCTCTTTGCATCTGTGGTCGATGAGTCACCTGAATGCCGGTTCCCCCAGCGGTCTCCTCCCATCAACCTCCTGGTTCACTTCTGAACACCGGGCCCCCACCATTGCTGTGGGGACCACAGGCAGCCAAGGGCATCTGCGCCCTCCCCACCGTCCACGCACACGTGTTTACACACTGAGCTCTCACAGCACACGCTCAGTATCCACAGGCTCCCAAGTCCTCGGAGTTTTGGGGAGCCAGCCTAGGCCGGCGGTGCCTGCCTGTGGTCACTGCCATTTGCCAGTCGGGATGCACAGCTGAGGAGGAGGCAGAAGGCATGAACTGTGTGGTTCACAGTCACAGGGACGTGGCCACAGACCAGGGACAGGGTCCCATCGCAGCCTCATTTTTCTTCCAGGCAGCTGGGCAGTCAGCTCCTTGTCCTCATGTCCCTGATGAGAGGAGGGGTGTAGCAAGACTGGTGCATCTTTTCCAGACAGGAGAAAACCAGTGATTCCTCCCCAAACAGTCCATCGGGCCCAGAGCCAAAGGTCAGGCCCAACATTCTGTGTTAGGACCTCTCTCACTGCCTGTCGAGGCTGCAAGGCTTGCCACACTTGGTCCCTCTTCTCACGTCTGAAGACATTCATCTTGGCGTCCAGGCTGTGCGCCGTTGTGGGCAGCCTCCCAGCAGAAGGATGGGGCAGATCTGAGTTCGCCATATACACCCCTGTGCTATAACCCGGGCAATGTGGAGGGAGGGGTCTAAGAGCAAATGGACCTTCACCAATCTTATGAGCCCCCTACTAAAATGCATGCGAATTGTCAGAGTTACCATGAAAGCTGGGTGTTGGGCTCCACCAGTCAGTTCTATTATTATCCCCAGTAAACAGTGGAAAAAGTTGAGGCCCAGAGATGTGAACTATTCTGGCTCAGGTCACAGGGTTAGGCAGAGGCAGAGCTGAGATTTGACCCCAGCTGCTTGGAAAGGCAGTGATGCCCCACGGTTCACAGCACAGTCATTACACTGTCTTAGACCCAAAGAGGCATCTCCACGTGACCTCCAGAACCCATCCACCTCTGTCCAGTGGCCCCAGTGTGGGCAGCAGGACTGGGGGAAGTTTACTGTTACTGCTTTGTCTTAGTGAGCTCAGCTGCTGTAACACCACACCAGACCGGGTGGCTGATAAACAACAAAGTCCATTTCTTACAGTTCTGTGGGCTGAAGGTCAAGATCAAGGTGTGGCCAGGATTTGCGTCTGGTGAGGACCTGCCTCCTCGTTCATAGAGTGTCTTCTCAGTGCATCCTCACCTGGAGGGCACTCTCTAGGGTCTCTTTATAAGGACACTAATCCCATCCTCAGGGCTCCACCCCCATGACCTCATCACCACCCAAAGGCCCCACCTCCTGACACCATCACCTTGGAGGTTAGTGCTTCAGTATATGAATTTGGTGGAGAAGGCACTGGCAACCCACTCCAGTACTCTTGCCTGGAAAATCCCAGGGACAGAGGAGCCTGGTAGGCTGCAGTCCATGGGGTCTCGAAGAGTCGGATACGACTGAGCAACTTCACTTTCACTTTTCACCTCAGGCATTGGAGAAGGAATTGGCAATCCACTCCAGTGTTCTTGCCTGGAGAATCCTAGAGGCGGGGGAGTCTGGTGGGCTGCCGTCTATGGGGTCACACAGAGTCGGACACGACTGAAGCGACTTAGCAGCAGCAGCAGCATATGAATTTGGTGGGGGACAAGCATTCAGTCTGAAGTACCCTTCCTTTCCTTTCTGGGGCATTTCTTTGTGACCCTACCAGGCTTCTCTGTCCATAGGATTCTCCAGGCAAGAATACTGGAGAGGGTTGTCATTCCCTTCCCCAGGGGATCTTGCCAACCCAGGGATCAAACCCACATCTCCTGCATTGGCAGGTGGAATCTTGACCACTGAGCCACCAGGGAATTCCTTTGATTTGGGTACATGAAAACATTATTTGTCGGAAAACTCAAAATGGACAAGCTTTGGGGAAACGCTGGAAGACTGATGTGGATGTAGAAGGAAGCTGACATCCACTGTACCAGACTGATCGTTCCTCAGTAAGTGACTGGTGATTTTTAACACATATAACTTCTGTGACTGCCAAGCAGACCCACTGGAGTCTCATGTCCTCAGAGTTTTGTTCGCACTCTTGCCATTAATTGACACATTTGTGGGCCTCCACATTCTTCAGTTCTGTTCACCACGCAGGAACCCCAGGTGACCAGGGTCTTTATCCCAGTCACCTTAGCATCACCAAAGAGAAGAAGCATCTCAGTGAATCTCCTGTCCACCTGGTCCCACCCTTATGGATGCCCCAGATTCTGCTAAACCAGCAAGCTGGAGGAACCATGGGGTTGCAGAGAAAGCCTTGTTGTACCATCTTGGTGTGGCTGGTCCATGCCCTTGGGTGTACAAGTTGCATGTGTGTATCTATGCATACGTGTCCAACACCATTTCCTGGAAGGCCACAGCTATGCCATGAGGAATGGGTGACTCATCGCCCCGCACCAGCCCTCACCAGCTCACAGGCCTGTCTAGAGCCGCCCAGAGCCAGGCTCTTATGGTGAAGGATGTTCGGCTCACTGCAGGGCCATGCCCTGGTCCCTGCCCTCAACCATCTGTTTGGCTTTGGGCCACTAAGAAGAGAAACCTGCTGTCTCTCTGGGTAATTCCCTCTCTCTTCAGCTTCTCAAGTAAACATTCCAGAAGGGGAATCAGTCAGGTCTCCAGATAACAACAAAAAGAGAAAATGGTCCCGTAAACCTTCTCATCCAGCTCACCAATCCCCCATCTCCTCCGCAGTTCCCCCACCTCCGGCTCTGCAGGTAACCTCCCTGTCCTCCTTCCTCTCTTCCTGGCATTTCCTGACTCATCATTCACTCAACACTTCAGGAACCCACTCCATGCTAGATTTTATGTCTGGCTCCGAGGATACAAGGATGGATCAGGCCACACTCCTGCCCCAAAGGTAAAAACCAAGATCAGCCAGGAGAAAAAGCTTGCCCCTTGTGTTGTGTGTGAGTGTTCGGAGGAGGAAGAGGAGAAACTGAGTCCTGGACCACTTCTCCTTGCGGGGGAGCGGTTCAGAGAGGGAAGTCTTCTCCACTTTGGGTCATCCTCAGAAACCGGAAGGTGGGGCTGGTGTGGGTATCTGCATTCCCAAACAGTTCTGCCCTGTGGATGATGTGTAGTGGCTCCTTTTCCTGACCCCGCACCCCTGGTCCCCAGGAAAACTCTCTTCAGCGTAGAATCAAAGACATGGCCTCTGCGGTTGATCATGCACAACCAGACGGGGTAAACATGGTGAAACCAGGCCAGTATGGGCCTGGAAAGATCTGATGCCTCTGAGCAGAAGCAGGGGGCAAAAAGTGGAGGCCTGGAGGCATCCTGAACCCAGTCTCCCTTCATCCTTATTAAAGTCCCCGAGCCCAGCCATCTCATGGGGTGACCTGCACAGTCAAGAAGCAAAGACAAGGCCTGTGTTCACAATCCCCTTGGACCCACTGGCCAGGATGCAGTGTTCCTCCCATGCAGGTCAGGTCTGGGCCATCAATAGGATCTGTCTGCTGATGTTTTTTGTTTGTACGATGGGAGGGGGAGGGGAGGCAGCCTGGAAACAATCAAGGGGACTGTTGACCTTTCACAGTTAAGGTCCTAAGTGCCCAACACCCAACGTGTGAACAGGCAATGGAGGGGCCAGTGAGCCAGGGACAGGCAGACCCCAACCCCAGCCCCACTGATCAGGGAACAAATATAAACAAACAAGCTATCTGTGACATCCTTGAAATGCATGTTGCAGGCTGAGGTCTCCAGTCCCAGCAGAGAGGGGGTGGGAGACTGGGAGAGCCTTTCATCATTTCCAGGTCCCCCACCCAGAAGGTGCCTCTTCAGTAGCCCCCCAACCCCGAGACAGCACCCAAGATCTGTCAGGTTCTGGACTCCGCCTCCCTCACTCCTGCAAGTGGGACGAACGAGGACAAACAAGGTTGGAAGCTGTACTGGGGGTGGTTAGGACCACATGGTCTGCTCCATCCTAGAGCTCCAGGTAGACACCCCATCCTCAACTTTAGGATGCTTTGTAGCTGGAGGGGATGGACCTGTGGCCCCAGCCAATTGGGAGCTGGGGTGGCATCCCTGAGGATGCCCATCCAGTTTGTGCCAGGGCCAGGAGCTGCTGGGCTCACTCAGCCCAGGGAGCCTCCTGGGGTGGGGAAGGGGACCGGAAAGCTTGGTGGTCTTTAGGAGGATCACAGGTGAATCCATCAACCCCAAAACTGTTGCTTGTGATTGTAGAGCAGAGGGCAGTGCATCGTGGCTTTGGGATTGCTTTGTGGAGCTTTTTCAGGAAATCAAGGTCTGCCAGGAACCTGGGTGTGTTGAGGTCCACACCCTGCCCTTGACAGTCATGGAATCATCCTGAAATCTGCCATGCCCGGCCCACCCTAAGCTCCATGTTTTGATTGTGTTTGCTTCGCCCTGTCTCATCACTAACCCTGTGGCTTTCAAAGCCCTCCTCCCTGCCCGAGGTCCCTTGGTCCCCATAGGGGCGGGCTGCCCAGAGCCAGAATAGACAGTGGGAGTTAGAAGAGAGGAGGGTTGAAAGGCAGGGGCTCCCGGAAGTCTCTGTGGGGTCTACACCCCACCTGCATTTCAGCTGCATGCCACGCTGCCTACAGCCCATCCTGCCCTAGCTGCTGGAACTCCACGAGTTTCTTCAGGTTGGCGATAAGAAATAGAGTATTTCCTGCCATAGTAGTAAACAAGGATGTCACAGTCAGCCCTCCAACGTGAATGCATTAGCCCCAAGGACACTCAGGAAAAGAAGAATACCTGCCATCTGCCAGCCATCAGATTACAGCCACTAGCCCCGGTGAGCCCCAAGGAAGCTCAGGATGTAAAAACACAAGATACTGTCCCCAGATCACTGAGATTCATACAGAAGGAATGATTTCAGTGAGCCCAGACTCTCGCATCTTTCCATACACAGAAAAGCACTAAATTCCTTAACTTGGGATATCTGTGCATGCTAAATCTCTTCAGTCATGTCCGACTCTTTGCAACCCTATGGACTGTAGCCCACCAGGTTCCTCTGTCCATGGGAATCTCCAGGCAAGAATACTACAGTGGGTTGCCATTTCCTTCTCCAGGGGAATCTTCCTGACCCAGGGATCAAATCCGCATCACTTAAGTCTATCTGCATTGGCAGGTGGGTTCTTTACCATGAGCGCCACCTGGGATATCTGCTTTCCTTTAATGAACAATAATGTTTTGATCTTCAGACTACCTGCCCTTTGTTGCAAAACTTCAACATAACCTAGCTTCCCCCTTGCCTCCTCAGAGCAGTTCTCTCAGGGTCCCTTGACATGATACCACCCAGGCTTAAGTCCTAAAGCTTCCCACTGAATAAAAAATAACTCACAACTTTTAGGTTGTGAATATTTTTTAAGTAGGCAGCAGCAAAGGGAACTGGACACTGCTGCTGCCAGGGAGGACATCGTGTTCTTACATCTGCCTCAGACCACAGCCCCGGGACCACACACATGGAGAAACTGATTTCTTCTTTGCCCCACCCATCCCCAGTATGGGTACCTCTGCCCCCATGGCCTGGGAAAAAAGGAGAAGGCACACACTGGTGGGTGTGGCCTTTGGTTGCCTTGGATACAGGTTCTTCTTTCCCTGCATCCACAGAGGATGAAGGGCTGAGATGTCACAGCTCTCAGACTTCACAGTCACGGCTCAGATGCAATCAGGACCTTCCTATAACAACCCCACTTGAGATATGGGATCTTCATGAAGCCCGCAACTAATTCATCACAACTGAGACTCCAATAGGAGCCTGATTAGCAGTTGCTTTTCATTCTTCTTGGTTTAGGTATCTTAGCTCTTGTTTTTCTTTTACTCCCTTTCTTTCTTTCTCCCTAACATCTCTGGGAGAGATGGCAAATAGAGTCTTCTCTGAACTCAATATGGGGCAGAGACCCAGGCCCCAGCTCCCCCCAGAGGCCCAGGGGGGAGGGGCAATGACATCATGTCTGCAGAGGCCCCCAGCCCCTTGGAAAATGATCCCACTGTAATTTCTTGGAAAAGCCTGCTCCTTCCCGCGGTTTCTGCTCACACCAGCTCACGTTACCTCCTCTGGCCGCCACTCACAGGAGCTCTCTGCTCTTGCCAGGTTTCCATTTGCATGCCCTCCCACCCTCTCCTCTTCTCTCCAGGCTCTCCTCCCAAGACCAGGTGCCCGTCGGACCACAACAGCCTGAGTTTAAAGGCCTGTGGTCTCCACCAGCTATTTAACCCTCCAGATCTCACTAATGCAAGGTGTTTGGGGGAGGGAACATGTTTCACTTTGTAGTGAAAGTGAACTTTGTGTTTCATTTTGATGCATTCTCTCTGGGTGCTGAAGTCTGGGGAGGGAGGAATCCGGGGAGTAGGTTTTCTAGGTAGGAGATGCTCGCCTGTTGGAAACAGTCATTTATGCTTGGAGGGTGCTCAGCCAGGCCCCAGCTTGTGTGTGATGACTTCCCCCGCCCCTGCCATGAGTTCCTTTTCAGTGCCTGAGGTGAGGCAGGTGGGGAGGCCCTGTCCCTCCGTAAAAAGTTCCACCTGGGACACCACAGATCTAGGTTCTGGTTCTGCTTCTCCTATTGACTTTCTTGGGGAGGGACAGACAGAAACTCTCCCTCATCCCAGATTCTGATCCTCTCGTCTCTGGGATGGCCCTTGCTGTCTGGCATCCTCAGTTTTCCTTGGGAACATGGGATGGATGCCTAAGTGGAGACAGAGGCTAAAGGAGTTTACAGGGCAGATGGGCGTGTGAGCTCTGAGTTCTCTAAAAATAGGGCAGGGGAACTTTCCTAGTGGTCCAATGGTTAAGACTCTCTGCCCACAATGCAGGGGGCCCGGGATCAATCCCTGGACAGGGAGCTATATCCCACATGCTGCAACTAAGGGCTAACATGCTGCAACTATGAAAAATATTAAAATATTTTTTAAAAATAAGTATTAAAAATAAAAGCAGAGGAGGCATGGGTTGACCACCTTCCATGCTGGAAGGTGGGCCAGCGCAGTGATTACAGGTGTCGGTTCACAGGAGGTACACCTCAAACTTCCACCATGCCATAATAAAGCCGGAAAACAAACTGTGTGGATTCTGGACTCCAATGCCCACGCTGGAACCTCAGCTCCACCAGCAGGTGAGCAACCTTGTGCATGATCCCTAACTCCTCTGGGCAATCTCCCTTCTTTAGCAAACCAGGGATCACGGTGCTAGCCACCCCACAGATGTAGTCTGGGCATGTCATAGGATAATTCACATGAACCCTTGGGCTGCACTGCCGTATTGGAAGCCTTCCTTAAAATGAACCATTATGAGGACAGTTTCTCCAGCATTTTGCTTTGAAATCATCCTGGAAAGATTAACTAATGAGTCTTTTTAGAATCTTGGAGGTAGGAACCACGATTCTCCCCAGTTTCCTGGTAAGGAAGCCCAAACTCAGAAGGTTATATCCTGTTTAGCATCCCACAGGTGAACAAGGGGCAAAGCACAGCTGGAAGGCTGTTCCCACTTCCCGCAGCCTGGCTGGGAGCAGGCATGGTGCTGGCCTGAGCTCCACACAGTGTCTAGTTCAGGGGCACAAAATGTGGGACTCTCCTATCCTGGAGGGGCTCTCCTGAAAGGGGTTTCAAGGGCACAGGATCAGAGCAGGCGGCTGTGGAGGCAGGACCCTGGCCAGCTGCATCAGACCCCACAGGTCCGCACTGCTTCCTGGGGCGTGGGGGCACCCACATCTCCTCTTCCAGGCAAGAAACACATCTGACTGGAGGCGGCGAGCTCTCCGAGCTAGGTAGTGGGTCCCCGCCCAGGCTCCAGCCCTGCTCCTGCGGTTTGGCAGCGAGGCCTCTCCAGCTCCAGGTCTGGCACTGCCGCTCGCCCACCTGCAGAGAGCCGGGCAGGTGCGTGCCTATCGCGGAGACGCGCAGGTGGGTGGGCGTGGGCTCCAGCTGTCCCACGCGGAGGTCCCCACCCTGCGCTGCACGGAGAAAAGGGGCCTCGAGCCTTACCAGTCGTAGCAGCAGCAGCAGGCTGACCGCCCGGGTCAGTCCCGAGTGAATACTCTGGGCTTCCCTGGAGCGCCCTAAGCCAACGGCAGAGGCACTTCGGAGCCCAGACTCGGAAACCCGAGGACCTCCTGGAGGAGGTGAGCAGGGAGGGGAACAACCAGGCCCCCTCCCAGGGAAGGGGGTCGGCTGAGCTGCACCGGGCCTGCGGCGGAAACACGTGGAAAGGGCTCGCAGGAAACTTGGGAGCCAGACGCTCTGCTCATGAGAGGCCCGAGTTGGCGGGGGTCACCCAGGGGGTAAATGAGAAAGCAGGTCTGACCACAGCCCGCTTCCTTCAGACCCCTGTAGGAGGTTACACTTCCCGGCGCCCCATCCCACCCCGCCCCCGTCCAAGCAGAGACCTCAGCCGGCACGTGGGAGCCTTGTCATTTGGCTGTTTTATGTGGTTTGAAAGGGAATCCACTTCTGAGTTTTGAGGCCAAGATAACTTTTTTTTTTTTTAATTGCCCCCCCCCCCCCCCCCTTTTCTCTTTGGTGGGCTTGTTATGACTGATTTCAGAGCCTGGCTTACTGAGCTGGGAAATGAGCGGGGGTGAAGGCTGTGGGGGTGGCAGGGTCCTGATAAGAGGGGGCCCTGCCCTGCAGAGGTTGGAAGTTGGGCACCCCTGCAGGGGGCAGGCCTACACCCCAAGGCAAGAGGAGGGTCAGCAGGTTCACCCCACCTGGCCAGGGCTGGGTTTGGGAGGTGGAGGGAGTCATGGAGGCAGCCCTCGGGTGCAGAGTGCTGTGATTGTGTAGATCGCTCTCTGGTGTGATCTCTTTCACCCGCTGGGGCAATGGAGGGGCAGAATTTGGCTCTGGCCGCCAAGGCCCACCAGGAGGAGAAAAGCCCAAGGAGTGCCCTCAGCCAGCCCGGAGAGGCTGCTGGTGGCAGCCCAGCTGGCCCGGGCAGGCGCAGGGGATGGAGAGCATGGGGGACTTAAGGGGTGCCCAGCATGTGAGGCCACCATCACATTCCAGAGTGACCGCAGCCTCAGACTAAACATGAGATGGAAAAGCCTGGCTCTGAAAATGGTTATTTTTACATCCCCTTCCCAAAATTCCAAGGTGCTGAGATACAATTTAAAACAAAAAGAAACCCAAAAAAGAGGGTGGAGGAAAAAAATACCCCACTATGAAAATTATTCTTTCAACCTTTCTAATGCTGATTTCGGGGCCCCACCCAGACCTACAGAACCCACCACAGGCCTGGAACCCTGAATTTTCAATCTGCACCCAGCTGACTCCTGCATACCACTTTTGCTCATTGTGGGGACTGTGCCAGCCATCAAGCCAGGGGCTGGGGATGCTGGGGGTTCAGATACAAGCAAATTCACAGCGCTCTGGAGATGCTTCCCAAAAAAGCAACGACTCAGCACCCTCATCACAATGGGGTCTAGGCAGAGCCAGTGAGAGCTCTTCTTGGAGGGTCTGGGGTTGCTTCTGCACCCCTAAAAGCAACACTTCCTCCAGGCCTCAGAGGAAGGAGGAGGAGGTTCTGGTCTCCAGGTGTGGGCTGCCCAGGGGCCTTGATCTGAGCCGACCCAGCATCCAGACCTTTCTGAGCAGAAGTCAGAGATCACTGGGACACTCAGGACAGGCGGGTGGCCTCTTTCTTACAGCCAGTGAATGAGAACCAGAGGGAAAGTGACCTGGCCCAGGTCACCTAGCCAAGGAAACGGCAGAGCAGAAATAGGAAACTAGCTTTGGGGCCCCCGGCTGTTTGTACAGCTAAGCTTTGGCCCGGCTATATTTCCTGCAGAAGTAAAACCTGAGGGCAGAAGTGATCTCAGACATCCTCAACAGCCCACCCTGAGTGTTTCAGTAAGGAGCCCAAAGCCATGGGGGAGGTAACATTCCTGCCCCTGGGGCCACACAGCTCAGCAGGGACAAGGGAGGTGGCAGCTCACCTGGAACTGAGTTGCCTTCAGTGCCCCCTAGAATTACAGGAGTCACTGAGGGTGGCAGGGAGAGAGCAGCTTTCTCAATGAATACCTGCCTCCAGCCCAGGCCTGGTACATCTCAGCAAACCTGGACCCGGCCTGGGCAACTGGTCAGTAGGCTGGACCATCAGCTTCCCCTTGTGGCCAAATATCAGAACGCCAGGCTGGGGACCCTGCCCGTGGCCTTGGCCCTGATGGTACCTTTCAGGCCACAAGTGAGGCTTAGGGGTCTCTGTGTATGGAGGCTCCACCAGTGGCTGGCCAGAATTTTGGGGGTGAATGCTTAGCTCATCCTGAGAGCTGCAGATATGTAGAGGACCCCAAGCTTAAGGGAGATTCCTGCTGAGGTCAAAAAGCTGGCTCAGGTGTCTCCCCTAGTTCTGGCCTCAGCACTTCCCCCAGAGCAGTGCCCCGGCAGCCCACACAGGGGCTAAATCCCCAGCCGACCTTTCCAGGCAGAGAAGCCGCGGTGCTCAGCCCCTGGTGCTTCTACGGGTCTGTGAAAACATTTCAGCTCAAAAGTTCTAAAATTCAAAGGAAAAAATGAACATAAGAATGACAAATGTATAAAAATGAATCCAGCTGGATTATAGTCCTCTGTGCCAACACAGCCATGAACTGTAATTTTGTGTGTGTGTGTTTTAAATGGAGGAGGAGACCATGAATGCTAAAGTCCCTCGGACCTAGGACAGTCATTTCACCTGGAGGCCCCGTGCCTCCAGAGAGTTCTTATTAAGGCAAAAAACAAAAAAATTTATTTCCAGAGAAGAAACGCAATGAGGCTATCCTCGTTTGTTTACATGGAGTGGATTGTCTCGTCTGTGCTCTGAGATGGACAGACAACCTTGAATAAGTGGTTTAACCTCTCAGAAACGTCTCTCATCTGAAAAGCAGAGAAGAAAGGAATACATTCCCAATACAGCTCCTGGGACACATAGAAATGGGAGCTTAATATAATGCCATAGACTGGATGTTTGTGGCCCCCTCTGAAAGTCCTGGGTTGATGCCCTCATCCTTACTGTGATGGTCGTGGAGGTGGGGCTTTGGGGAGAGGATTAAGGTGAGATGAGGCCATGAGAGTCATGGGGTTAGTGTCCTCACAGGAACAGGGTACTTCCCTGCTGGCTCAGGGGTAACGAATCCACCTGCCAATGCAGGAGACATGGGTTCGAGCCCCAATCCAGGAAGATCCCCGTAAGAGGACATGGCAACCCACTCCAGTAGTCTTGCCTGGGAAATCCCATGGGAGAGGAGCCTGGTGGGGTTGCAAAAGGGTCAGACTCAAGCTGAGCAACTAAACAACAACAGTCAACAAGAAGGAAGAGACCGGAGCTGCCTCTGTCCACCCCGCAAGGACCAATGAACAAGGCCACCGTCTGCAGACGGGGAAGCGGGCTCTTACCAGGGCCAGGTCTGCTGCCCCGGTCTAAGCCTCCCAGCCCCCAGGACAATGAGAAATGACCCCAGCCTGCGCTATAGTGTCGTGTTATGCTGTGACAGCCCAAGCTGGCGGAGATGAATTCCCTCCATCGTGATTCTTTGCAGGACTAAGTACCCCGTGGGAGGAGAAGCAGACTCATTTGCAGGGGAGAGAGGACCGGCCTTACAGGGAGACACGGAGGGTCCGGAGAGTCTACTCTGCGCTCTTCTGGGAGCCAGCCCATCACTGACCACTAGCATGGTGGGACTGGCCGCTGATGTGGAAGCCACTGGCCTTATCACTGGTTTTTACTGAGTCTCTGGCTTGAGGACAGGACGCTGCAGCCTCTTTCACCCTTCAGGCACTGTGGGCAGGTTGTGAGGCCAGGCTGCTTTGCCAGGACACCCTGATCAGTGTTGGTTTGAAGATCGGAAACTCTGAAGGGTGGCAGAATTTGGGGCAGCTGTGGGAGACAGGTGGCAGGTCTGTGAGTTTAGGAACTGAATGCAGTACAGGACCACCCGACATGGGCCCTATGCTTCTCAAATCTTTCCTCCCTGGCATCCTCTCTTCAACTTTCCGTGATACCGGGGTTGGCAGACTATGGCCCGTGAGCCAAATCTGGCCTCACCTTTTTTGGAAAGTAAGTTTTATTGGAACACAGCCATGCAGTTCCTCTGTGGCCAACCCTGCCCTGTAATGATAAAGTAGTTGTGACAGAGACCATACATTCCAAAAAGCTGAAAATGTTTATAGTCTTTGCAGAAAGTTTACCAACCTCTGCTCTAAACCACAGCCAGTACCTCTCTACCCCCAGACTTACCATGTAAAAATTATGAATCCTCCTGTGTTGAAGACATGGGGTCAGCTTTTTGCTACTCATAGTCTAATTGGTGCAATAATACTCACACTTGAGATCCATAGTTTTCACAGCTATGGGAACATAGCATAGCAACTTTGGGGAGATTAAGAAAAAAAGCACATCCCAAATTCTCTTTAAAAGAAGGAGCACAGTGATCAAATTGGACATAGTCCTACATAACTCCAGGAGGCTCTGTTCACACCATAGAGGGGTTGTGCAGTACACAGCCTGGGCAGCTGTCCATGGCAGCCCTGTAGCCCTGCCTTCATCTATGCATTCAGTCACTATGTGTGGACTATCTCTGTGCCAGATGCTGAGGAAGGTATGGTCCCTGATCTTTAGAGTCTCACATAATAGAGAAAATAAACTGAGTATTGATATGTTTAGGACAGAATTACATCCCGCCCCCTCCAGTTCATGTTGAATATGTAACTCCCACGTTACTGTATTGGGAGACAAGTAGGCTTTAGGGTAAGTGCCCTAGAGAGGCAAATATAGTTCAGCAAGTAGCTTAGTTCCCAGCCTGGGGGACAAGGACGTGCCAGGCCACCTGGCAAGCGCCTTTCCTATGTTCAGGTGGGCGCATCCAGCCCTGAGACTCTCCTTTACTGATACGCTGTTTGAGAAGCAGGAACAGACCCGGGAGATGTGAATCCCATTACTCGGATTTCTTATCTTTGGCCCGCATCAGAAAGCCCTCTTCGATCCAAGGAAGTAAAATGCCAACCAGCCCTGACGGGGCTCCGGGCTCACTTAGGCCACGGGCCTGAACTGTTCCAGGCGAAGCATATTGGTCTTTAAGCTTCCATCTTCCTTTGAGTGTTTGATTTCCGGAAAATATGTTATTTTGGAAAAGAGCGTTTTCTTTGCCTTGGTCAGACGGGGACTCCTTCTGCCTCCTCTCCTATCTCCCTGCCCTTTAAGTGTTGGCGTGAGGCCACATCCGAGCAAGCGTGGCCTCTGCTCTGCTCAGTAGCTGGTCCTCCTACACGTCCAGTGTCCTCTGGGTCCAGGACCAAGTGTTGGGTTAGGTTGTTCCAAAGGAGGATGAGAGAGCAAGAACTTAACATGTGGCTCCAAGAGGGACACAGACACGCCTCGGCCCTCGAAGCAGAGAGGTCCTTATCTGCTCCTGTGTCACCTGCACAGCAGGTGCCCTGGGCGGAGGGCACCTGTGGAGGGTCTTGTTCATGTGTCAGCTGGTCTTGTGGGGACATTGCAGGGAGAATCAGGTCCTAAGCTGAGTGAAGGGGGCGGTCAGCCAGCTCCATCTAATGATCCCTTCAGTGTTTGTGTGTGAGAAAGAGAGGGAACCACTCTTTTCCCAGGAACTCAGGTCTAAATTCACAAGACCACCAGCCAGACTTAATCCAGTCAATCTCTCAGTCCAGTTGATCTTACCTCTGAGCTGTGGGCATGACCTTCACCACTTTCTCCCTTGCGGCCCCCTTCCCTTCCCTCTCCCCTGCTCTGAGAAAGTCTAAAGGGCCCTGGACCTCACACCTGCAGCCTCTGCTGTCTGTCTCCTAGCTCCCATCCCATTATCCCCAAACTAAAATCCCTCAAAGGGTCCCCTCTGCCTCCAGAATAAACCTCCCCCATCTTTACTCCTTTATTCTGCTCTTTTCAGAGCAGAAAATGGCAGCACGGCCTCTCCTTTACCTCCTGAAGCTGCTCAAGGGCAGAACTCTACCAGGTGCCTGGATTCACTTGGAAATATTAAAAAAAAAACACCAAAGGAAACCCAATCCACAGTGGCCTGCCCTGGTTCACTGGTAAGACAGAGATTTATCTACGTCTCTGGATCTCTTCGGGTCATTCATCAACTCCTTCAGCCGTCGGAACATCCTGAGGAAAGTAATGATTCACTCTGGGCTGTGATCAGAGCCATCTGTCCGCACAAAGTACAGGTGGTTAGGGTGTTCACTCCTGCAGTCCAGGCACTGGCTACGGCTGGAAGTCGATGCTGACAGCAGCAGAGAGCAGCACAGCGCTGTTCTTTGGGGCCAGAAGCCTTTGAAGCAAGATTCCCAGGACCCCAGCCCCAGAAGCCTGGCTCCCTGAGATACTCTCGGGGAGCACGATGGGAAATGACCTTGGCTATGCCGAGCATCTCAAGGTTCCACGCATCTCCCTAAAATACTACACATTGAGGGTGTTTCGCTGAACTGGGCCTCGAAACTAAAGTTTGAGAGCCTGGTGGAGAGGAAACCGCAGCTGAAAGAGCAGTGGTCCCCAGGGTGGGTCTTCCCGACACCCCCTCCAGCAGCCGCCATGTCCCATGGAACTCACAGAAATGCAGGTTCACAGACCCCAGCCCAGAATCACTGAATCAGGTTTTTTTCAGGGAGGAGGCCCAGCAGTCTGTTTTAACAAGCCCCACCCCCAGGTGACTCTGTTCCAGGCAAAAGTTTTGGAACCACTGGAAAAGAACCCAAGGAAAGTCCCATGTCCACCTGCATCTCCTCCCAGGGAAATCAGGGTATGGGCCTGGATGCTTCAGGTCCATCTACCCTGACCCTGGAAATCCCAGCCTGCCTGCCTTCCTGCCCTACCCCCTGACAGAAGACAGTGTTTAGTAGGTAGCAGAGTATGCTACGGGTTTTAATAAGTGCCAGATTTTAAGCCGCATTCTTGCTTGGCAAATGGTGGGTCATAGGTTCATGTTCAGTGGACACCGCCATCCACCATGTTGAATCACTACTGTCACATTTGCAAAATACTCCTTTCTTGTGTTAGTGAAGGTTCTCCTGGCAAACAGGCCCAGTGGGATATGCTTTCCCATCATACAGAGAGGGGAGTATTTATCACACAGGACTCACTCCATCATGGAGGCAGAAAGTCCCTCTGTCCACCTGCAGCCTCAAGACCTGGGCACCTGGTGGTATAGTCCAGTCCAGACCTGCAGGCCTGGGGGCGGGAGGAAGCCATGGTGCCAGTCCCAGTCTGAGGCCGGAGAACACCCATGTGCAGCTCAGTGGTTAGGCAGAGAGCAGACCCCCCTCCTCCCCATCTTTGTTCTCTTCAAGCCTCGAAGGACAGGATGGTGCCTCCACATTGATGAGGGTGACCTTCTTTATTCAGTCTGCTGACTCAGATGCTCATCTCTTGCAAGGAGACCCTTAGAGATACCCCAGAATAATGTTTTACCTGCTACCTGGGCATCCCCTGGCCCAATCAAGTTGGCCCATAAAATTAACCATCACTCACTTCACAGCATCCCGTCCTCCCATCCCACCCAGAGGCATCCTGTCCCTGAATGTTACTCCAGGTAGTAACCAAGCTCTTATTGTTTTTCAGTCGCTAAGTCATGTCGGACTCTTTGCGACCCCATGGATTGCAGCACGCCAGGCTTCCCTGTCCATCACCATCTCCTGGAGCTTGCTCAAACGCATATCCATTGAGTTAGTGACTCCATCCAACCATCTCATCCTCTGTCGTCCCCTTCTCCTCCTGCCCTCAATCTTTCCCAGCATCAGGGTCTTTTCAAATGAGTCAGCTCTTCGCATCAGGTGGCCAAAGTACTGGAGCTTCAGCTTCAACATCAGTCCTTCCAGTGAATATTCAGGACTGATTTCCTTTAGGACTGACTGGTTTGATCTCCTTGCAGTCCAAGGGACTTTCAAGAGTCTTCTTCAACACCACAGTTCAAAAGAATCAGTTCTTCAGGGCTCAGCCTTCTTTATGGTCCAACTCTCACATCCATACGTGACTACTGGAAAAACCATAGCTTTGACTAGACGGACCTTTGTTGACAAAGTAATGTCTTTGCCTTTTTTTTTTAATTTAGATTTATTTATTTTAATTGGAGGCTAATTACTTTATAATATTGTATTGGTTCTGCCACACATCAACATGAATTCACCACTGGCATACACATGTTCCCCATCCTGAACCCCCTCTTACCTTCCTCCCCGTACCATCTCTCCAGGTCATCCCTGTGCACCAGCTCCAAGGATCCTGTATCAAACCTGAACTGGCAATTCGTTTCTTATATGATATTGTACATGTTTCCATTCCATTCCCCCAAATCATCCCACCCTTTCCCTCTCCCACAGAGTCCAAAAGACTACTTTATACATCTGTGTCTTTTTTGCTGTCTCGCATACAGGGTTATTGTTACCATCTTTCTAAATTCCATATACATGTGTTAGTATACTGTATTGGTGTTTTTCTTTCTGGCTTACTTGATTCTGCGTAATAGGCTCCAGTTTCATCCACCTCATTAGAACTGATTCAAATGTATTCTTTTTAACGGCTGAGTAATACTCCATTGTGTATATGTACCACAGCTTTCTTATCCATTCATCTGCTGATGGACATCTAGGTTGCTTCCATGTCCTGGCTATTATAAACAGTGCTGCGATGAACATTGGGGTACACGTGTCTCTTTCAATTCTGGTCTCTGCTTTTTAATATGCTGTCTAGGTTTGTCATAGCTTTTCTTCCAAGGAGCAAGTGTCTTTTAATTTCATGGCTGCAGTCACCATCTACAGTGATTTTGGAGCCCAGGAAAATAAACCAAATTCTGCTGGGCCAAATTTCCAACATCCCCTTCACCCCTGAATTGTTTTTCTCATCAAACTTGTGCCTAATAACTTAACATTCATTTTCCTCTCTATCATTATTCATTTTCTCTCTCTCTCTCTCTCTTCTCCCATTTTTGGTGTCACACTGGTCCTTCTGTGATGCATGGAAATCCTGGAAGCACACCTGTGACAAGGTGAAGGTTTAAAGTCATGTCAGTGGGACAATCCACATTACAAACTTCTAAAACCAAAGGTGCCTTGGGCATCTCAGTCAAAGTTTCCTCCTCCTGCTTTCCCTCAAGTTCAATATAAACTAAAAACTTGTCTTTTCTAAAAAATGATTTTGTTTCAGTGTTTAGTTTTGGCCTCACTGGGTCTTTGTTGTTGTGTTCCGGCTTTTCTCTAGTTGCAGCGAGCAGGGCCTCCTCTCTAGTTGTGGGGCTTCTCGCTGCTGTGGCTTCTCTTGTTTCAGAGCGTGGGCTCTAGGACACATGGGCTCAGTGCTTGTTGTTCCCGGGCTCTAGAGCACAGGCTCAGCAGTTGTGGCACATGGGCTTAGCTGCTGTGCGACATGCGGGATCTTCGCGGACCAGGGATCAAACCCGTGTCTCCTGCATTAGCAGGCGGATTCTTTACCGCTGAGCCAGCAGGGAAGCCCCAGACTGTCTTTGAGACCATGTTTAGTATCGAGTGGATTCACATCCTTCACAATCCAGCCTTCAGGTCCATCGTGCCTCCATTCGGGGGTGGCGACCCCTCACCAAGCAGGGTCCCCACCTCCCTGAGCCAAGCCTTTGTGTGTGTGGTCAGCTGGCTGCCTGGCTTTGGGTTTTAGTCCTTTGTGACCCAGGCAGACCCTTACAGGATGCTACAACCATCATTACTAGGCAGTTGATCAAACCGATTACATGTTTCTAGAACACAAAGGAATGCGTTTTTGTAGGCTGGTTTGGGATCTTGTTACCTTTGTTTCCACGAAGAAGTGTGTTCAAGTAAGAAGCCAAGTAGCCCGTCTCAGGTCACAGTTCCCTTGTGATCAGAAATGTCCTTCAGCTTTATCGAGTCTCCCAGATTGGGCGGCCCTTGCTTTAGAGGCGTGTGAGCTGATCCTGGGGCCGCCTTCCAGGTGAGGCCCCCAGTTACAGGTGTGGGGGTGTGTCCTCCAGCCTTCCAGGTAACATTGCTCTGATCCGTGCTGTACGTGTCAGAAACAACATCCTGCTCTTGGCCTGTTCTGAGAGCTCTGGCCAGTCTCCCCGGGAAGAGGCCACAGAGGTGGCTGGTAGAACTGGTGACCCCGACGGGCAGGACCCAGCGCCCCGTGTTTTCCACCGCCTCCCCCTCCTCCCCTCCTCCAGCCACTCCCTGTGCTACCCTTAGCCCCTGCTCAGTTGGCTCTTAAACAGAACTGAATCCTATTTTCCGCTGTATACACTCTGAGCTTTTTTGGGAGCCATGTGGAGAAGGCAATGGCACCCCACTCCAGCACTCTTGCCTGGAAAATCCCATGGACAGAGGAGCCTGGTAGGCTGCAGTCCATGGGGGCGCCAAGAGTCAGGCTCGACTGGGCGACTTCACTTGCACTTCTCATTTTCATGCATTGGAGAAGGAAATGGCAACCCACTCCAGTGTTCTTGCCTGGAGAATCCCAGGGACAGGGGAGCCTGGTGGGAGGCCGTCTATGGGGTTGCACAGAGCCGCACACGACTGAAGCAACTGAGAAGCACCAGTGGCTTATGAAATCTTAGTTCCCCAACCAGGGGTTGAACCCAGGCCTTCCACAGTGAGAAAGCAGAGTCCTAACCACTGGACCACCAGGGAATTCCCCACTCAGTGCTTTTTTTTTTTTTTTTAAAGAACCAAAGGACCTCTGACTCTCCAAAATAAAGAGTTAAAAAAAAAAAAAAAAAAAGACTATTAAACTCTTTGAAGGTAGCCTGTGATGATCTTTCCCCTATGGCTCAGTTAATTTCAATTTTTAAAACTACCCACAAGTATTCTGCATGGTGTCTCATAGGCAGAAGGTCTGGCTCCCTTCTCCCAGTTTGTCCCTTTGTAGAAGTCTCCTCCAGGCCTTTGGAAGCAGTAAGCACAAGAAATGTTATAGTGAACACTTTACACATCGTCTTTCCTGTGGTCATGTATGGATGTGAGAGTTGGACTGTGAAGAAGGCTGAGCGCCGAAGAATTGATGCTTTTGAACTGTGGTGTTGGAGAAGACTCTTGAGAGTCCCTTGGACTGCAAGGAGATCCAACCAGTCCATTCTGAAGGAGATCAGCCCTGGAATTTCTTTGGAGGGAATGATGCTAAAGCTGAAACTCCAGTATTTTGGCCACCTCATGCGAAGAGTTGACTCATTGGAGAAGACCCTGATGATGGGAGGGATTGGGGGCAGGAGGAGAAGGGGAGAAGAGGAGAGATGGCTGGATGGCATCACTGACTTGATGGATGTGACTCTGAGTGACCTCTGGGAGTTGGTGATGGACAGGGAGGCCTGGCGTGCTGCAGTTCATGGGGTCGCAGAGAGTGGACACGACTGAGCGACTGATTTGATCTGATCTTACACATGTAAAATCCTATGGGATTAAACTTCACTCTCTGGTTTCTGTGTTTGGGAGGAGGCACAAAATGAAACAAAAGAGAAGCTGTATTAGTCAGTCTTTGGCATCTTCACACTTGCTCCAGAAAAGTGCTGCCAATGCTACAGGTCCTTATAAAGCTTGGTAAACTACAGAGCACCATGGATGGAAAAATGAATGTAGTTGTAAATATTTATTTACCCAACACGTGAGAAACTGTCAAGGTCATCTCTCCCCTTCTCTTCTAAGAGCAAAGTTGGGCCTCCTTCCTGTTTGGGGCTCACGACCCCTTCCTGCCCCCATTACCAGATATACTTCCTATGTCTGTTCCCTGAGCAATAGATTCAGGTCCTTCGGGGCCAGGACTTGTGCTTCTGTTTGGGGTGTTGGCTTTTGCTTTTGGTGGGGTTACTGGTATCTTCAGTGCCCAGTGGAGAACCTAAGAGAGAATAATCAGTTTGAAAAAATAAACAAAACAGGGCTTCCGTGGTGGCTCAGTGGTACAGAATCTGCCTGCCAATGCAGGAGACACGGGTTTGATCCCTGGTCTGGGAAGATCCCACGTGCCATGAAGCAGCTGAGCCCAGGCACCACAACTACAGAGCCCTGAAGTGACAACTGCTGATCCCATGTACCCTAGGGCCCGTGATCCACGACAAGAGAAGCCACCACCATGAGAAACCCACACACAGCTAGAGAGTAGCTCCTGCTCACTGCAACTAGACGAAGACCTGGCACAGCCAAAAATAAATAAAAGAAGGGTAGATGGATGGAAGGAAGGAATGAAAGGGAAAGTGGACCAAGGGCCGACAGGACATTCCTCGTCTCCTTCATCCAGCGCCCTGTCTCCACCACAGCAGAATGAGCCTCTGGATTTGGTGAACACCGAGAAGCAAGGGGAATTTTCTCTGTGGATTGTGCAGAATGCAGAGGGGTATGCTACTGGCACACCCAGCTCAGAGCTCCGTTGCCAGTTCTCTTCTCTGAAGTTTGTGGTTCGTGAGAACCACACACCTGGAGACCAGCTGCTGGAAAGTCAGTCTATATGAAGAAGGAGGTAAGTGTATGAGAGAGAGACTTGTCACGAGCCTCTCCTCCTTTATTTGTGGTTTTGAGACATTAGGCTTCTAGGAGGCTCCCTGTTTAGATTAGACCAACTTAAGACATATTTACATTCAAGCTTCCAGAGATCACGAGACTTTTGATGCTGGCTTAACATGGGCTTAGCTGTCAATGCCACATGGTACTCACACTGAGAAAAGAGGAAAAACAAAGTCTGCGGGGTCTGGAAGCCTTTTCCAGGCCGTCATGGAAAGGACAGTCAGTGCTGCAGGGTGGAGAAGCAGGCAGCCTGCTGGCACTCCCGCGGTCAGCACATCTGCTCACAACATGGGCCGCTGAGCTCTGCATGGGAGCCAGGCTTAGGCTCACTTTCCTGAAGAAAGGGACTCAAACGCTTAACTTGACGGTTATCATGTGGATTCTGCGATGTCACTGAACACACACATATCCTTAGATGCTCAGTCCGTCTTGTATTTCACTTTATACAAATGGATTCATACTATACTTCAATAAGGTTGGCAGCTTTTTTCCATTGGCTGTTATAATTTTTAGATCTATTAGTGGTAAACCATGTAAACCATATCCGACTCAATGGACATGTGTTTGAGTAAGCTCTGGGAGTTGGTGATAGACAGGGAAGCCTAGCATGCTACAAGTCCATGGGGTCACAAATAGTCAGACACAAAATGATTGAGCAACTGAACTGACGTAACTAATTCACCTTAACAGTCACAGTGCCTAAGCATTAAGTGAATGTGCAAATTTATTCTACAGCTTCTCCGCTGCTGAGGTCTTTCACTATGACATGCATTGTGGCACTAATCATTGCCATTCGTCTGCTTATAACACACGTGAGGGTTCCTTCAGGTACATTGGCCAAAATAGAAATGCTAGGGGGAAGGCATAATCAGATGAAGGTAGTCAAAAAAGGACAACCTCTAGGACTTCCCTGCTGGCACAGTGGATAGAATCCTCCTGCCAGTGTAGGAGACACAGGTTCAATCCCTGGTCCAGGAAGATTTCACATGCCATGGTGCAACTAGGCACCACAACTACTGAGCCTGTGCTCTAGAGCCCATGAGCTTCAGCTACTGAGTCTATGCCCTGCAACTACTGAAGCCTGCATGCCAAGAGCCTATGCTCCACAACGAGGGAAGCCTCTGCAGTGAGAATCCCATGGGCCGAAACCATAGTGCCCCCACTTGCTGCAACTAGAGAAGGCCTTTGCAAAGCAATGAAGACCCAGTGCAGCCAAAAATAATTTTTTTTTTAAAAAAAGGACAAACTTCCTGTTACAAGATAAATAAGTGCTAGAGATGTAACACACATGATAAATATTACACTGCTATACATTGTATGCTGCTGCTAAGTCACTTCAGTCGTGTCCGACTCTGTGTGACCCCATAGATGGCAGCCCACCAGGCTCCCCCGCCCCTGGGATTCTCCAGGCAAGAACACTGGAGTGGGTTGCCATTACCTTCTCCAATGCAGAAAGTGAAAGTGAAAGTGAAGTCACTCAGTTGTGTCCGACTCGCAACAACCCCATGGACTGCAGCCCACCAGGCTCCTCCATCCATGGGATTTTCCAAGCAAGAGTACTGGAGTGGGGTGCCATTGCCAAGTTGTTTAAAAAGTAAATTGAGTTCTCATCACAAGGAAAACAATTGTTTTCTATTTCTTTCATGTTGTATCTATATGAGATGATCCATGTTCAATAAATCTGAGGTGGTCATCATTTCACTGTGTGTTGTACACCTTAAACTCATATAGTGCTGTACATCAATTACAATGCAACTAGAAGAAAAAAAAGAAAGAAAGTAGAGCTACTGTACAATTGTGGTATAAGCACTTTTAGCAATACCATCTAACAGCTTTCCAAAACACACGTACCAGTTTATAACTCTGTTGGCCATCTGAGTTGCCATTTGCCCAACATCCATTTTCATTTTTGTTAAGATGATGGTACTTAACAGTATCATTTCGTTGAAGTGTGTACTCACTAATGTGCATTTCCATCATCACTACTTTGGACAGGTTGGACAGGAAAGGACCAACCTTTCATGTCATGGGACATTTGAGCTTTCCTCTTCTGTAAATTTCTTGTTCATAGTCTTTGCCTGCTTTATTTTTTGGGGGGAGGGGGGTGTTAATCTTCTTCTGAATGATTTATAAAATATCCTTACATAGTTTGATCAGTAGTCATTTGTTATCTTTATTGCAAATATCTTCTCCAAACCTGTCAGTTGCACATTGTTGTTTTTTTTTTTTATTTTTTTAAAGTAAAGTTGATTTACAATGTTGTGTTAATTTCTGCTGTACAGCAAAGTGACTCCATTTGTATATATATTCTTTTTCACACTCTTTTCCATTATGGTTTATCACAAGATATTGAATATAGTTCCTTATGTGCACATTGAGTTTTAAAATGTAAACTGAAAGGTGTTCTGAGTGGATTACTCCTGAAATAGGTGGTCCTACCTCAAAGTCAGAAGAAAATTGTTTACATGGTTGTAAGATGTATACATGTGCTAAGTCGCTTAGTCATATTCGATTCTTTGAAACTGTATGGACTATAGCCTGCCAGGCTCCTCTGTCCATGGCATTCTCCAGGCAAGAATACTGGAGTGGCTTATCATGCCCTCCTCCAGGGGATCTTCCTGACCCAGGGATCGAACCCACATCTCTTATGTCTCCTGTGTTAGCAGGCAGGTTCTTTACCACTGGCATCACCAGGGAAGAGGTTTACACATCAACAAAGCCACAGTCATACATACAACAAAGTACAGTCACGCATACAACTTTAATATTTGAGAAGAACGTCATTGTTTTCAAGGCAACGTCTCATCACTGAATTTTGGCTCCATGAAAACATCTGAGCCTAACTGGCCTTATATTCTCATCCATGAGATTTGGTGGTTGATCATCATATCCTTTCAATGATCAAAGTATGACCTTGATCCCTCTCCTACAGCCGGGAAGTCCCAGGCTCAGAGGGCTGAGATGTGTCTTCAGCCAGTCCTATGGAGGCGTCTATGCTCACCAGTCGGAGAAGGCAATGGCACCCCACTCCAGTACTCTTGCCTGGAAAAATCCCATGGACAGAGGAGCCTGGTAGGCTGCAGTCCATGGGGTCGCTAGGAGTCAGACACGACTGAGCAACTTCACTTTCACTTTTCACTTTCATGCACTGGAGAAGGAAATGGCAACCCACTCCAGTGTTCTTGCTTGGAGAATCCCAGGGATGGGGGGGCCTGGTGGGCTGCCATCTCTGGGGTCACACAGAGTCGGACACGACTGAAGTGACTTGAGCAGCAGCAGCAGCAGCATGCTCACCAGTTACATCTCAATAATGTAGGGGGCAGCTACAGGAAGCCCTGGAATGTTAGCCATCTGACCCCTTGGGCAGGGTCTCTCCACATGCAGAGGTATGGAGACCAGCACCAAGAGAGGAGCGGCTGGAAGAGGGGCAAGGGAGACACACGTCCAGGACTGGCCAAGACCCAGCGGAGGTGACAGCAGCCCCTCTGGCTCTCCCTGGATGAAGCCCACCCTGTGCTTCTGCCCGCCCCCAATAAGAAAAGGGCCATGTGCACAAAAGGATGGACTCACCCCGACCAATTTTATTGAGCAATGAATGCAGGAACCAGACTCTGCCCCTGGTGTCCCACATGTGGAAACGTTAGCAGCTTTCACAGACAGAGGCAAGTTCCTGTTACAAAGATGAGGGCAGAGCCTGGCGCTTTTTTGTGTTTGTGTGTGATTAGTGCACACGGATACACTGATTGACCCAGAACGCGTATCTACACCTGCAGCAAATGGGAGCGGCTCTTATCTCCTCGTACGAGGAAGCACCATCCTAACAGCCTGAGCAGTGGAGCAGAAAATACCCACAGCTGCCAGCACAGAACTTTCCACTACGTGTGGGCCCCACCCATGTAGCCCTGCCAAGAGGCACCCCTGGTCGTGAGCACAGCTGCCGTGATCTTGACCCACCAGGCTCATTCTTCCCCCAACACTCTCTGGAGGAACCTGGTGAGGTCAACATTTCTGGAGACACTGGCTTGAGGCCTGACCCACAAGAGAGTTCACAAGGGGTACTTTCTCCATTGCCCCCCAAACTATATAGACCTCAACTACTTATACAAATGTCCTCTAGTTTAACCCCTGAGATTTTAAATTATGATACAGAATCTTAAGCAGACAGATGCAGTTTGAACATACTATGTCATGTCACCTCATGGTTTATAATGTAGAATTACTTGCTTCTTTCTATTACTAAAAACAGATTGTGCAAAACTTTCTCGCCCTGACTAGATGACAAGTCTGGTTCCTGGCCAGCTTACAGCACCAAGGCAGTGCCTGAAGCTCAGATGTTCCTTAAGGGTCCACAAAAAATGCATGAATCCATGCTCGACCTGGCAGAGGGTGATGCGACCTCTTCTGCCAACTGCAGAGCTTCAGGAAATTAGCAAAACTTGGGGTGGGCAAAGAATTCATTTAGCAGCTGTAGAAAGATGAAAAACAGTCTCTAAAGAGTTTCCCAGCAGTGCTTCACATTGGAAATCACTACCCCAGGGAGGATGTGCTAAGACGCCTTCCTGTTACCTGTTGCTTTACAGACTTGTTAACGAAACCTAAGTGCTACAGTGCATGTGTCTAAAAGTTTTCATCACCAGCATATACTTTTTAAAAGAGCTGAGATCTCAGACTGGAGAAAAACTTCTTAAGAAACACTGTGGGAATAGGAAGCCTGATGCTTCCCCACTGAGACCTGTATAAAGCCCCCTGAGTGATGGGCAGGCACACCTAGGCACAGGTGATTCTCACAAGGTGCCAAGCTGGCTCCAGAAAAAAGCACCCAAGGGGGCAGGCTGTCCCCAAAGCGCCGTCCTGGGCCTGGCTGGGACCCATTCCCAGGGGCCCACCCTTTGCAGTGCAGGCTCCTCCCTTTGCACATCCAGGGCCACCTGGCGCTGAATGAATCAGGGGTGGTGTCTCCCAGGTGTGTGGAAATGGAATCAGAGCCCTGGCCCCGCACCTGGCGCCCCCCCACCCCCATGCTTCTGAAGAGTCTGTCCTGAAAATCCCTCCGAGGAAGGTCATGAAGAGAGAAACCAGCACAGCCGGGAGGAAGCTGGAGCGAGCTGGACCGAAGTCCAGGGAGGGCCAGCCCCAGGCCTTTCCCAGGGCCTTAGAAATATCTGCCAAGGGTCTACACAGAAGACGAAATAGGCAGGATGGTCTGGAGGGACTCGGGGTGCTGCTCCCCACAGCAGCGCCACAGTTTCTGACGTCAAGGGCAGAAAGCCCCCCTCGGCCCTGAGTCACCGGCTGCCTGGACCTCGCGCCTGAAGCTCAGTTGTAGGAGAGGAAGTCGATGAGCTGGGGAGGGATGTCCAGTCTGGCGATCTTCTCCAGCCCCCTGACGCCAGCTGCCCGCCTCAGGCTCACCCTGCAGAGCTGAGACAGGCTAAGAGGGGTCTCTGCAGAAAGGGACAGAATGTATGTGAGTCAGCTTGAGGAAGGAGTGCAGCATCCTTCAGCATAACAAGAGCCAGGACAGAACTGCAGACACCTCCCCTGTCCTGCAAAGATGATGAACCCTGTGTACCCTCTCCGGAAGGCGGTCAGGAAGGACAGCCAGGGACTGGGCCCCAGGACAGAAGATCAGGAAATAGAATTCAGCTGATGGCCCCTGGGGTTTCATTTTGTGGGCTTTGGGTTTTGGGGGGATTTTTTTTTTGGCTTTTGTGATTTTTTGTGGGGGGGGGGGCGCCATAATGTTATAACTGAGCACATGGATTCATCAGCAAAGTACAAATCTGCAGCCAGTAGGCTTGTTTGTCAAACTTCCAGACAGATGAGGATTGAGCAAGGGTTCAGGCAGCCAATGCTGGCTGCCCACCCCTGCAGTTCCAAGCCCCAGGGGCTCTGCTCCAGAGCACTGCAGCCACAGGGACCCATGAAGAACTGACCCACAGGACAAAGGGTCAGGACTGCAGGCCTGAAGATGAAGCCTGGAGCTACAGCTCATGAGCGACACACACCAGGGCCAAAGAAGGAACACATGCCTGGAGGCCCCTGATTGTTGGACCATAGGAACATGTACAGAGCAGAGCCTGGCCCCAACGGCTGCCTTTAGGACCATGAGTGTTTGATCAAAATATCAATATATATTAACCAAAGAGAGTATTCTCTACTTAGGAAATGTTATGAAAGAAAAACCTCTTTGAAAGAAAAATGAATTACTGGTGACATTCCGTTTGCCAGTTACTTCCTCCTAAATTATTTGGATGCAGCGAGAGAAAACACCTTCTAGAAAATGTATTCTGGACAGATGTGGATGGTATTTGCCTCTCAATCCATGATGGACTTTGGTTGGGTCAGGTTGGCAAAATGTTTAATCAATGGGCTTTTTCTTTTCCAATTGGTATTTGAAAGCCTTTTGTGACTGCAATTCCATGTAAACTCTTAAAAATGTTTCCCCAGAGATGAGGCCTTGTCTTAGCTGGTGGTTTGTCCTCTGTTGGCTGAAGATCCAGGCCTGTATCTGCATCTTCGCAATGACCCATCTGAGTAAAGGGACGACTGATCGTGATCATCGCAGAGGCTCCCACAAGCGGTCCCCGTAACCCCAACGCACGCACACGCGGCGCCAGGAGCCACTGCGCAGCACTCACTCTCATAGTGCTCCAGGCACCTGGCGGGGGCACTGCTGGCCCACGTGTAGTCCGACGGCTTCCGACCCCGGTTGTCGCGTGCGTAGATGTTGCCCCCAAACTGGATGAGCATCTCGATGAGGTCCACGTTCTTCACCTTGGCTGCGTGGTGCAGCGCCGTCTCATGGAGCTTCGCCGCGTTCACGCTGGCCCCTGCAGGGGTCGGGAGTAGGGACAAAAATCGCCGAGGAACACGGGACACGAAAGCTTAAGCCCCTCCTCAGAAACGCAGTCAACCTCTGCAGCAGCGGGCGGTGCAGGTGGAAACGCTGTTGCGCTGACCCCGGGGCTGGGGTGGAGGGGTGCGGGGGTACAAAAACTACGCACCCGCATTGAGCAGCACCTTGACGCAGTCCAGATGCTCGCGGGCGCAGGCAAGGTGTAGAGGGGTCCCAAAGTGGCAGTCATGCGCTTCCAGGTTGGCCCCAACGTCGATCAGAAGCCTCACACACTCGGAACTTCCTTAAAAGAAAGGGAGGCAGAGGAAAAAGCCTGGTGTATCTGAAGTAACAGCCGTGGCTGGAGGGAGCTTGGCGGCAGCAGGAGATAGGGGAAGTGGGCTGCAACCCACAGGAGCACAGAGTGGGAGTCCTTCCCTGGGGAGCTCGCCCACCATCCCCCTAAAGCCCGCCAGGCTGCATGGATCTGTACCCAACGCTGGAAGAACACAAAGTTTGCATCACTAGCTGTGGATGCAAAGCTCCCCGGCCCTCGTGGAGAGAATGGATGAACTTCCCTAAACTTTCCTACCGCAGGGGTTCCCTGCCCCCTCCCAGCTGACACCTTTCTGGCCTCTTTCCTGGCTTTTCTCCGGCATCTTTAACTCAAGTTTGGGGTTGAGCTTAGGTGGGGCTCCATCCATCCCAGACTCCATCCTCTCTCATTTCTTGATCACGCCTGCTCCACCTCCACCACCAGGCTGTGGCCATTTTCATGTGGACTCGTCCCCCATGACCAGGTCCTCTCCACTCCCCGCCAGCCTCCTCCTCACCCTGAGTCGACCCGGACCTTGGGCTGTCCTCTCCCCAACATCAAATCTAACCACCCTCTGCCTGAGCTCTCCTGTGTGTGTGTGCAATGCACACACTAAGTTCTGCTTGGTTTTCTCTTCTTAATCCGTCCCTTGTCCCTTGTCCATCTTATTGGCAGGACGCTGCCAGTGAACCTGAGAAAAGTGAAGGAATAAAAAACGTCTCTTCCCCCTGCTGTGCATGGATGGATGGCTGCTAAACGAATCTTTCAAAAATGTGTTCCTGGCATTTGGCATCCGCTCAAAAACCTTCAGAGCTGCCTGAAGTGGTCCCCATCAACAAAGGTGACTTGGCGGTGGGATTCGGGGTGCAGGCAGCAGAGACAGGGGAGCCGTAGGACAGCCCAGGTCCCAACAAGCACAGCGAGCCAGAGCATTGCGCCCACCAAAGCCCAGGACAGGTGTACAAACTTTGCTCTAAATAGGGGAATCCAAACTGCCTAGTCTAGCCTCTCAAATATTTTTGGCCTGCTGGTCTCACCCTAAATTTCCAGTTCTGCCTGTCACAGCTCCTCTCCTGGGCGTGTCTGACCCAGTGAGACTGCAGCAGCCATGTCCTCCCACCCTGTGAAATCCATCCTTTCTCTGGAGGCAGCTGAAAACCACAAGCGCCCAGCTCCTCTGAGAGCATCTGCCTCGAGGATGCGTCTGGACCTCCTCTTCCTACCAGATCAGGAACTCTCAGGGCAGCCCACGAGGTGAGTGGCTGCAGGGGTCACCTGACTCCCAGGTGAGCATCTGAAAGATGCTGACTGGCTAGAACCCTGCCTTCAGTCCGGATGAGCACTGCATCTCCAGGAGGAAAAGCACCGGACTCCACGGCTTCACTAGCCATCGGACAGCCTCCCTGGCATCTAGGCCTCTGCCAACTCACCACTCATGCAGGCCTCATGCAGCGGGGACGCTGTGTACAGGGGCGGGTTGACCTTGGCCCCATAGGAGAGCAGGAGCTTCACGCACTCGACACTGCCTGAGGCACAGGCATCACAGAGTGGGGTGCTGCCGTCGATGTTGCGAGCATCCACCTGGAGGGAGGGTAACAAGCGTCAGAGGGTGGAGGAGAGGGTGCCGGCCACTCATGCTCTGATGCATGTTCATCTCTGCAAAGACACTGCGTGGCTCTCCTAAGTCCTTAGGTTTTCTTATTATGTATCTTCCCTAGTGGCTCAGAAGGTCAAGAGTCTGCCTGCAAGGCAAGAGACCCGGGTTCAATTCCTGGGTTGGGAAAGTCCCCTGGAGAAGGGAATGGCAACCCACTCTAGTATTCCTGGAGAATCCCATGTACAGAGGAGCCTGGCGGGCTACAGTCCATAGAGTCACAAAAAGTTGGACACGACTGAGTGAAGAACACCATTACGTGCTGAGGCACTGTCCCAGGCGAGTGCATTCACAGACCACAGGGCGTGCCTACGGGAGCCTAAGTACAGCCAGCAAGCGATTTAGGGCTTTTCTTTCAACTCAGCCTCATTCCCGCCACAACCCCAACACCTCATTAGCACAGGCAGGGTGGGAAAACCGGCTTTAACTCGAGCCCCATCTAGGAGGAGTGCCCCAAACTGTCTAACCATGCCTCTTCTAGCTGGAAAATTACAGAGCAGGAAAAGGCAACTCCCCAAACTGGCAGATTCCGCTTAGAATTTGTCCAAATTCAGCTGTTATTTGGATTCACGCTGAAGCTTGTTCCATTTCCTCTGGAACTGCTGTCATAGCCAAATTCTGGGAAGAGTGAGCAGTGCACAGCCTTCCCTTCTTCCTCACCTCCCTCCATCACTGTCCTGTGGGAGCCAAGCCAGCTCCTACCAGCCTGCCCAGCCCGCTGGTAAAGACCCAGCAATTCCGCCAGCCCAAAACCCGGTACAGCTGTGAGTTCTTAACTAGGGAAAGCAGCAAGTCAGTCTTGCTTTTGTTTCTTTCTACCTGGCCTTTTCAAAGCTAGTTTGCCAGCATCCCACATAATCATCCTGCTCTCTGCACTCAAATGGCTCCTGCAGCCAAGACTCCACCAGCCCCATAGGCAGCTGGCCTCTGAGAGGTGCACAGCCTGGCCTATCTGCAGAGCTGGCTACCACTTTGCTAAAACCCTTTCTCTTCCACTGCCAGTGACCTCCCAACAGCCAGTCCAAAGGCTTCCTCACAATCTCAGGGTGTGGTTGCCATAGAGATTGGCCCCCTCTACAGCCCATTCTGGTTTCCTCCTTCCTTTTCTTCTCAGCCTCCTGCAGTGGTTTCCTTTCTTTCTGTGTGCTCACAGCACACAGAACGCTATTCCCAAGCCTCTTTTCCTCTAGAGCTTGTCCTGCCATTCCGGGGGTGGGGGTGGGGGTCTGTGCTACAGGGTGGCTTACCTGGGCCCCAGTGGCCAGCAGCAGCTGCACGCACTGCACCTGGCCCTGCAGACTGGCTGCATGCAGGGGCGTGATGGAGTCCACTGTGACCTGATTGACGCAGGCCCCACTCTCTATCAGCTGCTGCAGCTGTCGGGTCTCCCCTCGCTGGGCTGCCTCATGCACAGGGGTGCGCTCCACCCAGAAACCTGGAAAGGAAAACAGGTAATGTTAAGACCATGCCACTTCTGTCCAGGTCAAATGAACACATGTATGACCGCAGGACCCTTTATGAAACCTAAGCCACTGTATACATGAAAGTATAATTGGTCCAGACACCTCTATTCAAAATCCTTGAGTGATTCCCACTGCCTGGGGGCAGAGTCTAGGTCTTTGGGGAGGCACCTCCTTGACCCCTCTCCTACCACTGATCCCCACAAGCCTGTTCTCCAGCCACACTGCTGGCTCATCATGGTTCCCTGCCCCGGCACACCTGTGTCTCTGCATACATTCTCTCTACTTGAGAAGCCCACCTTGCCCCTACCCCAGCCGTCCATTCTGCAATCTCCTTAGTTTAGATGTTATGCCATCCATGTGGACCCATTTGAAATATCTCTTTCTCCAGGAAACACATCTTCCACAACCCTAGCACCTATATACTCATAACATGGCATTTATAGTTCCCTTGAAGGAAACGGCAACCCACTCCAGTATTCATGCCTGGAAAACCCCATGGACTGAGGAGCCTGGTGGGCTACAGTCCATGGGGTCAGGCCAGAACGACTGAGCGACTTCTGTGTGTATCCTTGCCTGGGAGAGCCTTCAAAGCAAGGACTTCTTTTAATTCAGTTTTATCAGATTCCTCAAGATTTCCTACAGTAAATCATGTCATCTGCATTCAGAGGTAGCTTTGCTTCTCCCTCTCTAATCTGGATGCCTTTTCTTTTTCTTGCCTAATTGCTTTGGCTTGAATGTGCAGCTGCACATTGAGCAGAAGTACCAAAAGACACCCCCTGCCTTGTTCCTGGTCCTGGGGCAAAATCTTTGTCCTCCAGTTGTTAAGACTCCATGCTTCAACTGTAGAGGATGTAGGTCTGATCCCTGTTTGGGAAACTAAGATCCAGCATGCTGTGCGGTGTGGCCAAAAATAGTTTTGTCCTTCACCACAAAAGCTGTGGGTTTTCATGGATGCCCTTTATCAGGTCAAGGATATTCTCTTCTATTTCTAGTTTTTTGAGTGTTTTTATCATGAGAGGGTGTTGGATTTGTCAAGTATTTTATCTGGAGCTATGGCAATGATCATGCTGGCTATTTTTTTCTTAATTATATCAAAATGGTGTAACACATTAATTGAGTTTTAGATGTTCAACCAACTGTGCATTCTTGGGATAAATTCCACTTGGTCATGGTGTATAATCTTTTTATAAGATAGAGTTGGTTCACACATATTTTGAGGATTTGAGGGTCTATGTTCATAAGAGTCACTTTTCTTGTGATTGATGTATTTGTCTGGTTTTGGGATCAAAGTAATACTGGCCTCAGAGAATGAATTGGGAAGTAATCCCCCTTTAAATTTTGGAAGAGTTTATGAAGAACTGGTATTAAATCTTTAAATATTAGGTCAAATTCATCTGTGAAGACATCTGGGTCTGGGCTTTCTTTAAGTTTTTTATTTATTTTTTTTTTTTTTTTTTTTTTTTTTTGAGTCAGTTTTGGTAGTTTGAAGTTTGCCTCTTTTTAGGAACTTGTGTACTTCATCTATATTATCTAATTTGTTGGCATACAGTTTGTTATGGACTGAACTGTGTCCCCAAAATCCATATGTTGAAGCCGTAACTTCTAATACCTCAGAATGCGATGGTATTTGGAGACATAATTATAGAAGTCATTAAGTTAAAGCAAGCTTATTAGTGTGGGCCCTAATCCAGTATGACTGGTGCCCTTAGAAGAAAAGGAGGTTAGGACACACAGATACCAGGGATCTGGGTGAATGAAGCAAAGACCATGTGAGGACATAGCAAAAAGGCAGGCATCTGCAAGCACAGGAGAGAGACCTCAGGAGATGTGAGCCCCACAAATGCAGAATCCAAGCTTGGGGAACTTCATACCTACTGGCCCCAGAAGGAGACCCCAGTATGTCTCCCAGTCAGAATGAGTGGCCACCCGAGTGCCTGTCTTTGGAGCGGGTAGGTAGTGGAAAGTGGCTGTGGATCACTTTCAGGTCAATCTCAGGGGAGCAGATTGAGCAGCTGCAACCCTCAGAAGAGAAGAGCAGGGGGGCCCTGGGTCTTGCAGGAAGGAGGAAAGTACAGCTCAGGAAGATGGGTGCAGGGGAGACCCGAGCATCCACTGAGCAGCCTGTGCAGGTAGACACAGCCTCCCCCACCATGGAGCACAAAGATGCAAGGACGTGACAGTGAGCAAGCACTTCATAGTCAAGGGCAGGGGGTGAACAACCAATTCAAAACCACAGGACGACTGCAGTACTGGAGGAACAGGTCAAGTTACAGGAACTTAGAAGCAAGATGACCCATGTCCAGGGTGTCCACGGCCTGTCGGGAAGGCATCACGGAGGAGGTGGAGCTATGGCCAGCCTGCCGGGCGTCACCTGCTGGCTCTATTCCCAGTGCCTGGCATAGTGTGAGGCCCTGTAAAGGCCCTCACATGACTTGCTTGTTGAGTCAGTAAGGGACGAATGAATGGGAGGAATTGCTAATACGAATTCTAAAGCCTAGACATAAAATTTTTTTAAAGAAAATCTAATTGTATCTCTTTCTGACCAGTCTACAGAGGAAGTGCAGCTTATTGGGAACCATATTTTCTAATGAATAAACAACGGCTACATTTGTCTTAGCAGCAGCTGAGGGCAGAGATCAGAAGCAGCAGATATGATTACAAAGGAGAGAATTTATGTGTCTCAGGGGCCACAGTCAACAGTGAAAGGCACCAATGGGAAGGGGGACCATATATATCAGAATAAAGAATGCCTACAACTCAACAACATGAATAACCTGTTAAAAAAAAGTAACAAGGGACTGAGGTATTTCTCTAAAGAAGATATGCAGATGGTCAACAGGCACATGAAAAGATGCTCACCACCAATCGTCAGAGACATGCAAATCAAAACCACAATGAGATACCACCACACACCCATTAGGATGGCTACTATCAAAAGAACAGAAAATAGATGTTGGCAAAGATGTGGAGAAACTGGAACCTTTGTGCGCTGTTGGTGGGAAAGCAAAGTGGTGCAGGCACTTTGGACAGGAGTACTGTGGTTCCTCAAAAATTAAAACAGAACTACCAGACAATCCAGCAATTCTTCTCCAAAGAAACTGTAACCACTAATTCGATAAGATGTAAGTACCCACATTCATTGCAGCATCATTTACAACAGCATGATACAGAAAGTACCTGAGTGCCCATGGACGGATGAATGGATAAAGAAGATATGATATATACACACCATGAATATTATTCAGCCTTAAAAAGTAAAGAGATGCTGACACAGGCTGCAACATAAATGAACCTCGAGGATATGACACTCAGTGAAATAAGCAAGTCACAAAAAGACAAATACTGTATGATTCCACTTACATGAGGTTCCCAGAGTCAAAGTCATAGAGACAGAAAATAGAATAGTGGCTGCCGGGGGGGGGGGTGGGGGGAGGAGGGGAAGGGGAACAATGGGGAGGTGAACAGGTGCAGAGTTTCCATGTTATAAGATGAAAAATTCTAGAACTCTGTTATATCAAAATGTGCATGTAGTTCATACTACTGAACTGCACAATGAAAACTGACCATCTTCACCATTTCTATGGGTTTTTTTTAGCCAGAGTGAAAATTCTTTTTTAAGGGAGTAACAAAGATGGAGGAGGCCTCAGCGGTGGGGGAGGTGTTAACCACAGCTGGTACCAACCACAGGGTGTCATCAAGAGGGGACAGCTTTACAGCAGGGGGGGAGGGGGGAAGTGGCAGTTTCAGTGGTCTCTGAAGATCCCTGGAAGCAAAGGGGAGGGGAGAGCGACCCTAGAGATAAAGAACACAGGGTGCTTTGTGGCTGAAAGGAAGTGAGGCTGAAAGGAAGTGCAGCTGCAAGAAGGCGCACTGGCTGGCAGTAGGAAGCTCAGCAACCCCCACCCCTCCCCTTCCACCACTGCATGCCCTCCCTCACCACAGTGAGAAGGTTGGGCAGGTCGGAATATACTTTTCAACCTTAAAGCAAAGAGCCTGCAGGGAAGAGAGGCAGGAAGATGCCATGCTAGTGGACCCACTGAGCTCAGGCTGTTTCCAGCCCTGTGCCTGGACCCCATGTATGACAGGGTGCCCCCACCCTGGACCACTCCTCTGGGAGAGGGTCAGTCAGTCAGTTCAGTTGCTCAGTCATGTCCCATTCTTTTCGACCCCATGGACTGCAGCACGCCAGGCCTCCCTGTCCATCACCAACTCCCAGAGCTTGCTCAAACTCATGTCCGTCACATCAGTGATGCCATCCAACTATCTCATCCTGTCATCCCCTTCGCCTCCCACCTTCAATCTTTCCCAGCATCAGGGTCTTTTCCAATGAGTTGTTTCTTCACATCAGGTGGCCAAAGTACTGGAGAGGGGCCACCCTGGAAACCTGAGACCCTCCCTCTGGGATGAGACTTCCCCTGAATCCCAGCCCTGACACATAATCGGTCTCCTGGCTCCCCATTCCCATTAACCCCCTCCCTCCTATCACACCCCCTCTGGTCTTCCCCTCCCCACTTCCCACTTAGAACTTAGCACTCCCCACTTAGCATTAGCAGCTAAGTCATCAGCCGGTCATGGAGGGGCCTGCTTCAGACCCTTGCTCTTGTCTCTGGAATAATCCACATAATCCACATGCCTTTGCACGCCAGGAATACAGACCCTCCAGGATAGAGCCCCAGCCCCTTTTTCCAGGCTCCCCCCACCCCCCTACATCCTCCCATCTCACCACTCCCCCACACACCCTTGTTGCCAATCACACGGAGCCTCAGGTAGCTGACAGAGGGTCCAGGTGTGCTGTGCCCCACTCAGCCCCACTCCACCTTCCCACTGAGGCTGGGTCTAAGCTCCTTGAGGGAGCTCTGGCATGCAGCCCCCTACCCGTGCCTCCTTTAGGCCGCCCCTGTGCACACACCTGCCCCTGACTCCCCTCCTCCCCTTCCACAAGCATCTTCATAGCAGGACCTCAGCTGTCCACCTCCCATTCCATTACCACACCTGATACACAGGTATCAAACACACACATTCTCTCCAGGGGCCTGTTCTACTGGCCAGACTGAACTTGCCCCACTGCAGCCAGGTCGGTCCCCCACTGCCAGAGTACACCCCTCGACCAGCCCATCACAGGCCTGCCCAGCCCGGACACTGACCTGGGCCACACCTGTGGCCTCGCCCACTCAAGCCATGCCACGTGCCAGGGCATCAGTCAGATGGGAGTCTGTTGCAAGAGAGCCAAGGCCACAGTGCCTGGAAGACACCGCCTGCCTCCTCTACACACCGCCCAGCGGTGGGTGTTCGGGACCCCTCCGCCCACATAGCCAGCAGTCTGGCCCGGCCGAAACCTCTGGGAGCTGGAGTCAGCAAGGGTGAATATTTACACCAGGGGAAGCAGCAAATCAGAATAGGCTTTTCCTTTTGTTTGTTGTTGGTTTTTTTTTTTTTTTTTTTTTTTCTCCAGAGAGCCAATTTACCAGTATCCTGCTTAGTCATCCAGAGCCTGGAATCCGGCTCTTTGAGCCCAAACAGCAGCTCTCAGCCACCAGCCAGCCAGCCCTCCCAGAGAGCCTGTCCCTCCGGCGGGCATGGGCTGCTGGGCCTCTGGCCCACGTGCAGAGCAGAGCTCCCATTGGCCCTACCCAACTGTCCAGAGTCCAGAGCCCAGCCCCTGTGCTGACCCTGACTCTGACCCTGACCACTCCTCCCCAGCCAGGCAGCCCCTCCATGCAGCAGCTTCATTCTAACAAAAAGTGTTTTCCAAAGGCCATAGAGAACACCTCCATCACAAGCGGATCTGACAGCTCGGCATCCACCAGGCACCCTTCAGTGTCACTTGGGCCAGTATCTGGCTGCAAGTCTGTCATGAAGGGCAACCCAGGGTCCTCACTGCAGAGACTGAAATAAGCCTTCTCCCCAAATATCCCAGTAAATACTCTTGAAATGATGACAGGTAAGCTTTCCCTTACCCCATGCACAGCTACAGGGCACCTTTATGGGGATGTAGCCACGGTGAGCAGTCACTGAAGCCACAGTGGAGCTGGTGTTCCAAGGCCTGCTCTCAGCGGGCTCTCCGGAAAGTCAGGTGACCCCAGTGCCTTGTCCCCCAAAGTCCCAGAAGGTCAAGGATTTATGGGTACAAAGAAAAGATGAATTGCATACCTAAAAGGACCTAGAAATCATGGCAAAGTGTACCCACCCATCTAATAGTAAAGGAGTGAAAAAACAAAACAGGGCCAAAGACCCATAAGGACAGAGACCAGCGCCTGGATGGCAACCTCTCCAGAGATGCCTGGGACCAAAGCCACATGCATGCAGATAGCTGGGCACAGGTGGTGCTTATTAAATGCTTGATCATGACCACCCATCTTACAATGCTGTCCGAATTCAAGTTCAGTGTGCTTGAAATTACCAGTCATCTTGACTCTAAGGGAAGATAGAAATCTTCATTTTTATATATATTAATAGAAACCCTTACTTACCACTTGGGGCTGAGTATTTTGCTGCTTTTGAAGAGATTTTTTGAGCAAGGTCTTTTTTCAGTGTTTTCATGATCAATACGCCAAATACTGTTTGTTGGTAAACTTGAGATCAAGCGGCACACCGCGTGGTTTTTAAAATGTGTTAAATTGGGTAAAAATTTTAAAGAGAAAAGGTTTACCTTCCTACAGGAACAAGACAGTCAAAGCTTAGTTAAGAGGGAAAAAGAAAGTGAAAGCAAAAAAGTGAAAGCAAAAGAGACAAGTGGGAAGAGGTTACGGAAGCAGTGGAAGACAGCCAGGGAAAGGGGAGGGAAAGAGCTGCTTAAACACATTTTTTGAGAAACGCCCTCCCTCCACAACCTTCCTGACCGCTCATCCAATAATCTGCCGCCCCAACCCCCCCCCTACAGTGCTTAGGACCCAGGGGTGTGAGCTGGGGAGGACGGGGTATACCAAAATCAAAACTCCTGTGTACTGCTGTAGTTGGCAGCCACTCCTGGCCACGGTGAGTGCCCAGAACACCAACTGGTATTAAAATCAACCTAATTTCATTCAAACATTTTCAGTAGTAGTGTAATGCACAGCCCAGAGGATTATCCACTAACTAGACACTTCTAGAATGCAGCCTTCTCTAAGGCAGAAACAAGACACGCAATTTGAGAAGATTTGTAAGGAAGTTGATCTCCCAGCCAGGGCACCAATTATCTAGATTTCTCAAAGCACTTTCACTACAGTTCTTATTTTAGAAAATGAAATCCCAGAATTCCCTGGCAGTCCAGTAGCTAGGTCTCAGTGTTCTCACTGCCAGGGGCCCGGGTTCAACCCCTGGTTGGGGAACTAGGATCCCACAGCCATCCAGCAAGGCCAAAAAAAAAGAGAGAAAAAACAAAACCCATCGGACTCTGCAGACTCAACAGAAGGATGAACTTGGAGACTTGAATGGGGATGCAGATTGATCTACCACCCTGATCATGGACACAGGGAGGCAAAGACGTTTCTCAGAGCCTGAAAGTGACATCATGCAGAGGTGATGAACGGTAATGGTGCTCCCCCGCCCCCTGAGAACCCACAGTGGACAACAAGCATCCATCCCAGTCACAAGCCCACCCAGCACTACACATCGATTATAGATGATCTTATCTGACAGAAGAGACATGAGCCTTGTAACATAAAACAGGCAAAACCAAAAAGAACTGCTTGCATTAAAACCTCAGCGTTGGGGATTCCCTTGATAGTCCAGTGGCTAAGACTCTGTGCTCCTAATGCAGGGGGTCCCGGGTTCAATCCCTCGTCAGGGAACTAGACCACATATGCTGCAACTGAAGAATCTGCTTGCCACCACTAAGACCCAGCTCAGCCAAATAAATAAATATTTAAAAAAAAAAAAAAAAAACAGCAAACCCTCAGCTTTGTGACTTCCTGGCTGTGCAAACTGTTTCACCTCTAACTTATAGATAATGATGAGTGTCCTGCAGCCACTGAAAGGCTTGTAGTCAGCGCCCAGCACACAGCCGAGCAGCTCAGTGGCTCTCACCATGGTCCCAGGGTGTCTTGGTCCCAGGGCTGCCTCCCCTTTCTCTCTCCATGCCACCTTCCCAAACACCCCAGAGGCTGAGAATAAGCCAAGAATCCTTTCATCTTCTGTCAGCCTCTAGCTTCCAAGTCAAAAGCCCGTGATTACAGATGCTGAAATCAGGAGTCACTTTTTCTAAGTTTGCAGACAGACAATGATGTGAATTACATTTGCTAAGGAACAAACACTGGATTCACTTTAGGATGCAACTTGCCCTAAATTCTTGGTTCTTATTGGTAAACCCATATTATAGGACTGCTGCCTTTACTTCTGTGAAGTGTTATAGGGTTATATTAAAGCTACATGGTCTGGTTAGAGTATACCACACACACAGAATTTGAGATCGGAACGCTAACATGAGTTAAAGTTCCTACAATGGTCCTCTGCTTCTGCTGGGATGGCAGCGCTACTTTGGATTCAACACATAGAGTTTATTCATTTGTGTTGAGAATAAAAATGTCAGCAGGATGAAATGTATTTTGGAAGAAATACATGACATAAAACAATGGCGAAGTCAAAAATAACTATGAACCCCAGAAACTGTGCATCCTCTCTTAGTTTAGAATGCTGTTGTCGTTCAGGCCCTCAGTCGTGTCTGACTCTTTGCAACCACATGGACTGCAGCATGCCAGTCTTCCCTGTCCTTCACTATCTCCCAGAGTTTCCTCCAATTCATGTCCACAGAGTCAGTGATTCTGTCTACCCATCTCATCCTCTGTTGCCCCATTCTGCTCCTGCCCCTAATCTTTCCCAGCAACAGGGTCTTTTCCAATGAGTTGGGTCTTCCTATCAGGTGGCCAAAATATTGGAGCTTCAGCATCAGTCCTTCCAATGAATATTCAGAGTTGATTATCCTCTAAAAGATACATCCCTGAAACTGTACAAAAAAACATACCCAGGAGTGATGCAGTGCTATTGAACCTTGTTGTTTTGTTGTTTGGTCACTAAGTCATGCCTGACTCTTGTGACCCAATGGACTGTAGCCCACCAGGTTCCTCTGTCCACGGAATTTTCCAGGCAATACTGGAACTGATTGCCATTTCCTCCTCCAGGGTATCTTCCCCACCCAGGGATGGAACCTGCATTTCCTACATTTCAGGAGGATTCTTTACCACTGAGCCATCAGGGAAGCCACCGAACCTTGTACATGAACAAAAATACCAAAATGTGTTTAAATAGGTGTCCGTGGTCAGCTGTTCATTGCCTGTTTCATTGAACCAACCAAACACAGCGCACACTGGCAGGGTCAAAGTCCTGTGCTTGCCTAGGCCAAGAATGCCAAGTATAAACAGAGATGCTTATTAAATGACTTTGATCTTGTTGAAGGTGGTTGTTTTGCAACATCATTAAAATATCTTTGCTTTGCTAGGACTGCAATTCCTCTTAAGCTAAATTTACCCTCAAGACTTCTCATTTTTATTCGCATTGCATTTTTTATGAGCATAAAAGTATACATTTTTTTCTTTCCAGGCTTTCAAAGTGTTTTCACTGCTCATGTCATTTGCCCTAGAATTATTCAATAGGCAGGGAGGCTTGCTTCCCCTGAGAATGGCCCTTTGCCCTAGCATCCATTTTATTCTAGGGAAGGCTCAACGAAGAATCAAGGTCGCATGTCTCACACAGTGCCACACGGGCACACACTCCTTCCTGATCGGATTCCTGGTGTCTCCGTAAGATGCTAAAGATCCACGCAAGACCCACTGGGTGCCTGGAAGGCAGTCTGCTCCAACCCTGGTACCAGGGCTGCCCTACCAGTGGTCCCACGCGGGCACTTCCTAGGTTCTCCTCGGAACCTGGCAGTGACCGTGCACAGTCCCGCATCCTCCCCAGGTTGCTGGGCGCTCGGGGGGTGGGGGTGGGGGTGGGGTCTGCGGTTCTGAAGTCACAAGGATGACCAGCGCTGCGACGCGCGGGCCGACGGGGGAACCTGGCGCGGGACGCAGAAACCGCGTCTGAGCTGCACGGCACCCCCGGACCTGCTCCTTTAACGGCACGGCCCTTCGAACCGACCCAATCCCCGCCAGACACCCCTGGCCACCCCTCAGAGCAGGACGCGTCCCCGCTGGAAGCGAACGTCACCAGATGCAGGTCTCGGTCCCCGGAGCCGGCCCCGCGCCCCCCGCGCCTCGCACGTACCCACGTCGCCCAGAAGGCTGCCGTCCGAGGCGCGAGGCTCCATGACACCGGCTCCCGTGCCCCGGTCCGCGGCTCCGCCACTCGCACCGCCGCGGGAACCCGGGCCGGGAAAGCACCGCCCTCTGGGCGGGGCCTTTCGGCGTCGCCCCGCGTCCGGCCGAGGTGGCTTAGAGCCGGGAGTTGTAGTTTCCCGCCCCGCCGGTGCGGCTCCCGGGCGGGCCCCGGGCCAGCGTAACACCGCAGGCACCTGCGTCCAACTCAGCGATCGCCGCCTCGGGCTTTTCTGGACGAGCGTATGTTCCGGTGCAATATATTTGTTCGTGTGCAAACCGTGCCATGTGTTCATGTACAGAAGGGATCGGTGTGCAAACCTGTACAGGTGTCCTGAAAAACACTTGTCCAGGTGCAATGTATGTCCACATGCAAAATATGCCCGTTTGTCCATGTGCACATCGCGTCCCTGTAGGTGTGCAAAACGTGTCTCGTGTCTGTGTGCAAAGCGTTTCCACATGTCCAAGAATCCACAGGCAAAACCTGCCTCCGTGAGCAAAATATGTCTGTGCTTGCAAATTTCGCCCACATGTCCATGTGCAGAACATGTCCTTGTGTCCCTGTGTAAAAAGTGTCCAGCTGCCACAAATCACTACCTTCCTTTGCATTGATCTAGCTAGGCACCCCACCCCAGTACTTTGGCCTGGAAAATCCCATGGACGGAGGAGCCTGGTAGGCTCCAGTCTGTGGGGTCGCTAAGAGTCGGACACGACTGAGCGACTTCGCTTTGACTTTTCACTTTCATGCATTGGAGAAGGAAATGGCAGCCCACTCCAGTGTTCTTGCCTGGAGAATCCCAGGGACCGGGGAGCCTGGTGAGCTTCCGTCTATGGGGTCGCACAGAGTCGGACACGACTGAAGCGACTTAGCAGCAGCAGCAGCAGCTAGGCAAAGCTCATCCTATGCCCCCACATGCTTTCACTTTGAAGATGTATTTTCTATCAGAGCTGGCATGCTCCTGCTTCTTTCATCTTTCCAGAGAAATCATATATTCCAAATTGTTCACATCGCACAGACACCATGCTTTTTGAAATCTCCTAACAGAAATGAAGGACCTGTTTACAGATTCCAAGTAGGCAATTTGAGTAATTGAACTGTGGTGTTTTTGTTTGTTTGTTTTTGCAAACAAGCTTACAAAGTTGAGGTTTAACCTTGCCAACATTTGTTGCAGTCACATCACTGAGATCTGCACTGAGCCTAAATGCAGAAATTAGTTTGAGCTGAAAAGTAAACGTATCAGGAACGATCCTGCCTGGAAATACATAAGGACTAGCACACAGCTAGGAGACCGGAAAGAGGTCTCCCCTGAGACTGAGTCTTTACCTCCAGTATGGACCACTGGAGCTGTATCTGCAAGGGTTTGATCCCCATCTATCCAAATTCCAAAATCAGGGAAATTCCTTGCCCCAGGTCTGGGAGTGACATTTCAAGCCTATTTCCATAAGATGTTAAGGAAAAAGCCAAATGACCTTTTTGGCCAAAGCAATAGAATAGCCATTTCAGTTTTCTTATGGGTGAATATACTTCTATACTTTTAAATATATTTATATCTTTGAATCTAAACTGTGTCTCCTGCAGATTATAGTTAAATCAGCTTTTAAAAAAATATTTGGCTGTGCCAGGTTATACCTGCGACACTTGGGATCTTCTATCTTCCTTGAGGCATTTTCGATCCTCAGTTGTGGTATGCGGGATTTGCTTTTTTCAGTTGAGGCATGTGAACTCTTAGTTGAGGCATGTGGGATCTAGTTCCCTGACCAAGGATGGAACTTGGGCCCCCTGCATTGGGAGCTGGGAGTCTTAGCTGCTGGACCATAAGGGAAATCCCATTATATCATCTTTTAATCAATTCTATTAAAAGACGCTTGCTCCTTGGAAGGAAAGTTATGACCAACCTAGATAGCATATTCAAAAGCAGAGACATTACTTTACCAACAAAGGTTAGCCTAGTCAAGGCTATGGTCTTTCCTGTGGTCATGATGGATGTGAGAGCTGGACTGTGAAGAAGGCTGAGCGCTGAAGAATTGATGCTTTTGAACTGTGGTGTTGGAGAAGACTCTTGAGAGTCCCTTGGACTGCAAGGAGATCCAACCAGTCCATTTTGAAGGAGATCAATCCTGGAATTTCTTTAGAAGGAATGATGCTAAAGCTGAAACTCCAGTATTTTGGCCACCTCATGCGAAGAGTTAACTCATTGGAGAAGACTCTGATGCTGGGAGGGATTGAGGGCAGGAGGAGAAAGGGACGACAGAGGATGAGATGGCTGGATGGCATCACTGACTCGATGGATGCGAGTCTGAGTGACCTCCGGGAGCTGGTGATGGACAGGGAGGCCTGGCGTGCTGCGGTTCATGGGGTCGCAAAGAGTCGGACACGACTGAGCGACTGATCTGATCTGATCTGATCTGATTGATTTTTCTGCTCATCTCCATTTTGGTTTGTTTAGTACATTCATATTTAACTATATTTACATAGTTGGATTTTGTAAGGCCTCCTCAGACAACCATTTTGCCTTTTTGCACTTCTCTTTCTTGACGATGGTCTTGAAAACTCAGCAGTGGCCACAGGACTGGAAAAGGTCAGTTTTCATTCCAATCCCAAAGAAAGGCAATGCCAAAGAATGCTCAAACTACAGCACAATTGCACTCATCTCACACACTAGCAAAGTAATGATCAAAATTCTCCAATCCAGGCTTCAACAGTACATGAACCGTGAACTTCCAGATGTTCAAGTTGGATTTAGAAAAGGCAGAGGAACCAGGGATCAAACTGCCAACATCTGTTGGATCATCAAAAAAGCAAGAGTTCCAGAAAAACATCTACTCCTGCTTTATTGACTACTCCAAAGCCTTTGACTGTGTGGATCACAACAAACTGGAAAATTCTTAAAGAGATGGGAATACCAGACCACCTGACCTGCCTCTTGAGAAATCTGTATGCAAGTCAGGAAGCAACAGTTAGAACTGGACATGGAACAACAGACTGGTTCCAAATAGGAAAAGGAGTACGTCAAGGCTGCATATTGTCACCCTGCTTATTTAACTTATATGCAGAGTACATCATGAGAAACACTGGGCTGGATGAAGCACAGGCTGGAATCAAGATTGCAGGGAGAAATATCAATAACCTCAGATATGCAGATACCACCACCCTTATGGCAGAAAGCAAAGAACTAAAGAGCCTCTTGATGAAAGTGAAAGAGGAGAATGAAAAAGTTGGTTTAAAGCTCAACGTTCAGAAAACTAAGATCATGGCACCTGGTCCCATCAGTTTAGTAGGTGATGCCATCCAACCATCTCACCCTCTGTCATCCCCTTCTCCTCCTGCCTTCAATCTTTTCCAGCATCAGGGTCTTTTCAAATGAGTCAGCTCTCCGCATCAGGTGGCCAAAATATTGACGTTTCAGCTTCAACATCAGTCCTTCCAATGAACACCCAGGACTGATCTCCTTTAGGATGGACTGGTTGGATCTCCTTGCAGTCCAAGGGACTCTCAAGAGTCTTCTCCAATACCACAGTTCAAAAGCATCAATTCTTCTGCACTCAGCTTTCTTTATAGTCCAACTCTCACATCCACTGGAAAAACCATAGCCTTGACTAGACGGACTTTTGTTGACAAAGTAACGTCTCTGATTTTTAATATGCTGTCTAGGTTGTCTGGTCCCATAACTTGGGCAAACAGATGAGGAAACAGTTGAAACAGTGGCAGACTTTACTTTTGGGGGGCTCCAAAATCAGATGCAGATGGTGCCTGCAGCCATGAAATTAAAAGACACTTGCTCCTTGGAAGAAAAGTTACGACCAACCTAGACAGCATATTAAAAAGCAGAGACATTACATTGCCAACAAAGGTCCATCTAGTCTAAGCTATGGTTTTTTCAGTAGTCACGTATGGATATGAGAGTTGGACTATAAAGAAAGCTGAGCACCAAAGACTTGATGCTTTTGAACTGTGGTGTTGGAGGAGACTCTTGAGAGTCCCTTGGACTGCAAGGAGATTCAACCAGATCCAACTGTAAGGAGATCCATCCAAAGGAAATCAGTCCTGAATATTCATTGGAAGGACTGATGCTGAAGCTGAAACTCTAATACTTTGGCCCCATGATGCTAAAAACTGACTAATTGGAAAAGACCCTGATGCTGGGAAACATTGAAGGCAGGAGGAGAAGGCGATGACAGAGGATGAGATGGTTGGATGGCATCACTGACTCAATGGACATAAGTCTGAGTAAACTCCAGGAGTTGGTGTTGGACAGGGAGGCCTGGCGTGCTGCAGTCCATGGGGTTGCAAAGAATGGGATATGACTGAGCGACTGAAATGACCTGATATAGTTGGATTTATGTCTGCCATTTTATTTTTTTTCTATATGTTTCATGTCTGATTTAGTTCTCTGTTCCTCCTTTATGGCTTTAATTTGCATTAAATGAATATTTTCTATTGTAGCATTTTCATTTCTTTAATTTTGTTTATATTTAGTGTTGCTCTAGGGTTTACCATATATATTTTGTGGATCACAATCAACTGTGGAAAATTCTGAAAGAGATGGGAATACCAGACCACCTGATCTGCCTCTTGAGAAATTTGTATGCAGGTCAGGAAACAACAGTTAGAACTGGACATGGAACAACAGACTGGTTCCAAATAGGAAAATGAGTACGTCAAGGCTGTATACTGTCACCCTGTTTATTTAACTTATATGCAGAGTACATCATGAGAAACGCTGGACTGGAAGAAACACAAGTTGGAATCAAGATTGCTGGGAGAAATATCAATAACTTCAGACATGCAGATGACACCACCCTTATGGCAGAAAGTGAAAAGGAACTCAAAAGCCTCTTGATGAAAGTCAAAGTGGAGAGTGAAAAAGTTGGCTTAAAGCTCAACATTAAGAAAACAAAGATCACGGCATCTGGTCCCATCACTTCATGGGAAATAGATGGGGAAACAGTGGAAACAGTGTCAGACTTTATTTTTCTGGGCTCCAAAATCACTGCAGATGATGACTGCAGCCATGAAATTAAAAGACGCTTACTCCTTGGAAGGAAAGTTATGACCAACCTAGATAGCATATTCAAAAGCAGAGACATCACTTTGCCAACAAAGGTTTGTCTAGTCAAGGCTATGGTTTTTCCTGTGGTCATGTATGGATGTGAGAGCCGGACTGTGAAGAAGACTGAGCACCGAAGAATTGATGCTTTTGAACTGTGGTGTTGGAGAAGACTCTTGAGAGTCCCTTGGACTGCAAGGAGATCCAACCAGTCCATTCTGAAGGAGATCAGCCCTGGGATTTCTTTGGAAGGACTGATGCTAAAGCTGAAACTCCAGTACTTTGGCCACCTCATGCGAAGAGTTGACTCATTGGAGAAGACTCTGATGCTGGGAGGGATTGAGGGCAAGAGGAAAAGGGGATGACAGAGGATGAGATGGCTGGATGGCATCACTGACTTGACGGATGTGAGTCTCAGTGAGCTCTGGGAGTTGGTGATGGACAGGGAGGCCTGGCGTGCTGTGATTCATGGGGTCACAAAGAGTCGGACACGACTGAGCGACTGATCTGGATCTGGAATTCAGTGACATATAAAAATGTTATACCTATTAAGCTCTAATCCTTTTCTTTCTTTTTGCGGTGTTATTGTCATACATATTCTACTTATGTTACAAATTCAACAATACATTCTCATAATTACTACTTTACCATCTGCTGTCATTTCCTTAGGCAAATGGAGCTTTGCCCCCACTTACCTCCTTTGTACTTTTATTAGCAAATGTAATATACATATATTTCATGTCTACATGTTAAACCCCCAATAAGCCCAATATCACATTATCTAAATATTATTCCATGTTTTTTAAAAACTGCCTCTAGGTGGCTCAGACAGTAAAGCATCTGCCTGCAATGTGGGAGACCTGGGTTCGATTCCTGTGTCGGGAAGATCCCCTGGAGAAGGAAATGGCAATCCACTCTAGCACTCTTGCCTGGAAAATCCCATAGACGGAGGAGCCTGATAGGCTACAGTCCATGGGGTCGCAGAGAGTCAGACATGACTGATCGACTTCACTTTCACTTTTTCACTTTTATTTCATGAGAATAAAGGAGAAAAATAAGCAATAAGCATTTATATGTTTTTTTATCTTAATGTAATTAATTTTACCAGTGTTCTTTGCTTTTTCATGTGGATTCAGATTACCATCTGTGGTCACTTAGTTTCAATCTGAAGACTCTCTTGTAAAGTAAATCTGCTAGCAAAATTTCTTTCAGTTTTTGTTTATTTGGGACAGTCTTGTATTCACTTTCAATTTTAAAAGATAGATTTGCTAGATATAGGACACTTGGTTGGCAGTTTTTATCTCCTCTGAGTACTTTGATTATGTCATCTCACTGTCTTTTAGATTCCATTGTTTCTGATGAGAAGTCATCTGTTAATCTTACCAGGGTTCTCTTGTAAGTGATGTTATTTTGCTGTTGCTGCTTTCAAGATTTTGTCTTTTGTATTGAGCAGTTTTTCCCTATGATGTGTCTATTTGTGACTCTGAATTTGTATCACATGGAGTACACTGAGCTTCCTAGATGTGAATATTATTATTTTTCAACCAATTTGATGAGTGTTTTTTAAATTATTTTTTGAAATATTTTTCTTCTCCATTTTTTCTCTCCTCTCCTGCTACTACCAATTTTAATCATAGTATTTTGGAAACTAAAAGATGAGGGAATACTTAACCAACTCATTCTGTGAGGCTAGAGTTACCCTGATACCAAAACTAAGATATTACAAGAAAAGTAAACTGTGGACAAGTATCTTTCAGGAACATACATACGAAAATTCTTAACAAAATACAGCAATTCATGCCCAATGATATAGAGAAAAAATAATGCATCCTAAGTAAACTTTGTTCCTCCCAGAAGTTCAAGGTTGGCTTAATGTTTTGAAAATACATTAATGTAATTTATCATATTAGTAGATATTTTTACTACACAATTGTCTCAATAGATGCAGATAATATTCAACATTCATTTATGATAAAAGTTCTCAAAAACTAGGAACAAAAGGGAAAATCCTCAACCTAAAAAAGGACATAAAATACCAAAATTAACATTATACTTACCTTTGTGAAATATTGAATGCTTCTCCCCCTAGATCAATGATGTTTGCTCTCACTTCGTATCTTTATTGCATTTAAGGACTTAAACAATGCAACAGGGAAAAAATACAGATTGGGAACAAAGAAAAGTATTTTTATTTTATTCATTTTATCATACATACACACACAAATAGCTATTAGCTCTAATAAGTGAGTTCAGCAAGTTGCAAGATATAAAGTTACTATGGGAAAATCAACTGTATTTCTATATACCAGCACATAGCCACTGTGAATTAAAATTTTAAAACACCATAAAACTATAAAGAGATAAATATAAGAAAATGTGCACAAGACCAGTATGCTGAAAAATATAGATGTTGCTTAGAGAAGACTGATGGAGAAGGCAATGGCACCCCACTCCAGTACTCTTGCCTAGAAAATCCCATGGACGAAGGAGCCTGGTAGGCTGCAGTCCATGGGGTCACTAGGAGTCGGACACGACTGAGTGACTTCACTTTCACTTTTCACTTTCATGCATTGGAGAAGGAAATGGCAACCCACTCCAGTGTTCTTGCCTGGAGAATCCCAGGGACGGGGAAGCCTGATGGGGTGCTGTCTATGGGGTCACACAGAGTCGGACATGACTGAAGTGACTTAGCAGCAGTAGAGAAAACTGAAAGCCCTAAATAAATAGAGATATCATGTTCATGGATTCAAAGATGCAATATTAAGATGTTAATTCTCTCCAAACTTATCTATATACTAAACACAATCCCAGAAGGAGATCTTAGCAACTGTGGGGTTTTTTGGAGGGCTGTTTGTTTTATTTTGAGGTAGGAAATAAGCTGATTCTAAAATTGATACAGAAATTCAAATACCTTAAAATAGGCAAAACTATTCAAATATTGGAAAAAGAACAAAGTGGGAGGCAATGCAAATTCAAACCATATCATACCCTTCAGAGTAGCTAAAGTTAAAAATATTGGCCAAGATGTAGAGAAACTAGAATTCTCATACATTTCTTGTGGAAATGTAACTTTGTAAACCAATTTGCCAAAAGTTTGACTTGGTTAAAGTTGACCATAAGCCTTCTTTTCCCTGCTCTCTACTTTCCTTTCCCTTATTGCCACAGTAACACTATATAACAGACTACCCCAAACTCAGTGACTTAGGACAACAGCACTAATTCTCATACTCACCAGTCTTTGATGTCTTTTGTGTGTGTGCTCAGCTGTGTCCAACTCTTCGTGACCCCATGGACTGTAGTCCACAAGGCTCCTCTGTCCATGGGATTTTCCAGGCAAGAAAACTGGAGTGGGTTGCCATTTTCTCCCCCAGAGTATCTTCCTCACCAACCCAGGGATCGAACCCACATCTCCTGCATCTCCTGCACTGGCAGGCAGATTCTTTACTACTGTGCTACCTGGAAAGCTTGGGCTGTCTAGTTCAGTTCAGTTATTCAGTTGTGTCCAACTCTTTGTGACCCCATGGACTGCAGCACCTCCCTGTCTATCACCAACTCCCAGAGCTTGTTCAAACTCATATCCATCCAGTCAGTGATGCCATCCAACCATCTCATCCTCTGTCACCTCCTTCTCCTCCTGCCTTCAGTCTTTCCCAGCATCAGGGTCTTTTCCAATGACTCAGTTCTTCACATCAGGGGGTCAAAGTATTGCAGTTTCAGCTTCAGCATCAGTTTTTCCAATGAATATTCAGGATTGATTTCCTTTAGGATGGACTGGTTTGATCTCCTTGCACTCCAAGTGACTCTAAAGAGTCTTCTCCAACACCACAGTTCAAAAGCATGTGGGAAGTCTATGGTTATGATAATTAAGATGGGTTTGGCCTACAGGGTGAATTCACATCTGCTCCATAAGTGCTTGTTCTTAGTGTCCGGAATGAAGGGGCAACAGCAGCAAGAGACTTCAGTCTCCTCATGTGCATCACCTACACTCAGAAGCCAAATCAAACTATGCAAGCACACTTAAAACTCCTGCATATATCATGTCTGCTGATATCCTATCAATAAAATGAATCCATATGACCAAGAACAATATAAAGGGGTAGAAAAGTAAACCTTACCAACAGTAGAAGAGGGAAGGGGCAAGTATCTGCTGAAGCAAAAATCCAAATCATCATGTCCAGCATCTCCAGCATGTTATATACCTAGCATAAACTAGGCCCATGTGTACAAAGAGACATGAATAAGAAAGTTCAAGCAGTACTATTCGTAATAGCCAAGAACTGGAAACAATGAAAACATCTATCTACATATCAAAGAAAATGTACTACATCCAGACCTACATATATAGCAATGAAAATGAAAAATTGTGTACACAAAAACGTAAGTTCCACCATGTTACTCCAAAGAAACCAGGCACTAAACCATTCAATTTATATAAAATTCAAACCACAAGCAAAACTAAATGATAAAGTTTAGGGGTTGCATATTTACGCAGTGAATCTACTAAGAAGCGAAAGAAGAGATTACCATGGAAATTAGATTGCTTGTTAGGTTTGCTGGTAGGTAAAGGGAGTGGGTATCGATCAGAGATATCACAAGAGGGAGCTCCTGGGGTTTTGGCAGTGTTCTATTTCTTGACCAGAGTGGTGGTTTCATGAACATTTGCTTTGTGATAAACCAGTGAATTGTACATACTGATTTTGTGTACTTTGAAAATATGTTATATTTGATTGCTTCTACAGCCAACTTTCCTCAGTTCTTGAACATAATTTCACTTTTAGGGTTTTTGTACTTGCTTTGTATTCTGCTTATAAAGTTCTTCCTCCACATCTTCCAAAAACTGATTTGGTCTGTTTTCATTATTGAGGTTTGACCCCAAATGTCCCTTATACAGTGAAATGTTGAAGCTCTCCCTCTTCCGCCCCAGCCTCCAGCCTCCAACCCTATCCTCAGCATTTCTGGCTTGTTTTCACAGCAGTATTAGGAAACGAAATTCTGTTCTTGGGATGAAAGTGGTTTACTTGTTACTGTTTGTCATTTACCTCTAGAATAAGCACCACAATGTGCAAGGTCCTTGCCTACCTTTCTCACCTAGATTACAACTGTAATCTTAGCGCCTAATATAGCAGCCGGCCACAGTGAACAATTAATTTAAAAGGTGCTATTGAATGAGTGAGTCATTCCATTCCCACCACGAGGTCCAGTGCCTGGTTCACGGTTAAGTGTGTACAGCACTTAGTATCTCTCATTGGTAGAAGAACGCTATTTGTTCCCCCTTAACTCTGCATTGATTTATAAACTTTCAGCGGTGTTTTCCCTGAGAAAGAGAACATAAAGAACTACTCTAAGGAAGAACGTTTTTTAAACTGCAACAAAGGTGTGATTCCATAAACGTCAATTCAGGGTAAGACAAAACAACCGTCGGTGCGGCGGCAGCAGCAGGAGATTAAAGGAGGTAATGCCTCCCAACCTTGAGACGAACAAACACCCCACAGCTCGTGCGGGGCCATCGACAAAAGAATTTCGCGGCTCCCCATTGCGCGCCTTCCGCTTCCGGTGACGCGTCCACCTCGCAAGATGTCTCGCCACACCGCTGCACCCGCCAGAATCCATCATCCAATCCCGGGCAGTGCTGAGGCCTCGCGCCTGCTCAGAGGAGAGAGGAGAGCGCCGCGTGGACGCCGGCCGCAGTCTGCGCCTGCGCGTCGACTTCTCCTCAGCGATTGGCTCCTGCCCCCCTAGGGGGCAGGCACAGTTCAGTTTTCACTTTCTGTCCCCCCACATCACTTCTTCCTGTGGGCGTGGGGTTTTACTTCCGGGTTCCAGCGTCCGTCACTGGGAAAGTCGACATGTTCCCTCAGGGAGTGGGGCGCCTCGGGGTCCGTGCCTTCTTTTGACCCTCTGGGGACAGGGACAACGCTTGGCTGACCAGTGCCGAGGAGCCTGCGGGCTCCAAACCTGGAACGCCCGGTCCGCGTCCCTCCCGCCGGCGTGTCGCGGCCGGTCCGCGACGCCCGGGCGGCGCTCCTGACAGGGGCGGAGAAGCGGGACGGGCTGCGACGTGGAGGGTCCCGCGCGCAGATGACGAGCCTTTGCTGACGCGGGCCGCGTGGAAACCGGGAGGAGGGGAGTCCCAGCCAGGGGCGGCGGCCCGAGCCCCGCTTGGTCTCAGGGTCCGACGAGATCTGCCACGCATGGCCGGGAGAGGAGGCAGCGCGCGTGGAGGCGCGGACAGCAGCTCAGCAAGAAGAGGAAAGTAAACTCTGAGGTCGGGTCCGCCAGGGCGGCGGCGGCGCAGAGAACAGGTGAGGCCGCCCCTCGTGGACGCCCGCCCCGGGGGACACGGCAGGTGCGAGTCTTTCGGGGCTGAGTTGCCCGGCGTGGCCGCTTGGGTCGTGGAGGTATATGCAGTAAGAGAGCTCGCTGTTGTCGCGTTCTGTTTTGTTCTTTTGGAAAATTAAACTGCTGTCCACTTTGCATGCGTCTCGCGGCTGCTGGGTTGACACACGCCTTCTTGCCTCGTTGGCGTTCCTCCGGGTGAGCGGGGCGCCGGGCGGTGGTTTCAGACTCGCGTTTGTTGGGCTGCCGCTGCTCGGACTCCCGGCCGCCGACACTCGGGTCTCCACCTGTCTCCGGGCGCTCGGCGTCCTCCCGCCCCTCTAGGAGGCGTTGTCTCGGGCGGCTTCGGCGCCGCCTCGGAGTTGCCTGTCAGAGGACCGCGGCATCCTCACGGACGCCGTGAGAGCCCTGAGTGGAGGCGTTGATCTTCCGGCCGGGACTGGCTGGGAAGCACTTTCCTCAGGAACCCTGGTGAAGTCCGCTCCCCCTCTTCCTTTCTGTGGCCCTGTGTGACCTCTTCTTTTTAAGGTAGACGTAAAAGAAGGAAGAGGTCTTTCTCCAGGGAGGCCCCCTTTAGCTGAAAACTGAAGTATCGCGTCACCGTAGTTTGGTCCATGCAACCCAGCAGTTTGAAGGTGGCACCAAGCAGTATTTGTGGGGGACGTGGCATGCCGTGCCAAGTCGCTTCAGTCTTGTCCGACTTTGTGCGACCCCGTGGACTGTAGCCCGCCAGGCTCCCCTGTCCATGGGATTCTCCAGGCAAGGATCATGGAGTGGGTTGTGGGGAAGATCCTTCGAAAAGCCTCATTTCACTTAATCACCACTTGTCCATTTGAAATCTAAAAATTTAAACGCACCTCTCATACCCTTTTTGTCCCTCAAAGGGAGAACGTTTAAGGTTTTTCAGAATATATTCTAGATTTAAGGGTTGCTCTAGCATATGGCAATGGCACCCCACCCCTTTTCTTTTAGAGGATTTCGGGGGGGGGGGGTCGGGGGTCCTGTGGGGGAGTAGGACGAGTTTTTTTTTTTTTTTTAAACACCTTTTCCGGGCGGGGGGGGGGGGGCGCGTGGCCGCGGGGCGGGGGGGCGGGGCTAGCATATGGTGTTAGTTGTAATAACGTTGGTGAGCCAAAGGCCCGTGGTGTTCCCCTTCACTTTAGAAAGGGATAGGGGTGTAGATATGATCGTTAATATTATGGGCTTTGAAATTGGTAGTAAGCCTACTCAGGAGGTTCATAACAAAGCTGCTCTTCCTAACAGTATAAGAATACTTTTTTATTGAAAAAGATACTTTCTATAATAGAACCAGATAGCTCTATAAATATGTTCAGTACATCAGTAAATAACTAACCCGGTTTGGAGAAAGCTGTGTTTGTTCACAACTGTTTTGAGGAAGATAAAAAGCAGTATTTGAAATTTTGTGTTTTCTTTTAAAAAGAGCTATATCAGGGGCATCTCTTGTAACCCAGAAATAGTTGGCTTAAACGATTTAAAATCTACAAAGTGTCTAAAAGTTTGCCTGAGACGTAGCGTTTGTTAAATAAACGCAATGTGGTATATCTATTTATCATTCGATAGATATGGTATCTATTTATCCTATAAGTCTTTCATTCCTCTATTGATGCACATTTATTTTCAAGTTTTCCCTATAACTTAAGTGCTGCAGTTATAAGCACTGCTTCATGTGCTCATCAAAGTATTTTTATGAATCATAGAATTGATTCTTTCTGAGGATGATAGATAATAGCTATTAAATTGCCCTCAAATGATTGTACCCTTTTATATTCACTATCTCAAAAGGTGTGTTTTATCTCCCCACTAGCCAGATGGTAATATTTTACTAACTTTCTAATACTTGAAAATAACATCTCATTTAAGTGTATATCTTCCTTGGGTAATAAGAATATTAAACATTTTTGGGCAACAAACATCCTTTGCTGTTTTAAGTTCTGACTTTCTTATTTGACCAATTTATCTGTTAGTGCTGTTAATTACTGTAGCTATAAGATATATTTTGGTACTTCCTTTTGAAGAAAAGCTTTGGGCTCTTTTGCATTTTTCTTCCAGATGAAATTTAGAACCATCTTTTCAAGTTCTAGAAAATCTGGTTGCAATATTGTTTATGATTGCATTGAATTTGTAGATTAATTTGAGAAGAGACATTCTTTTGAGTTTTTCCTTCTAGGATAATAGGTATGTCTCCTCATTTCTTCTGTTAAATTTTTTTGTAATGAAATATGCCATTTATATGTACTGTTGAAAAGTGTATCTGTATACTCTTCTTGATAGAACATCACAAGTACTTGGAAGCTTTTGATGTGTGCCTTTCCCCAGAAACAGGATTCTCTGCCCCCATGACCATGGTCATCCTGAATTTGGTGTTAATTATTCCCTTGCTTTTCTTTACAGTTTTAGCAACTGTGTATGTATTTTTCCCCAACATATTGTTTACTTTCACATGGTTTTGAACTTTAAGTAGAATCATATTGCATATTCTTTGAATTACTTTTGTTAAGCATTATGTTTCTGAGATTCATCCCTTAAGTGTATACCTGTAGTTCAGTTCAGAAACTTTAGAACTCCTTTACAAGTATTGAATACCTCAAAGATCTTTTGCTTATGTGGATTAAATCATATTAGATATTAAAACTAACCAATTTTAAATATAGACATTGGTACATTTGCTTATGCCAATAAGCATATGGTATATTGATAGCTCTAAAAAATAGTAATAGTAAATCTTAGACAATGTTTTTAATGAAAAATAATTTTTCCAAAATAAGTTAGTGGCAAGAGTGGCATTGTTTTAGTTTTCCCAAATATCTTTCATGACCAGAATCTCATGTTTGTTTCTACATTCAATCTCTTGCAATATATTGTTTTGGTTGAAGTAGATGCAGAAAATCTGCCCTCACTGAACTATATATTGAGAAGGAGAAATATGTTGATAATCTTTTAAATAGTTATATTATTCTTTCAGTTCAGTTCAGTCGCTCAGTCGTGTCTGACTCTTTGCGACCCCATGAACTGCAACACGCAAGGCCTCCCTATCCATCACCAACTTCCAGAGTTTACCCAGACTCATGTCCATTGAGTCAGTGATGCCATCCAACCATCTCATATTATTATTTAATACTCATCAAATCCTAACAGTTTCTGAAAAGTTAGCCACAGTGTAGAATTTGAAATCAAATAACTTCTCAAACTCTGTGATATTAAAACCTGTTAATCTAGCCTGTATTTTAAAGGGAAGTTTTACCCATGCATTGGTCATGTAAAAGATATTAGTTCACTGAATTATGTAGATTTCCCAAATGATGACACATTTCAATATAGAATATCAAAAAATCACCTACATTATCACCACCACTTTGGGAATCATTCCTGTGATTCATTCACTTTTGTTGAAGTATAATAATCTATTATAATAATATGTTTATCATTTTATTTTTTATGAACATACTGGTTAGTTCCACCACTGGGCTACAATAATTAGTGGTACCATAAACATTCTTGGTCATTTTTTCAAGTGCATATTAGTAGTGGAATTGCTAGATCCGTTGGGAGGATATGTGCAAGTTCAACTTCATTAGACTTTTCCCAAATGATGACTCTAATTTATACTCCACCATGAATGAAACCTCCCTTTGCTCTCCAGGCTCTCTACATCTGTCATTGTCCAGCATTTTAAAATTTTGCAGGTCTGATGGAAGGGAAATGATTTATTACTATAGTTTTAAACTACATTTCTCTGATTACTTCTGACATTGCATATATCTGTTCCCAATTCCCCGCCTCCCTCTCTGTTAATTCATCTTGCCTGTAGTTTTTCAGTTATATTAGCCTTTTCTGGAATCATTTTATGGCTTTGTGATTATCTCTATCATATATTTTTGTTTATTTTCCATTTTTTCATTTATTAAACTATTTTGAGGTAACTGTAGATTTGTAAACACATGTATTTCAGACATGTTTCTTTTAAAGAGCATCTGTTGGAATTTTAATGCAATTTTAAAACATTTTTAGCTGAGATACACAGTCTATTTATATTTGCTTAGTTGCCCTTTGTTCTAGTTGTCCTGACTGTTTTATATTTCTTTTTTCTCTGTTTTTGTTATTTTTTAAAATAATTATTTAATGTCTTTTACCACATAATTTTTCCGATATCCTAATTTGGAAGTTTTATACTTTTTTTTATTATTATCCTAGAAATATCATGCATCCTTGACTTTTCAAAATCTAAAAGTGACCAATATCTTTACCTTCCTGTTAGATAATACAAGAATCTTGTAAGTTTAACTTAATTCAACCCCTCATGACTTACATGTTTTTATCATGTATTTTGATTTTTTAAAAAATATTACCAGGGACTTCCCTGGAAGTCCATTGGTTAAGACTTCATGCTCCCAATATAGGATGAGTGGGTTGAATCCCTGTTTAGGGAACTAAGATCCCATATGCCATGCAGTATAGCCAAAAAATAAATAAATAAAATAAAAAATATTCTCACCAGACAGAAGAGAACCCATTTAGAATTATTGTTGTGTTTTGCAGGCAGTGTATTTTTGCTAGTTTCTCTATTATTCATTGATTATTTTATCTTTTAGACCATCCATCTAGGGCCTTTTCCTTCTGGTTAAACTATTTGCTTTAGAATAACTTACTAAAAGTCTGTTGATGATAAACTTTTTCAGTTTGTGTTTACCTGAAAATATCTTTGTTTTACCATCACTTAAGATGTCTTTGCTGAATATAGCAGTTTAGGTTGGCAGTTGTTTTCTTTTAGCACTTAAAATTAAGATCTCATTTCTCTGTTTTTTGGTTTCATTTATTGCTATTGAAAAGTCAGCTCTCAGTCTCTTAGTTGCTTTTCTCAGACTACTTTGACATTTTTCTCTTTGTTTTTTAGCTTTCTGCTGTTTCATTGTATTTTTATCTTGTTTGGACTTATTTGCCTTTCTTAAGTTTGTATTGGAGGTGTTTTGAAATATGTTTATTGGCTTTATAATTTCTAGACTGTGGGTTTCCATTTTTATATTCTATTGATATATTTATCTAATGTATAAATAAACGTTTTTTAACTTTCATAGTAATTTTCTCCTGGCCTTTTACTTCTTTTTCCCTTTGTTTTCCACAGTTTCCCCAACAGACTGCATTGCCACTCGTGGATTTTTGTTAATCTGAATAGTGAAAAGTGAACTTGACAATAAAACTCAGAAACTGGTCTTTGGAGAGGAGTAGGACTGGAACTACTCTTTCCGTTTTTTCATCATAATTGGTTTATTCGGATGTTTCTTCCATTTAGACCAATGTTAGTAAATTATATTTTCATGATTTTCAAATTTAATGGTGTAAATAGCATGTGATAATTTATAATTTTAGACATTTCCCCTTTGTTTGTGGTTAGCCCCCTTTTGTTGATTTTTTTTTTTTTTTTCTTTTCATTGATTATATTTGCTAAAGGTTGTCTGTTCCAAAAGAATCAGCTTTTGGGTTTTATTGATTAACTCAGTTGGCCTTTTTGTTTCTGAATATGGTTTCTCTTTTTTTATTTACAAATTTTATAAGAAGTGTCTGGTGCATACTTTCTGTTTTCTCCTAATGAGATTCTTTAATGAGATTTTAAACACTTAATTGGGTAACTAAATCCCTTGGTAATATTCTGTGTTGAAGACTCTGCCTTCCCTGGTATGTTGAGATAGACTCTGTTTAGAACCCTTTGGGTATACCTGTTCCCTAATTAAGAGAAAGAATATTCACGACCTCAACTCCTGAGACCTGTTTAGACCAGTTAAAGCACCTGCTCAAGTCTATGGTAATCCCCTACTTCTCTGTGAGCCATCATTAGTGAATAGTCCTATTCTTTGCCCAGGGCATTTTTATGTGATTTATCTAGGGGCGGTGGCAATTAAGGAAGGAAAAAACAAAACAAAACATTGTTATGGCAAAATTAAGTATCACTTTCCCCTTTTGTTAGATGTAATAATCAAAATAATCCAAAGTGGGTCTTAAAATGTCATTGATCCTGAAAGAAATTTATTCTTAGGATTTTCTTGTCAGGACAAAACTACTTAACAGTATCTGTGTAGTAAATACAGTAATGAGTTTAATGCAGTCATTTCATTGCAGATTGATAGCTTAATACTGAAGCACAAATTTAGCCTAATTTGATGAACCAGAACAAAGATCAGTTTCCTTTATACAGATGTCTGAAAATGGCACCATATAAATTTTGAAGTGATTCCAATAAAAAGTACATAATCTTGACTATGGAAAAGTGTTCTCCAAAGACTCTGTTGACTTTATATAGCATAGCAAGGAAGAGAACAAAATTTGAAAAATATAAGTATCTGTGTGATACACAGAAATCTTTTTTTTTGTAGGATTCAATTTTGAAAATGTTAAACTAATCTTCAAAAATTGAATATTAAGTCTAAAAGTAAGTCAGTTAAGTGAAAATATCATATTGCCAAGCCATAACTCATGTTTTGCAATGGGAGTAATTTTTTTTTTTTTTACAAAGAGGGCACTTGCACTCTCACTGCATACACTAAATGCCCAAAGTTATTTTGCTATTTTACATAGTAATTAATCTACATAATTCCTTATGAATTTAAGTAACTTGCTTTGTGAGCTAAGGTTTCCCTGTATGCTTTCTATTTGTACAGTACCATAGCAGCAACGGGGAAGGCAATGGCACCCCACCCCAGTACTTTTGCCTGGAGAATCCCATGGACGGAGGATCCTGGTAGGCTCCAGTCCATGGGGTCGCTGAGAGTCGGACACGACTGAGCGACTTCACTTTCACTTTTCACTTTCATGCATTGGAGAAGGAAATGGCAACCCACTCCAGTATTCTTGCCTGGAGAATCCCAGGGACAGTGGAGCCTGGTGGGCTGCCGTCTATGGGGTCGCACAGAGTCGGACACGACTGAAGCGACTTAGCAGCAGCATAGCAGCAACGATTCTCTAGGAGCTCCTGGTTAGTTTTCCTCTAGCAAATGCAGATATGGTCCGGGAAATGCATATGGTTGTGTTAGATTACTTGGTTAAAACATGAGGCAAAAGTAAAAGATGTACTTAGACCAGGCCAGACACTTGACGCACACATACACCAATTTTACTTTTAAAAGTCCATGTTATTAGGGCTTAGTGGGAGGGACAAGCACCCCCAATCCCGACCCTGGGTGCTGGAATCAGCATCTCCTGGGCATATCTGGAGTATCCGTAAACCATATCCAGTAGACCGTTTATTTTTATCGACTACGCAACAAAGCCCAGTGAAACCATAATCAGGGAGTTTACATAGGCAGTAACGGGAAAGCTTTATAGCAGCGATGAGTTAAAATAACTTGGGGTCACTGTAGAGAAAAGATGTGGATTTCGGGTTAGGTCTGCGATCTGCAGTCCTGAATAGTTACTGAATAACCTGTGAGCGAGACACCTACGAGGAAGTTAAAAGCTTGGAGCGATCATTGTAAAATGACAGTAAAACTGTCCACCTAGGAGTCCTGGGAGACGTCAGACGGAGGACCGAGGGAGCCCTGCTTGCTTGTCCGCACTCGGCCCCAACCGCAACTCCCACCCGCTCCGCGGTGGCCTGTGCGGGTGTGGGTTGGCGGTTCCGCCCCGCGGGGTTGACTTTTAAAGGCGCGGAGCGGTGCGCGCCGCCCACCACACTGGCTTTCGCTGGCAGGAGCGGGCAGGCGGGGCCGGCGGGGCGGAGGGAAGCCCCCTCCCCCACGCATCATGAGGTGAGAAGGAGGGGTCGACGCCCACCTGGTGGGTGAACTGCCTGCCTGCTGTGCCTAGCGGACTGGCAGAAGGGTCACTCTAGGTATCCCACCCTCAGGGGGCTTCAGGGAGTGAAGCTTTGGTGGTGCCGCCGAGGTGCTAGGGCTCAGGGGCTCAGTCTGTTCATCTCTTTGCCACCCCCGTGGACTGTAGTCCGCCAGGCTTGTGTGTCCATGGGATTCTCCAGGCAAGAATACTGGAGTGGATTGCTATCTCCCTCCTCCAGGGGCTCTTCCCGACTCAGGGATCGAACCCGCGTGTCCTGCGTTGGCAGGCACGTGGATTCTTTACCACTGAGCCATCTGGGAAGTCAAGTTTACAGAGCATCTTTGCTGTAACTGGTGGAATTCTGCCAGCATGGTAAAGGGGAGACCCTTGCCAAGCTGCTATAGAAGATGGCAGCACTCCTCACATCTCGTGTGTGTGTGTGTGTGTGTGTGTGTGTGTGTGTGTGCGCGCGTGCGTGCAGACATGTTATTTTAGGTCGTCCTTTGAACTACGTCCTTTAAAGCAGTGATACCAAATAATAACAAGAATACCTTGGTTTTTATTCTTTATCTGCGTGATTATTTTAACGTTAGAAAACATTTAAACTTTTGTGCATGGCAGACTTTTTTATATATTTTAAGATTGTTATGAAAATCATATGTTTCTCATTCTATAGTATTTTCTGTTTTATATACAGGAGCTTTGTCTTATGGGTCTCTTACTGTTTGGGCTTATGGGAAATGCTATTTCCATTTGTTTGCTTTGTCTTCATTTTTTAAAACTAATTTGCTACTACTTTGGGCAATGGGAGATCTTTTTCTTCCAAAATGAAAATAGCTTTATTTCCCTAGATTATATTTATGCTTACATAAAATTTCAGGTAATACATAAAGCTGTAAAAAAAAAAAATGAAACAAAAATTAGCTGTATTTGATGCACTCAAAGGTGACTTGGTAGAGTATTGGGTACCATGGTCCAGGAGCTCTCCTGGGTACTGGGGGACTTTGTGAGCAAGACAGTATCTACCTGTGTGCACCTTACATTCTGGTGGGGAAGAGGGACACACACCTCAAAAGTAAATTGACGGGACAGATGGAAGTAGTGAGTGCTTCAAAGAAAATGCCTACTTTAGGTGGGGGTAATCAGACATTAATCTGAGGAAATAACTTCTAGATTTCAATAAAAGAAGAGAGGGAGCTAAGTCATGGGCATAAAAGAAGACCCAGAATTCCAGTCAGAAATAACAGCAAGTGCAAAGGCCTGAGAAGAGCAAAGAGCTTGAATGGAAAGACCAGGATAGCTGGACCTTAGTAGAAAGCCAGGGGAAGGTGGGTCAGGTAAGGTGGAGGGAGTAAGCAGGGGCTGGATTTCACATCGCCACGGAGCAGTATGTGCAGTGGGGTCTCAGGGCTTAAGTAGGGAAATGAAGTGATCTGGAATACTGATTGATTCACTGGTTATGTGAATGTTTATTGAAACCTAACTGTACCAGGCACTGTTCTGGGCACTGGGGTACAGCATGGAAAAAGATACCCTGTATTCAGGAAATTATTTTAATAATCTAGTGGTGGGAACATAATCAAATAAACAAGAAAAAGATCAGATATTGGTAAGTGTTATACAGATGATAACCACTATTTAAATCATAGTATATGTTCTTAAGGCCTGATATATATCTGTGTGTGTGACACGCATGTTAGTACTTCTTTGTAATCAGCTTTTCTTTAAACAGTTTATGGTAGGACATTTTTCTCTGTTACATTAAATGAATAGATTTATTTGGGAGCGTCAATTTTTTTTTTTTTAGGCTAAGTATGGCCAAATTAATACTACATAAATGAAAAAAATACTGAGCATCAACAAAACTTGTATAAGTCATCTATTTGGAAAGAACAGTGGAAACAGTGACAGACTTTATTTTGGGGGGCTCCAAAATCACTGCAGGTGGTGATTGCAGCCATGAAATTAAAAGACGCTTACCCCTTGGAAGGAAAGTTATGACCAACCTAGATAGCATATTCAAAAGCAGAGACATTACTTTGCCAACAAAGATCCATCTAGTCAAGCCTATGGTTTTTCCAGTGGTCCTGTATGGATGTGAGAGTTGGACTGTGAAGAAAGCTGAGCGCCGAAGAATTGATGCTTTTGAACTGTGGTGTTGGAGAAGACTCTTGAGAGTCCCTTGGACTGCAAGGAGATCCAACCAGTCCATTCTGAAGGAGATCAGCCCTGGGATTTCTTTAGAAGGAATGATGCTAAAGCTGAAACTCCAGTACTTTGGCCACCTCATGTGAAGAGTTGATATTGGAGAAGACTCTGATGCTGGAAGGGTTTGGGGAAGGGGGAGAAGGGGAGGAAAGAGGTGGAGGTTTTTTTCGGGGGGGGGGGGGGGGGGGGTGCAATTCATGGGGTCGCAAAGAGTCGGACACGACTGAGCGACTGAACTGAACTGATGCAGTAAATTCCTTTGGACACACTGACTTATGGCTCTCTACCTTCATTTCGTGCTCCAGCAGCCCCTCGTGATAATTTTGACTTACTATGTGGTTTGTCATACACTTCAAAAATGTACCCTAATTAACCTCTCTTGTCATTCTAGTTCCTCATGGATTCTCTTTGCCAGTACATATATTTTAGGATTTTAGTATTCATAAGAGGAATGCAAGAAAGTAGAGGAAAAGAATAGAATGGGAAAGACAGAGATCTCTTCAAGAAAATTAGAGATACCAAGGGAACACTGGAGAAGGAAATGGCAACCCACTCCAGTATTCTTGCCTGGAAAATCTCATGGACAGAGGAGCCTGGCAGGCTATGGTCCATGGGGTCACAAGAGTAGGACACGACTTAGCAACTAAACCACCACCGCCAAGGCAACATTTCATGCAAGGCTGGGCATGATAAAGTACAGAGATGGTAAGGACCTAACAGAGGCAGAAGCAATTAAGAGAAGTATCAAGAATACACAGAAGAACTGTACAAAAAATGTCTTAATGACCAAAATAAACATGATGGTGTGATCACTCACCTAGAGTCAGACATCCTGGAGTGTGAAGTCAAGTGGGCCTTAGGAAGCATCACTACGAACAAAGCTAGTAGAGGTGATGGAATTCCAGCTGAGCTATTTCAAATCCTTAAAGATGATGCTGTTAAAGTGCTGTACTCAGCATGTCAGCAAATTTGAAAAACTCAGCAGTGGCCACAGGACCAGAAAAGGTCAGTTTTCCTTCCACTCCCAAAGAAGGGTAGTTCGAAAGATTATGTTCAAACTACCGGGTGATTGCACTCATTTCACACGCTGATAAGGTTATGCTCAAAATCCTGAAGCTAGGCTTCAGCAGTCCATAAACTGAGAACTTCCAGATGTATGAGCTGGGTTTAGAAAGACAGAGGAATCAGATCAAATTGCCAGCATTCATTGGATCATAGAAAAGCAAGGGAATTCCAAAAAACATCTGCTTCTACTTCATTGACTATGGAAAAGCCTTTGACTGTATGGATCACAACAAACTGGAAAATTATTAAAGAGATGGGAATACCAAACCACCTTACCTTTCTCCTTAGAAACCTGGATGTAGATCAGAAAGAAACAATTAAAACCTTACATGGAACAACACACTGGTTCAAAATTGGGAAAAGAGGATGTCAAGGCTGTATATTGTCACCCTGCTTATTTAATTTATATGCAAGGTGAAAGTATTAGTTGCTCAGTCGTGTCCAACTCTTTTTAACCCCATGGACTATAGCCCACCAGGTTCTTCTGTCCATGGAATTCTGGATGCAGGAATACTGGAGTGGGTTGCCATTTCCTACTCCAAGGGATCTTTCCAACCCAGGGACTAAACATGGCTCTCCTGCATTGCAGGCAGATTCTTTATCATCTGAGCCATGAGGAAAGACCTAGTGCTCATGATATGCAGGGTACATCATGCAAAATGCCAGGCTGGATGAATCCCAAGCTGGAATCAAGATTGCCAGGAGAAATATCAACAGCCTCAGATATGCAGATGACACCACCCTTATGACAGAAAGTGAAGAGGAACTAAAGAGCCTCTGGATGAGGGTGAAAGAGGAGAGTGAAGAAGCTGGCTTAGAACTCAACATTGAAAAAACTAAGATCATGGTATCCAGTCCCATCACTTCATGGCAAATGGATAGGGAAAAAGTTTGAAACGGTGACAGATTTTATTTTCTTGGGCTTCAGAATCACTGTGGACAGTGACTGTACCATGAAATTAAAAGATACCTGCTCCTTGGAAGGAAAGCTGTGACAAACCTAGACAGCAGGTTAAAAAGCAGAGACATACATTATTTTGCTGACAAAGGTTCATCTAGTCAAAGCTATGATTTTTCCAGTAGTCATGTAGGGATGTGAGAGTTGGACCATAAAGAAGACTGAGTGCTGAAGAATTGATACTTTTGAACTATGGTACTGGAGAAGACTCTTGAGAGTCCCTTGGACTGCAAGGAGTCAATCCTAAAGGAAATTAACCCTAAATCATCATTGGAAGGACTGATGCTGAAGCTGAAGCTCCAATACTTTGGCCACCTGATGCAAAGCGCCACTCATTGAAAAAGACCCTGATGCTGGGAAAGTGATGAAAGTGAAAGTGACATCACTCAGTCGTGTCCAACTCTTTGCAACCCCATGGACTGTAGCCTACCACGCTGCTCCGTCCATGGGATTTTCCAGGCAAGAGTACTGGAGTGGGTTACCATTTTCTTCTCCAGAGGATCTTCCTGACCCAGGGATTGAACCTGGGTCTTCTGCATTGTAGGCATACGCTTTAACATCTGAGCTACCAGGGAAGTCCACGATGCTGGGAAAGATTGAAGGCAAAAGGAGAAAAGGGCGGCAGAAGTTGAGATGGTTAGATGGTATCACTGACTCAGTGGACATGAGTTTGAGCAAATCCTGGGAGAGAGTGAAGGTCAGGGAAGCCATGGGGTCACATAGAGTTGGACACAACTTAGTGACTGAACAACAATTCATAAGAGATAGATCTGTAGTTTCCTTTCTTATGTGTTTTCTTTGTCAGATTTTAGTGTTTGCTTTATAAAAACAAATTGGGAAGCTGTGCTCCTTTTTCTGAATTTTAGAACAGATTAAATTGCATAAGTATAATTTTTCCTTTCAGTTATCAAATGCGTATTTACTAAACATCCACTGTGTGCCAGGCATTGGGCTGATGCTGGGTAATCAGAAGTAAATAAAACAGACATGATTCCTGTCCTCATAGGGCTTGATTTATTAGGGTAGTAGACATTGGTGAAATAATTATGATTGTGTAATTATAAACTACGATAAGTACTCTGGGGGAAAAATAATAGAGTGCTTTAAAATAATAGCATTGATGATCTACTTTGTTCTTTTCATATATTTGAGTAAATGGTTATTGAGTTCATAGGCACTAAAAATTAATTCTTTTGAATTAATATTTGTTGAAGATTTGATATGTAATTAGGTCTGTGGTAAATACTTAAATAAAATGAGGTCTTCATAATTATAAAAGTGGAAATAAAAATAATGATAATAGTAGCTACTATGATAGATGGTATATTGCATATTTTTATTGAGACATATTAAGTAGACCCTTCAGTTACATGACATGTCCAATTGTTCACTCCTCTGGAAATCCCACTAAGATTGTAGTAAAAGAATAAAGATAAAAATCCACAAAGATCAAGAGAATGAGGAAGGAGAAGATAAATGAAATCAATATTTGGGAAACTAGAAAGATGTTGTTGTTTAATCTCTCAGTAGTGTCCAACTGTTTTGTGGCCCCATGACTGTAACCCACCACGTACCCCTGTCCAGGATTTCCCAGACAAGAATATTGGAGTGAGTTGCCATTTCCTCCTCCAGGGGATATTCCTGACCCAGGGATGGAACCTATATCTCCTGCATTGCAGACAGATTTTTTTACCACTAAGCCACTTTCTGTGGGGAAGCTCATGGGAAGAAGGTAGTTAAGTACTAAATGATTTAGTGGATTAGACAACGCTGAAGAGAATAAGCTAACAAGAGAAGCAAGCTGATTTCCTTCACAGAATCTGGGAAAGAATCAGAATGTAGAGGTACCAAGCTTTTCTCAAGGTAGAAATACCGGTGGAATAGAAATAGAAGTGATTGATCCTCTTCATTCCACACACCCAGATAGCCACCTTCCTTCTACCCTGACAGAAGACTGAAGGTTTATAGTCAGGAGACATGAACTAGGCAGGCTCTAGACAACTGAGGTTGGGGTGAAGATCCTAAATAAAGATAAAGATTAAGTGAAAGTTAACATATGGAATGGTGAAACCAGAGCTGTCTTTTTCTGTGTGGTTCTCAGAACTAGTAGTCAAGCTTTTGTGTGTTATAGTGTGTTAATTGCTCAGTCATGTCAGACTCTTTGTGACCCCATAGACTGTTGCCCACCAGGCTTCTCTGTCCATGGGATTCTCTAGGCAAGAATACTGGAGTGTGTAGCCATTTCCTTCTCCAGGGAATCTTCCCTACCCAGGGATCAAACCTGGGTCTCCTGCATTTCCAGCAGATTCTTTATCATATGAGCCACTTATGCTTCCCCTCAACAGGATATTAAAGGATTCTTTTCTGGGGAAACTTATCAATCCACAACAAAATATTTAACAGATAGGACATTTTGAGTTCACTTGATTAAATCAGCAGCTGCATCACCATCAGATCTCCTGCAAGAATGATGGCTGCTAGTCAGGAAGTCTAACACTCATGCATTAGACTTTCAGTCAGCTTTAAGTGCCTCACAGTTAAACGTAAACAGACAGCCAAGGATCACCAGTCATTTGCTGGAAGTCTGTAACACAGAAGAGACCAAGCAGGAATAAACAAGTAGAAAATAAAAGGAGCTTGGTAGAAATTAGATTTACTGCAGGAGAAACTTTAACAAAATGAAACAGTAGTATCTTTAAAGAGAAAAGAGAAGATATAACTTACATGAAAGAAGAGATTCTATTTTTTAAAAGAGGAATTATTCAGAAAACAGGAAGAGATTAGATAGTAAAGCTGAAGAACTCTCCTAAAAACAGCCACACCAATTAGAATCTGGAACACGATACAGTGGATACATAATGATACAAACAGCCACTGTCATTGAGATGGGATATGTCATGAAATGTTTCAGAGAGGCACTGATACTTGAAATCTGAGCAAGTATTCAAATGACAAGGAAGCCAAAAAAGTGGGAGTAGTAGTGTATACGTTTTCAAGGCAATATGCTATGCTATGCTATGCTAAGTAACTTCAGTCGTGTCTGACTCTGTGTGACCCCACAGACGGCAGCCCACCAGGCTTCCCCCGTCCCTGGGATTCTCCAGGCAAGAACACTGGAGTGGGAAGTAGGAGCAAATGCAGAGATAGAAGCATGATACACATGAGAAACTGCAAGCAGGGAAATTCAATATGCTTTACAAAAAAAATAACATGTATAGTTATATATACCTTTTTTCAAAAAGGATTTGAGGTGGAGTTATGTGGATTTATTTAAAATTCTTTAGACAAGTAGCAGCATTGATGGTATCTATTCATTATTTATGTCAAGAGGAGAATTAAGTTGTGAGTCAGGAAACCAGGATTCTAGTGCAGACCTACCACTGACTTGTTCTAAGACAGTGTGATGATGTCAATGACCGCCTTCCAATAATTATCTCCCCTTATCTTACCTTCCCCCAGATCACAATTTTGCCTAGATTTGGGGGGAATCTCATGCTTCAGGAGTGGCATGGGAAGATGAGAGTGGTGGGGCTATGTGAATATTACTCTAAGATCATTATGGTAATTCTACTCTCCTTGGTTCGTGGCTGTTTCAGTAAAAACATGTGACTCAGTTCTGGCCAGTGAGGTGAGAATGGCCACCTGCAGAGAGAATTCTGGGAAAGTTTTCTCAAAAAGGACAAAGGAAAAGATGCTCTCTCTCTGCCTTCATCATATTCTAGCTCTGAAGATGTGTTTGAGTCCAGTGTAGTGATGCAACAGAGCCATTTTCACTCTTAAGGGTTCCCTCCTTTGCTCCTTCATCCAAGGATTGTTTTTAAAAATATGGTGCCTTTATTGCTGCTACTTTTGTAACTTGCAAGTGTAATCTGGCTTGGGAGGGTTTTGACTTCCTTTGAGGTGGAAGAGATTTCCAACTCAACAGGTTTCCTCTTTGAGACCACTGTCACCAAGAGACACAACCCTTGCTTCCCAGAGGTCACTCTAGGAATATTTTCTGAGCACATTCTAAGATCTCTAGCCTTCACAGGCACTTTCATTGTAAACACTTTTTCAATGAGACAGTTTCATTTGTCTCATGAAATCCAAGGTATAGCATAGTACTAGGAGGAGCCTGGTGGGCTGCAGTCCATGAGGTCGCTGGGAGTCGGACACGACTGAGCGACTTCACTTTCACTTTTCACTTTCACACAATGGAGAAGGCAATGGCAACCCACTCCAGTGTTCTTGCCTGGAGAATCCCAGGGACTGCGGAGCCTGGTGGGCTGCCGTCTATGGGGTCGCACAGAGTCGGACACGACTGAAGCGACTTAGCGGCAGCAGCAGCAACAGATACATAATAGCACTAACAGTTTTGTTTAATGAAGGTTGAATCATACACTACACAATTGCACTCATCTCACATGCTAGTAAAGTAATGCTCAAAATTTTCCAAGCCAGGCTTCAGCAGTACATGAACCGTGAACTTCCAGATGTTCAAGCTGGTTTTAGAAAAGGCAGAGGAACCAGAGATCAAATTGCCAGCATCTGCTGGATCATCGAAAAGCGAGAGAGTTCCAGAAAAACATCTATTTCTGCTTTATTGACTATGCCAAAGCCTTTGACTGTGTGGATCACAATAAACTGGAAAATTCTGAAAGAGATGGGAATACCAGACCACCTGACCTGCCTCTTGAGAAACCTATATGCAGGTCAGGAAGCAACAATTAGAACTGGACATGGAACAACAGACTGGTTCCAAATAGGAAAAGCAGTACGTCAAGGCTGTATATTGTCACCCTGCTTATTTAGCTTATATGCGGAGTACATCATGAGAAATGCTGGGCTGGAAGAAGCACAAGCTGGAATCAAGATTGCCAGGAGAAATATCAGTAACCTCAAATATGCAGATGACACCACTCTTATGGCAGAAAGTGAAGAGGAACTAAAGAGCCTCTTGCTGAAAGTGAAAGAGGAGAGTGAAAAAGTGAAAAAGCTTTAAGCCTAAAGCTCAACATTCAGAAAACTAAGATCATGACATCTGGTCCCATCACTTCATAGGAAATAGATGGAGAAACGTGGAAATAGTGTCAGACTTTATTTTGGGGAGCTCCAAAATCACTGCAGATGGTGATTGCAGCCATGAAATTAAAAGATGCTTACTCTTTGGGAGAAAACTTATGACCAACCTAGATAGCATATTGAAAAGCAGAGACATTACTTTGCCAACAAAGGACTGTCTAGTCAGGGCTATGGTTTTTCCAGTAGTCATGTATGGATGTGAGAGTTGGACTGTGAAGAAAGCTGAGCGCCCAAGAATTGATGCTTTGAACTGTGGTGCTGGAAAATTCTCTTACGAGTCCCTTGGACTGCAAGGTCATCCAACCAGTCCATCCTAAAGGAGATCAGTCCTGGGTGTTCATTGGAAGGACTGATGCTGAGGCTGAAACTCCAATACTTTGGCCATCTCATGTGAAGAATTGACTCATTGGAAAAGACCCTGATGCTGGGAGGGATTAGGGGCAGGAGTAGAAGGGGACGACAGAGGATGAAATGGCTGGATGGCATCACCGACTTGATGCACATGAGTTTGAGTGAACTCCAGGAGTTGGTGATGGACAGGGAGGCCTGGCGTGCTGTGATTCATGGGGTTGCAAAGAGTCAGACATGACTGAGCGACTGAACTGAACTGAATTTAGGGGTAGAGAGAGGTTTTATTTGTGTTCTGTTTGATTTTATTATTTCCAATCAGTAGAACATGCGTGTGGTTCTATAATCTCTTCACTTTGAGAGGCTTTTTTCCCCATCTAAGACTGTACCACCCTGATCTTATCTGAAAGGTTTTTTTCAATAAGGCAAAAGTGATTTCTACTTATTTCTGTGAAGAAAATTTCCTTTAGAAATTAAAGGATTGGAGAAACAACATTTCAGTTTATGTGTTTTTACTTCTTATAGAGCAAATCAGTAGAGCTTTAGCCTTTAGCTCTGGAGACTTGACAAAGTAAATATTACAAAATTGTACCTAATGCTCAGTAAACATTTATTTATATAGTAGATATGCCCAAAATAGAACTACTCACTTTATGATTTAATTTTCTCTTTTTTTGTTTTAGCATTTATGACATTAACAGAGAACAGGAGAATGTCAAGAATTCTGGGGGTATACTTGGTGAAAATGAATTACGACCACCCTCCCAGCTGCATCCCCTCTTAGAGAAGACTGAGACAGGGTTCATATCAGAAAAGAGTGGGTATTAAACAAATGGTCTAAGTTATTGCTAATGAATCCAGAGTTGAACAATGCAATTTTTAAAATTTTAATTTAGATCATGTAAATGCAAGGACTTTAAAAAAATTTATAATTTCCAGTAGCTACAAAATTTTTGTAATAGTCCAAAATTGATAGGTAATTAAGTTTTCAAATTGCATCAGAAAAGGTATCTGTTCAAGAGAAAATTGTCACTCTCTGTATTTCTTTGAAATTATTATTTATTTTACTTGATTTTAAATTGAGATACGTTAAATAATAGAAGTAATACATGCTTATATAAGAAAAATCTAAATTGTAGTAACATATGTAAGGTAAAAGTACAAGGTCTCCTTTTTGTCCACTCCCCAGTTACCATTGGCATAAACACTGTTAACTGTTGGATTTCTTATCTCTTTCTAGATCTTTTTCTGTATACTTTCAAACACATATTTTTTTTTTTTTTACCAAAGTAACATTATATAATGCATTTATTCACTCAGTAGTATATAGTAGATATCTTCGTACATTAGTATATACAGATTTACTTTGTTTTTATTTAATAGTTGCAAGGTGTTTCCCTGTTGATGACAGTTTAGGTTATCTCCAAGGCTTCCCTGGTGGCTCAATTGGTAAAGAATCTGCATGCAATGTGGGATACCTTGGTTTGATCCCCAGGTTGGGAAGATCCCCTAGAGAAGGGAATGGTTACCTACTCCAGTATTCTGGCCTGGAGAATTCCATGGACTGTATAGTTCATGGAGTCGCAAAGAGTCCAATAGGACTGAGCGACTTTCACTCTCACTTAGGTTATCTCCATTGTTCTTCGTGTTACAGGTGCTGGTGTGTGGAACATCCTTGTACTTATCACCTCTGCACTTAGCTAATATTTTTGAGGAATAGATCCCAGGAATGAAATGGTTATTTAGTATGCCCATTTAAGTTTTTGTTACTTCTGACAAACTGTGTTCTGAAGAAGTTGTATTTATCTTAAACTGGCAGTCCTTTGATATCTTAAAGGTATCAAAGATACCTTTTCAGATTAGGTAATTAAGGACTGGGCTGTTCCTTCAACAACTATAACCTACTTAGAGGAGATAAACTATATAGGCATCTAGAGTTGGAAATGCTGTTGCTTAATCACAGACAGAATATGTCCAGGGGAGTTGTAGAAGTGGTTAGTTTCTGTTAGAATTATTGTGACATCTAAGGTGTTGCCATTTGTTCATCTCATTATTTGCTTACAGACCAGATGTTTATAAAATGGAAACAGATGCTTGTGACATAGCATGAGAAATTGGTTTATAATTTCCTTGTCTGTCTTATTAGAAGTTAGAGAAAGAAGTGTCTCTCATGTCAGTCACTCAGTATCCCTGATGGAGTTTGAGATAGGGGAGATGATTCAGGGCACTGTGAGCAGAGTCCAGCTTCTTGTGTCAAGCTTGACCTAACTTTTAAGATAAAATCCACAAATAGCAGAGCTGCTCTGGCTGTTAAGGCATTTCAGTCGTGTCTGACTCTGTGCGACCCCATAGACGGCAGCCTACCAGGCTCCCCTGTCCCTGGGATTCTCCAGGCAAGAACACGAGTGGGTTGCCATTTCTTTCTCCAATGCATGAAAGTAAAAAGTGAAAGTGAAGTTGCTCAGTCGTGTCTGACTCTTGGTGACCCCATGGACTGCAGCCTACCAGGCTCCTCCGTCCATGGGATTTTCCAGGCAAGAGAAATGTACCCAAAGGCAAGTGCTACAGTAAATAGCATTAACTCAGTTTTTACAGCCATTTCGATTGAATTCAAATTTTTTCCATGTGCACTCTGTTTGTCACTTAAGTCTTAAGGGACACTCTACACTTTACAATCAGATGTTTTTCAAGTTACCCTCTTAGATGTTGTTTAAATTTCTTTGTGGAATATCCCCCTCTTCTTTCTCTTAATATTCTGATACTCTTGAATGGTTTAAATAAAGCATGTCTTGAAATAAGTATAATATCATATATGAAATGAATCGCCAGTCCAGGTTCGATGCCTGATACCGGATGCCTGGGGCTGGTGCACTGGGACAACCCAGAGGGATGGTATGGGGAGAGAGGAGGGAGGGGGGTTCAGGATGGGGAACACATGTATACCTGTAGCAGATTCATTTTGATACATGGCAAAACCAATACAATATTGTAAAGTTAAATAAAATAAAAATAAAATTTAAAAAAAAATAAATAAATAAAGCATGTGTATTGCTCAGCAAAAAAGATAAAACTATCCTTTTATTTAGTGCTCCTTGTTTTGTACACTTGTTAGGTAATTAAATGAGAGTGCGTTGTGTGGGCAGAGACTTCTCAATAAACATTCTCATCTATCTCCTTACATAAAGAGCAGGAAACATGTACTTTCTTGAGAGTATAATTGAAGTTATTTATTATGAAATCATAAAAGATTCAGGATTTACCATGGTTTTCCATTAAGTTTTCTTTTGATATACTTTTCCTTCTGTCAACTGTAAAATTATTACTTTTATAACATATGGCTATTGAGTGCTAACCTAAAAGGGGAAGCATTTTTAACTGAAAATAGTCTTAGAAATAACAATATGAAAGCACAAGATAAGTGATGTACTTGTTCTGCCTTGTTTATTTTAAATCATTACCATTAGTCATAGCTTTATTGGGAACTGTATTCCCCACACTGTGTTAGACAGGTTTTTGGTCTTTTTTTTCAATTGCATTATTTCTCCCAGGTTTCAGTTTATTATTGTGCATTGACACTCAAAATTGGGGAAATATGTAGTATTTACTACTTCTGAAATTTAAAATCTGTGCATCTGTTAACATTGTGTACAATTTAAGATAGTTGGTAATCATAGTTTGTTCATTTTCAGAACTACAAGAACTTTTGTAAGCCAAATCTTTCACAGATATGGAGCCTAAGAGTATACTTAGATTTTTAAAATATAGTCTTTTTAAAAATATTAAATGTTAATACTGGGTTCGAAAAATTATGATTTTTAAGGGAATCTTGATTTTCATTTGAGCTAGCAGTACAGATTATTTGTAAAATGAACTTGCAAGTGCATAGGCTTCCCAGTTTGTTTTGAGTTATTAGCTGAACAAAGCCAATAACTTTGAAAAAGTTAAATTTCAATAAATTTGAAAAAGCCAAATTTTTAATTACTATCATTGGTGTTTTGCTATTTGAAAGACCTTAGAATATCCTTTTTTTTTTTTTTTTTTTTAATAGCACTGGTATATTGATCCAGTATTCTTGCCTGGAGAATTCCATAGACAGAAGAGCCTGGCTGGCTACAGTCCATGAGGTCACAAAGCAAGTCAGACACTACTGAGTGACTTTCACTTTCACTTCATTATATTAATATTGAAAGAGAGAAGATGAAACTGAGGAAAAATAAAAATAAATGTTTCATCTTTTTCTTCCTTCCTTGCTATTTATAATCTTTTATTTTTGATTCTAGGAAGTTTTGTTGTTAAAAGCATTTTCAAATTACCTTGTGAGTTAAAGTGTTTGGATAGTTTAGTACAAATTAATTTTACTGAAATGTTTGTTTTAATTTCTGTAATAGTTTAAGGTTTTTTTAAAATCTGTTGTTCATAAATTAATTTTATTTAAAAAGCTTATATTCTCTTCAGCTTTTGAATTTTAATGTAATTGGCTGAGTTCTGATAAAAGTAGGAAACCATATTAACGTACTTATTTATACTGTAAGGTCAAAACTTCCAGTGTTATATACATTACTCTGTTCTCTGTAGAAGTAATCTGTGTGTATCCTTTTCCCCACCTTGGTTAAAGAGAATAGAGGATCCAAATAGAAAGGAGTAAACAAAGCAAATAGTTAAATGTTATGAGACTTTATTAGTCTCAGTTCTCGCTGAGTGAGGACTCGTAAAAAGGACAAAGTCCCAACCAGGAAAATTGCTTGATTGGGTCATTAATTTTCAACTGTAGGAAACATGGCTTTCATAGGAGAGGTAGCCTAGCATCTCTCAGATGGTACATGTGTATGGTTTGAAAAAAGCACTTTCAAAAAAGTAATAAATTTTTATTTTCATAAAATGATGATTTTGTAATATAATCCGTAAGAAGTAAAGTTCAGTAGACATTTCCAGGCTGGTGAGGAAGGCTCAGATAAAAACAATTTCTGATGTGTTTGCTGAGTGTGCATTTCAGTTCATTTGCTCAGTCATGTCCGATTCTTTGTGAGCCCATGGACTGCAGCATGCCAGGCCTCCCTGTCCAACACCAACTCTCCCCGAGTTTACTCAAGCTCATGTCCATTGAATCGGTGATGGCATCCAGCCATCTTATCCTCTGTTGTCCCCTTCTCCTCCTGCCCTCAATCTTTCCCAGGATCAGGGTCTTTTCAAATGAGTCAGCTCTTTGCATCAGGTGGCCAAAGTATTGGAGTTGCAGCTTCAGCATCAGTCCTTCCAGTGAATCTTCAGGACTGATTTCCTTTAGGATAGACTTGTTGGATCTCCTTGCTGTTCAAGGGACTCTCAGGAGTCTTCTCCAGCACCACAGTTCAGAAGCATCAGTTGTTCTGTGCTCAGCTTTCTTTATAGTCCAACTCTCATATCCATACAGGACTACTGAAAAACCATAGCCTTGTCTAGATGGACCTTTGTTGACAAAGTAATGTCTCTGCTTTAATATGCTGTCTAGTTTGGTCATAACTTTTCTTCCAAGGAGCAAGCGTCTTTTAATTTCATGGCTGCAGTCACCATCTGCAGTGATTTTGGAGCCCAAAACAATAAAGTCTGTCACTGTTTCCACTGTTTACCCATCTATTTGCGATGAAGTGATGGGATTGGATTCTGTGATCTTAGTTTTCTGAATGTCGAGTTTTAAGCCAACTTTTTCACTCTCCTCTTTCACTTTTATCAAGAGGCTCGTTAGTTCTTCACTTTCTGCCATAAGTGTGGTATCATCTGTGTATCTGAGGCTATTGATATTTCTCCAGCAGTCTTGATTCCAGCTTGTGCTTCACCAGTCCAGCGTTTCTCATGATGTACTCTGCATATAAGTTAAATAAGCAGGGTGACAATATACAGCCTTGACATACTCTTCCCAATTTGGAACCAGTCTGTTGTTCCTTGTTCAGTTCTATCTGTTGCTTCTTGACCTGCATACAAGTTTCTCAGAAGGCAGGTCAGATGGTCTGGTATTCTCATCTCTAGAAGAATTTTCCACAGTTTATTGTGGTCCACACAGTCAAAGGCTTTGGAGTAGTCAATAAAGCAGAAGTAGATGTTTTTCTGAACTCTCTTGCTTTTTTGATGATCCAGCAGATGTTGGCAATTTGATCTCTGGTTCCTCTGCCTTTTCTAAATCCAGGTTGATCTGGAAGTTCATAGTTCACATTCTGTTGAAGCCTGGCTTGGAGAATTTTGAGCATTACTTTACTAGCGTGTGAGATGAGTGCAGTTGTGCAGTAGTTTGAGCATTCTTTGGCATTGCCTTTCTTTGGGATTGGAATGAAAACTGACCTTTTCCAGTCCTGTGGCCACTGCTGAGTTTTCCAAATTTGCTGGCATATTGAGTGCAGCACTTTAACAGCATCATCTTTTAGGATTTGAAATAGCTCAGTTGGAATTCCTTCACCTCCACTAGCTTTGTTCCTAGTGATGCTTCCTAAGGCTCACTTGACTTCACATTCCAGGATGTCTGGCTCTAGGTGAGTGATCACACCATCGTGATTATCTGGGTCATGAAGATCTTTTTTGTATAGTTCTTCTGGGTATTCTTGCCACCTCTTAATACCTTCTGCTTCTGTCATGTTCATACCATTTCTGTCCTTTATCGAGCCCATCTTTGCATGAAATGTTCCCTTGGTGTCTCTAATTTTCTTGAAGAGATCTCTAGTCTTTCCCATTCTGTTGTTTTCCTCTATTTCTTTGCATTGATCACTGAGGAAGGCTTTCTTATCTCTCCTTGCTATTCTTTGGAACTCTGCATTCAGATGAGTATATCTTTATTTTTCTCCTTTGCCTTTTGCTTCTCTTCTTTTCACACCTATTTGTAAGGCCTCCTCAGACAACCATTTTGCCTTTTTGCATTTCTTTTTCTTGGGGATGATCTTAATCCCTGCCTTCTGTACAGTGTCACAGACCTCCGTCCATAGTTCTTCAGACACTCTATCAGATCTGATCCCTTGAATCTATTTGTCATTTCCACTGTATACTCATAAGGGATTTGATTTAGGTCAGACCTGAATGGTCTAGTGGTTTTTCCCTACTTTTTTCAATTTAAGTCTGAATTTGGCAATAACGAGTTCATGATCTGAGCCACAGCCAGCTCCCGGTCTTGTTTTTGCTGACTGTATAGAGCTTCTCCATCTTTGGCTGCAAAGAATATAATAAAGCTGATTTTGATATTGACCATCTGGTGATGTCCATGTGTAGAGTCTTCTCTTGTGTTGTTGGAAGAGGTTGTTTGCTATGACCTGTGCGTTCTTTTGGGGAAGGCAATGGCACCGCACCCCAGTACTTTTGCCTGGAAAATCCCATGGACGGAGGAGCCTAGTAGGCTCCAGTCCGTGGGGTCGCTAAGAATCGGACACGACTGAGCGACTTCACTTTCACTTTTCACTTTAATGCATTGGAGAAGGAAATGGCAACCCACTCCAGTGTTCTTGCCTGGAGAATCCCAGGGACAGGGGAGCCTGGTGAGCTTCCGTCTATGGGGTCGCACAGAGTCGGACACGACTGAAGTGACTTAGCAGCAGCAGCAGCAGCAGCAGCAGTGCGTTCTTTTGGCAAAACTCTTTATAGCCTTTGCTCCCTTCATTCTGTACTCCAGGGTCAAATGAGTGTGCAGTAGTAGCCCCTTTCCATGGAACCTCACAGACTTCCCTGTAGATTTGGTGAGCCACTGGGAAGGTTCAGATCAGATCAGATCAGATCAGTTGCTCAGTCATGTCTGACTCTTTGCAACCCCATGAATTGCAGCACGCCAGGCCTCCCTGTCCATCACCAACTCCCAGAGCTCACTGAGACTCGCATCCATCAAGTCAGTGATGCCATCCAGCCATCTCATCCTCTGTCGTCCCCTTCTCCTCTTGCCTTCAGTCCCTCCCAGCATCAGAGTCTTCTCCAATGAGTCAACTCTTCACATGAGGTGGCCAAAGTACTGGAGTTTCAGCTTTAGCATCATTCCTTCCAAAAAAAACCAGGGCCTCTCCTCCTCGAGAATGGAGTGTTTGTTTTTCTTTCCTCCCGGGGGCTCTCTCCAGTCTTTTCTCACACCCCCCTTTCAAAACTCTTATTTTTTTTTTCTCTCTCTCCCTCTCCCCTCATTCTTCTTCACCCTCCACCCCCCCACCCAAACACACACCCCCCCAGAAACATTCTTTTCTTTTTTTTTTTTTTTCTTTTTTTTTTATTGTCTTTTCTCTTTTTTTTTTTCTTTTCTTTTTTTTCTTTATTTTCTTTTTTAATTATTTATCTTTTTTTTTTTTGCTGCAGTAACCATCTGTAGTGATTTTGGAGCCCAGAAATATAAAGTCTGACACTGTTTACACTGTTTCCCCATCTATTTCCCATGAAGTGATGCGACCAGATGCCATGATCTTCGTTTTCTGAATGTTGAGTTTTAAGCCAACTTTTTCACTCTCCACTTTCACTTTCATCAAGAGGCTTTTGAGTTCCTCTTCACTTTCTGCCATAAGGGTGGTGTCATCTGCATATCTGAGGTTATTGATAGTTCTCCCAGCAATCTTGATTCCAACTTGTGTTTCTTCCAGTCCAGCGTTTCTCATGATGTACTCTGCATGTAAGTTAAATAAGCAGGGTGACAGTATACAGCCTTGACGAACTCCTTTTCCTATTTGGAGCCAGTCTGTTGTTCCATGTCCAGTTCTAACTGTTGCTTTCCTGACCTGCATACAGATTTCTCAAGAGGCAGATCAGGTGGTCTGGTATTCCCATCTCTTTCAGAATTTTCCACAGTTTATTGTAATCCACACAGTCAAAGGCTTTGGCATGGTCAATCAAGCAGAAATAGATGTTTTTCTGTATCTTTTTTTTTTTTTTCTCCCGGGGTTTGTGGTTTTTTTTTTTGTTCTTCCTCTTTTTTTTATAAATTCTTTCATTTTTAGGTTTTCAAGGTGGTTCATGATCAGATCAGTCGCTCAGTCGTGTCCGACTCTTTGCGACCCCATGAACCACAGCACGCCAGGCCTCCCTGTCCATCACCAGCTCCCGGAGGTCACTCAGACTCGCATCCATCAAGTCAGTGATGCCATCCAGCCATCTCATCCTCTGTCGTCCCCTTCTCCTCCTGCCCTCAATCCCTCCCAGCATCAGAGTCTTCTCCAATGAGTCAACTCTTCGCATGAGGTGGCCAAAATACTGAGTTTCAGCTTTAGCATCATCCTTCAAAGAAATTCCAGGATTGATCTCCCAGAATGGACTGGTTGATCTCTGCAGTCCAAGGGACTCTCAAGAGTCTTCTCCAACACCACAGTTCAAAAGCATCAATTCTTCAACGTTCAGCCTTCTTCACAGTCCAGCTCTCACATCCATACATGACCACAGAAAGACCATAGCCTTGACTAGGCGAACCTTTGTTGGTAAATAATGTCTCTGCTTTTGAATATGCTATCTAGGTTGGTCATAACTTTCCTTCCAAGGAGTAAGCGTCTTTTAATTTCATGGCGCAGTCACCATCTGCAGTGATTTGAGCCCAGAAAAACGAGTCTGACACTGTTTCCACTGTTTCCCCATCTATTTCCCATGCAGTGATGGGACCAGATGCCATGATCTTCGTTTTCTGAATGTTGAGCTTTGCCAACCTTTTCACTCTCCACTTTCACTTTCATCAAGAGGCTTTTTAGCCCCTCTTCACTTTCTGCCATAAGAGTGGTGTCATCTGCATTTCTCCTGGCAATCTTGATTCCAACTTGTGTTTCTTCCAGTCTAGCATTTCTCATGATGTACTCTGCATATAAGTTAAATAAACATGGTGACAATATGCAGCCTTGACGTACTCCTTTTCCTATTTGGAAGCAGAAGGTTAAGTTTATCAAAATGTGGCCTACTGCTGCTGCTAAGTCGCTTCAGTCGTGTCCGACTCTGTGCGACCCCATAGATGGCAGCCCACCAGGCTCCTCTGTCCCTGGGATTCTCCAGGCAAGAACACTGGAGTGAGTGGCCATTTCCTTCTCCAGTGCATTAAAGTGAAAAGTGAAAGTGAACTCGCTCAGTTGTGTCCGACCCTCAACAACCTCATGGACTGCAGCCTACCAGGCTCCTCCATCCCTGGGATTTTCCAGGCAAGAGTATTGAAGTGGGTTGCCATTGACTTCTCCAAAATGTGGCCTAGATTTACAAAAACTTAGGAACAAGAAGCATTGATCTGAGCAGTCGTTGACCTCCAGCTTGACAGTATAGATGCATCTGCTTTTACAGCCTTGATTACAGCACCCAGCTTTAAACCTAAAGGGATTTACTCTTGCATTAAAAGTAATTCATCCATTGTTTTAATCCATTTAGGTTATTTTCATCAAGTATGAGGTCTTTGAAGATAGTCCAGATATGGTGGCCAGAACATAATGGAAATGTCTTTGTTATGCAGGAAGGAAATGAATGACTTGGTCAGTGATATTTAGTGTGCCACTTTCCCCAGCCTTTGGTTATCTTAAACAGTTGCATTATTTTTGTGTTTTACAGTTTTTGAGACAGTATCCTTGAGTTCAGACTCTCTCTTCCAGAGGACAGTTTCAATTCTCCATACTTCTTACTTGGACTCTGCATCTGAGCATGGTTTTCAGTACAGTCAAGTGACTTTGGTGAAAAATGACATTTTCTTAAATGAGGTGAGGTACTTGGTACACACTGTGTCTGTGGTTAGTTTTATTTTAGTTTTAAAGAAATAGACCTATCATTTTTTATATTTGAGCATAGTTCTTTTAGCTATCACATTTTAGCAAGATAAGTGATCCTTGGTAATAATCACTTGAAAGGTAATTATAATGTATTCTGCTGCTGCTGCGCTAAGTCGCAGGGACCTGTGCGATCTCAAGGGGTGGGACCGGCAAGAAGAGGGTCCTTCCTTCTCCAATGCATGAAAGTGAAAAGTGAAAGTGAAGTCCTCAGCCGTGTCCGACTAGCGACCCCATTGACTGGAGCTACCCGCCCTCCGTCCATGGGATTTCCAGGCAAGAGTACTGGGGTGGGGTGCCATTGCCTTCCCCGAAGGTATTCTAGGGAATAGAAAAATAATAAATTTCATTAGTCTTTCAGCAGGAGGAATTCAGTTAATGCATTTTTTAAAAATTAATTTGCAAGGCAAAATAACATGTTTATATCATTTGATTATTCTCTCTTTATACAGTACAAAGCTTTTTACCAAGAAAAAAAAGCAAGTAACTATACTCACGAAGAACTTCAAGAAACTTACGGGTTTCTTCTGTTTGAAACTGAAAATCAGGTAAGGAAATTTGGTCTTAGAAAATTAATTTTACGATATTAAGGTACAAAATTAATTATGTCATTAAAGTTAAACATTGATTCTATAAAATTTGTAACATTACCAGTTCATCAGTCTTTTTTAGGTAGCAGTGTAAATGACAATGAAAGCTTCTCATGAAAGAGATTTGATTTCTACAACTTTTAAAGGTTTTCTTTAGTTTTATCTTAAATACATTTGTAAGCCTGTAGTGAGATTTCAATTCATACTGACTTCTTAAGTATTAATAATGTCTTTTAATGGAATGAATGGATATTTTTCCATTCTGGATCATTGTTTACATAGATATCTTCTATTTCTCTTGGAAGTTTTTTCAATTTTAAATTACATGGTTTTGGGGATAAGATGAACACTTTCAGCATTCTAGTTACTTGGAATTGTTTCATGCTGTTTGAAAATTGAACATATATGTCGTTGCTTATACCTAAATTGTGGAGAAAGAAACTGCTGTGTGCAGGTACGTCTCTAAAGATACACTTCTAGATACACTTTCATCAGTGCCAGAGATCTGTGATCCAGCTTAAAGTAATTCACAGGTAGTATTTTGGTTTGGATCATGATTTTTAAAGAATGGGGGTAGATTTGCTAAAGGATAGTTAACATTAGCATGTACCTTATGGTTACATAGTAATACCAGAGAGTTTATTTACGTAGTTGTTGACTTCCAAATAAGATATGTTAGGGGTTCATACTTTAAAAAAAAATAAAGGTCATCTGGGAGTAAGGCATTTTCAAATTTCATGATTCCCAAGCTGTAATCGTAAAAGAAATCTTCAAGAGAGGACTAATCTGTGAGCGTGTTTAATTTGGTTTTGCCATTGACATTTTCATTAGCAGAAATGGTAAAATTTCATGAAAAAGTTTAAACTGTTAATATTAACTGAAACACAATTGCCTTATAGAAACTTGCTTTGTGCCATGAATGCATATAGTGTACAGATTTCTGTATTGAAAGTTTATATGTAAATTATAGTTATTTCATTGACTCCAAAACATGATATAAGCAAAGTCCAATCTTTTGTTTAAGGCGAAGTTGGTATGTCAGCATGGACTCTGTGTGGGCAGCAGTGCTATCACCATTCTGGGAGACCCAGCGAAAGGTACGGTCTATAAGGAAGGAGAATTTCTTTTACGAGGTGAAGTGGAATTTAGTTAGTTACATAAGAGTCTGTATTAAAAGCTAGTTTCATTGATGATAAATCATGTTTGGAATCAGAACTTTAGATATATACATAAGCTTTGAATCTAAGAACTTAAGGTTTTCTAATAGAGTTCTCTCTTTTAAAAGATGATTAGACTAAAAGATATCTTTCAGTGCCAAGAGGTCAGTGCTATAATCTGGGGTGAAGGAGGCTTTCCTCCTAACTATCATTATGGCAGTAGGAATAGAGAATAGATGGTACTGACCAAAGATGGCAACTGTGGGATGTGAGGAGTAGAGAAAGGAAATAATCAAATATAAAGTGTTAAATTTACACTGCATTGATATTATCAATAGAGGAGAGATTTTAGATAGGCTGATAAGTTACAGGAGAAAGGTAGTCTTATCATTAAGAATGTGCTTTAGCCCTAATTTCTTTAAGCTTCAGTTTCTTCATCTGTAAATAGATAAAACTATCTTCTAGATTTGTTGTGAGGATTATGAGACTAGAAGGCAATGGCACCCCACTCCAGTACTCTTGCCTGGAAAATCCCATGGACAGAGGAGCTTGGAAGGCTGCAGTCCATGGGGTCACTGAGGGTCGGACACAACTGAGTGACTTCCTTTCACTTTTCACTTTAATGCATTGGAGAAGGAAATGGCAACCCACTCCAGTGTTCTTGCCTGGAGAATCCCAGGGACGAGGGAGCCTGGTGGACTGCCGTCTATGGGGTTACACAGAGTTGGACACGACTGAAGCGACTTAGCAGCAGCAGCAAAGTGCTTAGCATGGAGCTTACAGTAAGCTTACCTAGTAACCTCAAAGTAAATGAACACTTATTCCAGTAAGCTGTTTGAGAAACAGTAGGTCATCATAAGTGTTCTGGAAGCTATCCTGCTGGTGGTGAAAACAGTTGGAAGAGGGATGAGGACTAGAGGTTGGGGCTCAAGGTGGCAGAGGGTGCATGTTAGTTGAAGCCAAAGATATTGTTACATGGGGCAGCACAGATGGTGAAGAACAGAACTTTTATTTAGATGGTATGGGACCAAGGGATGGGGACATGGGGCAAGGACAGGAAGAGGAAGAGCTGAGAGCAGTCCAATGAATGAAGAATCTGGAGGTGAAGTCTCACAGGAAGCAGAAGGTGTCCGGAGGGGTGTTAGCAGTGTCAGATGCTGTAGAAGTTGGAGATCAGGGGTGAGAAAGATTATGGGGCTTCATGGCTAGGTTCTTGCTGGCCCTTCCTTTGTAATAACAGCTTTATTGAGATAAAATTCACCATACAATTCACCCATTTGAAGTTCAGTGTTTTTTTTAGTGCATTCAGAGTTGTGCAACAGCACAATCAGTTTTAGACTGTTTTCATCAGTCACCTCCCCTCTCACCAGCCTGGGCAACCACTGCTTTCCTTTTTGCACCTGTGGATTGACCTATTCCAGACATTCCATATAAATGGAATCATATCTGACCTTTTGTGAGTAACTGTTTTTTTGCTTAGTGTTTTTGAGATTCTCTCTGTTGTTGAATGTACTTGATTTGCTTTTTGACTGAATAATATTCCATTGTACCACTTTTTCTTTATCCATTCAGCAGTTGGTAGACACTTCATTTCTACTTTATAGCTATTATTAAAAAAAGCTATGGTCTTTATGTGGACAAATATTTTCATTTTTGCTGGGTTATACCTAGGAGTAGAATTGCTGGCTTGTATGGTAACTCTGTGTGTAGGAAATGTTTTTAAGCTTCTATTCAGCTCTCCTAAAGGACATGAAAGAGGATAAGTTCACAACTCAAATAACAGTTTACCTGAAACCTTTTTTTCTTTTCCCTGTTCTTCTTAACACCTGGTTCTTTTCATTATGAAAAATGCTAATGTAGAAAAAAGTAGCATGGTATGATACACCCATCACCTACATTTACCAGATAATGTTTTGCATTAATTCTCTTCATTTGTCTAAAAACATTTTTTTTTCCTGAAAAATGTGGAAGTGAGTTACAAGCAAATGCCTCAGCTTATACCTCTAAAAATCAAGGCCATTTTTCTGTGTGACAGTTGCATGAGTTTATGGTTGATGTTTTGAGAGCCTGGTTTCAGTAGGAGGTGGAGTAGAGGCTGCATTGTTCCTACAAATACACATTCTTCTTCACGTGCTGGGGGTGATGATAAGATAGCACTACTAGATATGTATGTTTATAGTTTTTGGCTCAAGTAAAATGAATGAAATATATGAAAGTAAGCCTTTATATTACTACAGTGTATTACAGTTTTAAAGGTTTATGGATCTTTTTAAATCTTCCTAAAAACCTGTGATTTCTGTATCTGTGACCCACACCCATCCTCTCACTACTCAGTCATGTGCTTAGTAGTAGTAGTAGTAAGTGAAGAACTTGAAACTGGAATCCAGTCTTCTGACAACATGTCTATAACACTGTTCATTCTATCCGTGTTCTCACCATTGTCTTTTCTATTTCACAAGCAGTGCCTCAGTTCAGGAATATCCCTGAAATGAGTTCTTTCCTCTGTTTTCTCACTGCTGCTTCTGTGTGGGGATCATCCTCTCCTGCCTCAACCTACAGGAGTCTCTCCCCGCCTGAGACTCGGCTTCTCTTTTAAACAGCATTGGTCTGTGATGAGGCTGCAGTGGTGAACAAAAAATATCTAACCTCTGCTGACTGGAACTCACAGTCCAGCAGAACACACTGCTTAAAGGCAGGGATCTTGTTCTGTTTCCCTTTGTATCACTGCTGCCTGGCACAGACCTGCTGTGTAGTAAACCTCAGCACACATTCTTAAATAGGAGCATTTACTGAGATTTTCTGGAAAAAATAACTTGAGAATCAGATTACCACAGGCCTTTTCACTGAAAGATTGCATGGAGAATAAAACAGACAGAGACTTTTCTAAAATTGTGATACATTCATCCCTTTTCAGTTACTGTACCCAAATAGAAAATTGGTTGTCAAACTGATATATTTTATCTTAGCTCTGATGTTTCCATACCTGTAGAATATCTCAAATAGATTTTAAAAGGTAAGCATTTTCAAAATAGTTTTTTTTAAGTTACCTTTTATTTGTCCCTTGTGTCATCTTGTTCAGTTTAAGTAACCCATGTGTAAACAGTCTTCTTAAAGTGTAGATTAATCTATTTTTATACTTTTATAGGTGTGTACATTTCCAAATACTCAGACTATCTTCACGCAAGACCTTGGTTTCATGGGAAGTCTGGTTATGTTGTAATTTTTAATCTAATTAAGGTAAAGCCTAAATTTGCTTCTGTGTAATTTTTTTTTAATGAAAGTTTGCCAGTCTGTGATGATGTTTTCTGCAGATCATTTGCTAAACATAGCCCTTGCCAAAGACAGTTATGGAGAAGGCAGTGGCACCCCACTCTAGGACTCTTGCCTGGAAAATCCCATGGACGGAGGAGCCTGGAAGGCTGCAGTCTGGGGTCACTGAGGGTCGGGCATGACTGAGTGACTTCACTTTCACTTTTCACTTTCCTGCATTGGAGAAGGAAATGACGACCTACTCCAGTACTCTTGCCTGGAGAATCCCAGGGACGGGGGAGCCTGGTGGGCTGCCATCTATGGGGTCGCACAGAGTTGGACACGACTGAAGTGACTTAGCAGCCAAAGACAGCTGTTCAGAATCAGAAAAAATAACTGCTCCCTTTGCTTTCCTTTAAGGACAAAGCTTTTTTTTTACTCTTTTAATAGATGATCTGTGAATTTTTTTTTCTTAAAAAGCTTCAAAATAAAACAGCAGGCATTTAGTGAGAAGCTTTCCTCACCCTGCTCCACAATGTCACTTTTTAAACATTAAATAGCTGAATGAGTAACTTGTTTATAAAACAACATGATTTCAGCTATAAGAGATGAATTTAGAAAGCAGCATTCTGGTTTAAATTGTCAAAATGAGAAATCTTTATGCATTTTTGTTAACCCTAAAACATTGAGATCTTGTTCATAGCTTCATGTGATACCTATAACTAATAATCTCAGAAATTTTTTAGTTCCCTTAAATAATGCAGTATAAATGAATCACACAATTAGAATTTTCACTCAAATAGTAGGAAAACTAATTTTAGAGGTGGGGGGGGTTTTGAGGACATATTCTGTGGTCTTGTTTTGTTTGTGTATTTGTTTTAGCATTCCTACTAAGTTCTTCGGTTATAAACCTAACACTACTGATTTTTTAAGAGTGTGAATTCTCCATATTCCAAAATTTGCCCCCAAGAACTGAAGGGAAGGTAGCATTTATTGGCTCCCAGCCACTGCTTCCCCCTTTAACATTTCCCTCTCCTGCTCTGTGATAAGTACTGTGGTTCTGCAGCAGCCCACATGCCTGTCAGCTCAGATATCAAGTTTTTTATGTCAGATTGTGCCTTGCCATTGGTTTCATGCCCCTACCCTGTCTGGCGGACTCTACTGTTTAGTTCTGAGTTTCTGGCTATGTGCTCTCAGTCCTCCTTACTTCATTGCTCAGAAGCCAGCCCTGCCCAGTTTGATGGGGAGAGGATGCAGGTTCTGACTGCTCACTGGAGCACCGCTCATGTGATTAGTCTTCTGAGGATTGTCCTTGGTGGTCCAAGTGCTGAAGAGGAGGGACCTTAAGAGCAAGCATATATATATTAATATATATATATATTTAAATAGTGCATCTTGTAAATATAAAACTAAAAGTTGCCTATTATTTCGCACCTCATTTTGGTACCTATTTTGTGTATTTTCATTTTTTTCATGTTATATCATTATGTTATTCAAGATAGCTTTTAAAATCATTGTATGACCTTTTAGTGCATGATAAACTTACTCAGCAGTTCTCTTTTTCCTTTTTCTGGGAGATACATACCCCTTGATGAAGAGATTCCATAGTGAAAAATACTGTCAGCTGTTGAGTAGTCAGGGCTATTGGCCTGTGAAGTGCTTTACTGGGCTTTTGTTCCTTGCTGGTTTACTGGGTGCTGCTGGAAAGGAGTATCTTGGTCTCTAATTTACAATTTAAAGAGAAGGCAATAGCACCCCACTCCAGTACTCTTGCCTGGCAAAATCCCATGGACAGAGAAGCCTGGTGGGCTGAAGTCCATGGAGTCGTGAAGAGTCGGACACAACTGAGCGACTTCACTTTCACTTTTCATTTGCATGCATTAGAGAAGGAAATGGCAACCCACTCCAGTGTTTTTGCCTGGAAAAATCCCAGGGACAGGGGAGTCTGGTGGGCTGCCATCTGTGGGGTCACACAGAGTCGGACACGACTGAAGCAACTTAGCAGCAGCAGCAATTTGCAGTTTATAATTTAATACTTCAGTTTGGAACTCATCTTTTGACATTTTAGTTTTGTTCATCTTTTATGATATAGTCATTGAATAGCGAGTCTGTTTGGTGGACTATGTAATTTCTCTTTTAAAGAAATAAAGTTAAGTTAAAGTGTTTGTCAGTTGTGTCCGACTCTTTGCGACCCCATGGACTATAAACCCACCAGGCTCCTCTGTCCATGGGATTTCCCAGGCAAGAATACTGGAGTGGGTTGCCATTTCCTTCTCCAGTTGAAAGGAATGGTTCTCCTAAATTTGGGCTAATTCATGTACTCCTTTAATACTATGAAAAAAGCTGTGGATGTTTGCCTAAGAAAGATACCAGATTATATCAGAGTTTGTGAAAAAACAAAAAACTTGAAGGGCTAAATACAAATATAATGGGGTTCATGGATAATTAAAACTATTGTTGGTCTTAAGATAATTTTTTAAGAGCCATAGTTCTTAACACAGTGTACTGTTAGTCAAAACACATCCCCATCTTTATTTAGACTATTTTAAAATAAATCCTAGAGTAAAATTATTCCTATTTGAAGATATTTGATTAGTCTTAATATTTTCATTCTAGGGAAAAGTCAAGTTTGTGTCTGAGAATTATACAGCTAACTATACTAGCCCATCTTCTGGCTATGATTGCCATGTGGCTGCAAATACTAACAAGATTTCTCACAAGACAAGTCATTTTCGCACCTTTGAACTGAGTCAGGTATAGTCACCTGGGAATAAATCATTTGCAAGATACTTTTCTGAATCTAATGAGTAAATTTGGAGGTTGGGTAGGGTTGAAGTAAACTTGATACATGAGGAATTCTGTAGTGCTATCTATCCTCATAATACTTCTCTTCTTTCAGTATTACCTCTATGAACTTTCAGGCAGCACTGTTACTGAGCGACCCAGACAGATCTGTCCTTACCTGATTGTAGCTTTTCAGTACAGGGAACCTAAAAAGATGGCAGCACCAGCCCATGATCATAAAAGCATGTAAGTAATTACGTGCATATTTTGTTTTACTGGATTTGTTTTCTTTGCTCTTATAAAAATGCTTCTTTTTCCCCCCATAGACTTGAACTCAGAGAAAATGGTAAGAAATTATTTAATTGTTTTTTTTTTTAGTTTTTTCTTTAAGTAAATGTTTTGTTCAAAAATAAAATAATCAGTTTCTTTCTTAACCTCATTTCTTACAGTTCTCATCTCTCCATGGAAAGGGACATTAATTATACAAGGCTATCTGCTCTGTGATATAACTCTTTGGTCTTTCTGTGGTACAGCGGTTCCAAAACAACTGTAAGTGTTGAATTAATGCCCTTTACTAATGCTTCTCTAAGTTTTCAGTTCTCATTTTGAGGTCCTGCTTGTTGGCACTGGTATGAAATATACCAGCTATACTTGGTTTTAGGTTATTCTTCAGGAGATGTATAGAGTACAGGGCCGTGACACAAGAGACCTAAATTCAAATCTAAATCTGACCTTTGCTTTGGAATAAGTTAGTTTTATTGTTGCTCAGTTGCTAAGCTGTGTCTGACTCTGTGACCCCATGGACTGTAGCAAGCCAGTCTTCCCTGTTCTTCACTATCTCCTGGAGTTTGCTCAAACTCATGTCCATTGAATCAGTGATTCCATCCAACCGTCTCATCCTCTATTGTCCCCTTCTCCTCCTGCCCTCAATCTTTCCCAGCATCAGGGTCTTTTCCAATGAGTTGGCTATTTATATCAGGTGGCCACAGTATTGGAGCTTCAGCATCAGTCCTTCCAATGAATATTCAGGGTTGATTTCCTTGAAGATTGACTGGTTTGATCTCCTTGCTATCCAAGGAAGTCTCAAGAGTCTTCTCCAACACCATAGTTGAAAAGCATCAGTTCTTTGGTGCTCAGCCTTCACTATGGTCCAGCTCTCACATCTATACATGACTGCTAAAAAAAGCATAGCTTTGGCTATATGGACCTTTGTTGGCAAAGTGAAGTCCCTACTTTTTAGATTTATAAATTTTGATAAATCACTTTTAAATTTTTAGCATCTTAATCCATTTGTGGAAAAATAAACTCTCAGGCTAAATTAATTTACTTAATGCTAGAAGTTTGACTTACTGTGAGAAACAAATTGTACTTGCCTAGATAACAGATGCAGATTATAGCCACTTAATTCTATTATAGTTTTTATTAAGATATGCAGAATCTAATTTTTAATTTTCACATGATTTTCCTAAAGTAGTATTAGAGGAGCTGTTACATGTATTTATATGATAATGAATTATAGGATTTTTTTCTGGGCATCTTGTGATACTTTTTTGTTAAATCTATTTAGTTTGCCCCCAAACCCCTTGAAAGTTAGATATGCTTTAACTGAAATAAAAAGTGAAAGTGTTCTATTAGAAATAATTTTCTTTTTATTGGCTCTTTTTAGAAGTTTTATGTTTGTTTGTTTATTTAGATTGCATGAGCCTTCATTGTTTTGTGTGACTTTCTCTAGCTATGGCGAGCAGGGGGCTACTCTCTAGTTGCAGTATTGGGACTTCTCATGGTGGTGGCTTCTCTCGTTGAGGAGCACAGGCTTTAAGAGTGCAGGCTTCAGGAGCTGCAGCACACAGGCTCAGTAGTTGTACAGAGTACAACTAGTAAGTATAGAACCCACTCCAGTGTTCTTGCCTGGAGAATCCCAAGGACGGGGGAGCCCTGGTAGGCTGCAGTCTATAGGGTTGCACAGAGTCGGACACGACTGAAGCAAGTTAGCAGCAGTAAGTGTAGAAAGAGTGATGAAATTAGGAAATCACATTTTGGCAACATCATAATGATCAATGGAGGCTTGATAAAGTAGGTGGAAGTTTGATGGAATTTACATATCTCACAAAGGAAAAAACGCAGACCTTATAATAGAAGAAGCTGCACATAGCACCCCACTCCTGTACTCTTGTCTGGAAAATCCCATGGATAGAGGAGCCTGGTAGGCTGCAGTCCATGAGGTTGCTAAGAGTTGGACACGACTGAGCAACTTCACTTTCAGTTTTCACTTTCATGCGTTGGAGAAGGAAATGGCAACCCACTCCAGTGTTCTTGCCTGGAGAATCCCAGGGATTGGGGAGCCTGGTGGGCTGCCGTCTATGGGGTCACACAGAGTTGGACACGACTGAAGCGACTTAGCAGCAGTAGCGGCATTTTAACTCAGTTCAGTTCAGTTGCTCAGTAGTGTCCGACTCTGCCACTGCATGAACTGCAGCACTCCAGGCCGCCCTGTCCATCACCAACTCCAGGAGTCTACTCAAACTCATGTCCATCAAGTTGGTGATGCCATCCAGCCATCTCATCCTCTGTCATCCCCTTCTCCTGCCCCCAGTCCCTCCCAGCATCAGGGTGTTTTCAGTTGAGTCAGCTATTCGCATGAGGTGGCCAAAGTATTGGAGTTACAGCTTTAGCATCAGTCCTACCAATGAACACCCAGGACTGATCTCCTTTAGCATGGACTGGTTGGATCACCTTGCAGTCCAAGGGACTGTGAAGAGTCTTCTCCAACACCACAGTTCAAAAGCATCAATTCTTCAGCTGAGCTTTCTTCACAGTCCAGCTCTCATATCCATACATGACCACTGGAAAAACCATAGCCTTGACTAGACAGACCTTTGGTGGCAAAGTAATATCTCTGTTTTTTAATATGATATCTAGATTGGTCATAACTTTCCTTCCAAGGAGTAAGCGTCTTTTAATTTCATGGCTGCAGTCACCATCTGCAGTGATTTTGGAGCCCCCCAAAATAAAGTCTGATACTGTTTCCCCATCTATTTCCCATGAAGTGATGGGACCAGATGCCCTGATCTTCATTTTCTGAATGTTGAGCTTTAAGCCAACTTTTCACTCTCCTCTTTCACTTTCAGCAAGAGGCTTTTTAGTTCCTCTTCACTTTCTGCCATAAGAGTGGTATCATCTGCATATCTGAGGTTACTGATACTTCTCCCGGCAATCTTGATTCCAGCTTGTGCTTCTTCCAGCCCAGCATTTCTCATGATGTACTCTGCATATAAGCTAAATAAGCAGGGTGACAATATACAGCCTTGACGTACTCCTTTTCCTATTTGGAACCAGTCTGTTGTTCCATGACCAGTTCTAACTGTTGCTTTCCTGACCTGCATACAGTTTTCTCAAGAGGCAGGTCAGGTGGTCTGGTATTCCCATCTCTTCCAGAATTTTCCACAGTTTATTGTGATCCACACAATTAAAGGCTTTGGCATAGTCCATAAAGCAGAAATAGATGTTTTTCTGAAGCTCTCTGCTTTTTCGATGATCCAGCGGATGCTGGCAATTAGATATCTGGTTCCTCTGCCTTTTCTAAAACCAGCTTGAACATCTGGAAGTTCACGGTTCACGTATTGCTGAAGCCTGGCTTGGAGAATTTTGAGCATTACTTCACTAGCGTGTGAGATGAGTGCAATTGTGCAGTAGTTTGAGCATTCTTTGGCATTGCCTTTCTTTGGGATTGGAATGAAAACTGACCTTTTCTAGTCCTGTGGCCACTGCTGAGTTTTCCAAATCTGCTGGAATATTAAGTGCAGCACTTTCACAGCATCTTCTTTTCAGGATTTGAAATAGCTCAACTGGAATTCCATCACCTTCACTAGCTTTGTTCCTAGTGATGCTTCCTAAGGCCCACTTGACTTCACATTCCAGGATGTCTGGCTCTAGGTCAGTGATCACACCATCATGATTATCTGGGTCTTGAGGATCTTTTTTGTACTGTTCTGTGTATTCTTGCCACCTCTTCTTAATATCTTCTGCTTCTATTAGGTCCATACCATTTCTGTCCTTTATCGAGCCCATCTTTGCATGAAATGTTCCCGTGTTATCTCTGATTTTCTTGAAGAGATCTCTAGTCTTTCCCATTCTGTTGTTTTCCTCTGTTTCTTTGCAGTGATCACCGAGGAAGGCTTTCTTATCTCTCCTTGCTCTTCTTTGGAACTCTGCATTCAAGTGGGAATATCTTTCCTTTTCTTCTTTGCTTTTCACTTCTCTTCTTTTCACACCTATTTGTAAGGCCTCCTCAGAAAGCCATTTTGCTTTTTTGCATTTCTTTTCCATGGGGATGGTCTTGATCCCTGTCTCCTGTACAATGTCACAAACCTCCATCCGTAGTTCATCAGGCACTCTGTCTATCAGATCTAGTCCCTTAAATCTATTTCTCACTTCCAGTGTATACTCATAAGGGATTTGATTTAGGTCATACCTGAATGGTCTAGTGGTTTTCCCTACTTTCTTCAATTTCAGTCTAAATTTGGCAATAAGGAGTTCATGGTCTGAGCCACAGTCAGCTCCCAGTCATGTTTTTGCTGACTGTAAAGAGCTTCTCCATCTTTGGGTCCAAAGAATACAATCAATCTGATTTCAGTGTTGACCATCTGGTGATGTCCATGTATAAGTTTCTCTTGTGTTGTTGGAAGAGGGTATTTGCTATGACCAGTGCATTCTCTTGGCAAAACTCTTATTAGCCTTTGCCCTGCTTCATTCCGTATTCTAAGGCCAAATTTTCCTGTTACTCTAGGTGTTTCTTCACATCCTACTTTTGCATTCCAGTCCCCTATGATGAAAAGGACATCTGTTTTTTGCGTGTTAGTTCTAAAAGGCCTTGTAAGTCTTCATAGAACCATTCAACTTCAGCTTCTTCAGCATTACTGGTTGGAGCATAAGCTTGGATTACCGTGATATTGAGTGGTTTGCCTTGGAAACGAACAGAGATCATTCTGTCGTTTTTCAGATTGTATCCAAGTACTGCATTTTGGACTCTCTTGTTGACCATGATGGCTACTCCATTTCTTCTAAGGGATTCTTGCCCACAGTAGTAGATATAATGATCATCTGAGTTAAATTCACCCATTCCAGTCCATTTTAGTTCGCTGATTCCTAAAATGTCGACATTCACTCTGGCCATCTCCTGTTTGACCGTTTCCAATTTGCCTTGATTTATGGACCTGACATTCCAGATTCCTATGCAATATTGCTCTTTACGGCATCGGACCTCGCTTTTATCACCAGTCACATCCACAACTGGGTATTGTTTTTGCTTTGGCTCCATGCCTTCATTCTTTCTGGAGTTATTTCTCCACTGATCTCCAGTAGCATATTGGGCACCTACTGACCCGGAGAGTTCCTCTTTCAGTATCCTATTATTTTGCCTTTTCATACTGTTAATGGGGTTCTCAAGGCAAGAATACTGAAGTGGTTTGCCATTCCCTTCTCCAGTGGACCACATTCTGTCAGACCTTTCCACCAAGACCCGTCCGTCTTAGGTGGCCCCACAGGGCATGGCTTAGTTTCATTGAGTTAGGCTGTGGTCCGTGTGATCAGATTGGCTAGTTTTCTGTGATTATGGTTTGAGTGTGTCTGCCCTCTGATGCCCTCTTCCAACACCTACCATCTTACTTGGATTTCTCTTACCTTGGACATGGGATATCTCCTCACGGCCGCCCCTCCTGACCTTGAACGTGGAGTAGCTCCATTTGGCCCTCCTGCACCTGCGCAGCCACTGCTCCTTGGACATGGGGTTGCTTCTCTCAGCCGCCGCCCCTGACCTCGGGCGCATTTTAACTCAGTGGATAAGTTAACATTACCAGGAAAGAAATAAACATCAGGAGCTTCCTGACACGACACACAGAGAATGACACGATGCACAGAGAATAACACGGTATCATGTCTGTGGTGTTCCTGCCAGTCTAATCAGGAGGAAACATCAGACATGCCCAGATTGAGGGACAGTCTGCAAAGTAAATGGCCTGTATTATTCAGAAATATCAAGGTCAGTGAAGATGAAGACTGTTGCAGGTTGAAGGAGATGAGAGAGACATAAGTAAGTGTCGTGTGTCATGCTGGATTGGATTCTGGACCAGAAAAAAGCAGTGCCTTCTCTTGTTACCAGATACCTTAGTGAGTGCTGTAGATTAAAGAACTGTACTGTATCATTGATGTCTTGAGTTTGCTAATTGTTTTGTGGTTATATCAGTTCAGTCAGTTCAATCGCTCAGTCATGTCTGACTCTTCGTGACTCCACGGACTACAGCATGCAAGGCTTCCCTGTCCATCACCAATTCCCGGAGCTGGTCCATTGAGTCGGTGATGCCACCCAACCATCTCATCCTCTGTTGTCCCCTTCTCCCTCCACCATCAGTCTTTCCCAGCATCAGGGTCTTTCCCAGTAAATCACTTCTTCACATCAGGTGGCCAAAATATTGGAGCTTCAGCTTCAGTCCTTCCAATGAATATTCAGGACTGATTTCCTTTAGGATGGACTAGTTGGATCTCTTTGCAGTCCAAGGGATTCCCAACAGTCTTCTCCAGCACCATAATTCAAAAGCATCAATTTTCGGTGGTGCTCAGCTTTCTTTATAATCCAACTCTCACATCCATACATGATTACTGGAAAAACCATACCTGATGGACCTTTGTTGGCCAAATAATATCTCTGCTTTTTAATATGTTGTCTAGGTTGATCATAGCTTTTCTTCCAAGGAGCAAGCATCTTTTAATTTCATGGCTGCAGTCAACATTTGCAGTGATTTTGGAGCCCAAAAAAATAAAGTCTGACACTGTTTCCATTGTTTCCCCATCTATTTGCCATGAAGTGATGGGACCAGATTCCGTGATCTTAGTTTTCTGAATGTCAAGTTTTAAGACAACTTTTTCACTCTCCTCTTTCACTTTCATCAAGAGGCTCTTTAGCTCTTCTTCGCTTTCTGCCATAAGGGTGGTGTCATCTGTGTATCTGAGGTTATTGATATTTCTCCCGGCAATCTTGATTTCAGCTTGGGATTCATTAACCCTGGCATTTTGCATGATGAACACTGCATATAAGTTAAATAAGCAGGGTGACAGTATACAGCCTTGACATACTCCTTTCCCAATTTGGAACCAGTCTATTGTTCCTTGTCCGGTTCTAACTGTTGCTTCTTGACCTGCATAGAGATTCAGGAGGCAGGTAAGGTGGTCTGGTATTACCATCTCTCTGAGAATTTTCCACAGTTTGTTGTGTTCCACACAGTCAAAGGCTTTGGAATAGTCAATAAAGCAGAAATAGATGTTTTTCTGAAACTCTCTTGCTTTTCGATGATGCAACGGATGTTGGCAATTTGTTCTCTGGTTCCTCTGCCTTTTCTAAATCCAGCTTGAACATTCGGAAGTTCTCGGTTCACATACTATTGAATGATTCACATACCAGTCTCGCTTGGAGAATCTTCAGCATTACTTGCTAGCGTGTGAGATGAGTGCGATTGTTCAGTAGTTTGAGCATTCTCTGGCATTGCCTTTCTTTGGGATTGGAATGAAATCTTACCTTTCCTGGTCTTGTGGCCACTGCTGAAGTCTGCCAAATTTGCTAGCATATTGAGTGCAGCATCATCTTTTAGGATTTGAAATAACTCAGCTGTAATTCCATCACCTCCACTAGCTTTGTTCATAGTGATGCTTCCTAAGGCCTACTTGACTTCACACTCCAGGATGTCTGGCTCCAGGTGAGTGATCAAACCCTCATGGTTATCTGGGTCATTAAGATCTTTTTTTGTATAGTTCTTCTGTGTATTAGTACCACGCCTTCTTAATATCTTCTGCTTCTATTAGGTCCATACTATTTCTGTCCTTTAATGTGCCCATCTTTGCATGAAATATTCCCTTGGTATCTCTAATTTTCTAGAAAAGATCTCTAGTCTTTCCCATTCTATTGTTTACCTCTATTTCTTTGCATTGATCACTTAGGAAGGCCTTCTTATCTCTCCTTGCTATTCTTTGGATCTCTGCATTCAGGTGGGTATATATTTTGTGTGTGTGTGTGTGGTTATAGAAGGAAATGTTTTTCTTAAAAAAAAAAACTGCACACAGAGAAGTATTTAGGGGGAAAAGGAGGTATCCGTAAGTGTACAAGTATTTCTAAATAAGTTTTAAAGAAGGAAATGGTGCTAGTCTAGATGTGGTTCTTTATGTGGCCCTGCATGGTAGGCAGTCCTGTATTGTCGAAAGCTTTCAACTCTTATGTTGTATAATTTCTAGAAGATTCTCATTCCATTCCAGAATACATAATTATTCCACACTTGTGGATATTTTAGTTATAACGAAAATGAATGCATTCAGTTAATGTGAACATATTTGCAAACCATGGTTTATGAGGTGTTAGTCCTCAGTCATGCATGACTCTTTGTGACCCCATGGATAGTCTTGTCATGCCGGACTCTTCGTGACCCCGTGGACTCTAGCCTGCCAGGCTTCTCGGTGCATAGGATTCTCCAGGCAAGAGTACTGGAGTGGATTGCCATTCCCTTCTTCAGGGTATCTTCCTGACCCAGGGATTAAACACAGATCTCCTGCATTGCAGGCAGATTTTTTATTGTCTGAGCCAACAGGGAAGCCAATTTATAAGGTCATATACCCAAAAATCTCTAGTATTTATGAATATATACATTATTTGATTTAGAGTTTATAGATTTAAAAATTTTTGTGATTTTAATAGTGTTTTCATTTATATTAGAAAATCAAAAGTTTTGAAGCTCTAGTTTTAGTGTTTATTACATTACATGATATTGTTTTGTTTTTTAGACCACATGAACTAGATTTTAAGTATGTAATGAAAGTGTCATCTTTGAAAGAGAGACTACCAGAAGCTGCTTTTAAAAAACAGAATTACATGGAGCGCAAAGGTCTGTTCAGATGTCATGGTACACTGCGTGTCCTGAGCCTTTGTTCCAGTTGTTTTCCACTCTCTCTTTCATACTCACACATGCGTTCACACACACTTTCTCTCCCTCCTTACTTCTGTTTTTCCCTTAAGTGATTCTTAAAAGGGTCTTTTGTGAAATGGATAGAGTAACCATGTGATTCCGTTCCTGGGAGGTCAGCTCAAAGTGATGAACGGTAGTTTCATTTAATATGGCAAAGACTAGCTTTAATATAGAATACTGAGGGAATTAAGCAGAGAGATGCTTACAAACAGTTGGAAACTCATAATCATTACTTTCAAGGAGAACAGAGGTTTTGTGGTTGCTTTTGTGTATTTATCACTGACTTTGGAACAACACAGGTTTGAATTGCTTAAGTCTACTTAGAAGCAGTTTTTTTTCAGTAGTACATATTACAGTACCACCCAATCCGTGGATGTGGAGTCATGATTACCCAGGGTAATCATATATTGGAAATACTGACTGCACAGTGGGTTGAGGGAGAGGCATTCAAGGGTCACCTGTACTTTTAAATGAAATAAAGCAGAAAACATGAGAAGGAAAGTTCTTAGTCATTTAGATTAATTCATGGCAACATTGATATCAGTTTTTGTTTATATATATTTATTTGTCTTGTTAACTTTATATTAGTGTAGTATAAATAAAAGCATTGTTTTTAAATACTGTATACAGTAACTTTTTATTAAGGGGTTTTATAACCAAGAACATTGAATGATCCATGTTTTTTGAATAGTATTCCTATTTATTCTTTTAAAATACATTTTAAGTACATTTCTTAAATACATTTCTTCTTTTAAAATGAATAAATCGATAAAAAAATAAAATGAATAAATCGGTTGTAAAAAAAAAAAAATCATAGTATTTAAAAATAAGAAATGTTCTGTTTCTGATTTTTTTCCACAGTCTGTTGCCAAGACATGTGCTTCAATATGTATGAGGTGGAGCTCTCAAACAAACGAGGGGAGAAAGTAGATAAACTGATAGAATACATTAAAAGGGAACAGTTGGTAAGAGTCATCCATTTAACATATAATTATTATTTTCCCTGAAATTGAGAACTTGATACACAGGAACTGTGGGAGAAACATATGGAGACACACCATAGTGATGGTTCCTGTGGGTAGCATTCTAGTAAAGAAATTAGAAGTCTTTTTTACATACTTGTTAGTGAATGATTTATTAATTTATCAGATTTGTAGGCTTATGACCTGTCAATTTTTGAAATACAGTATTTTATCTCTTCATGAAGTGGTATATTTTATTCTTTTTTTTTTTTAACTTAATGATTATTGTATGAACATTGGATTTTGTCTTTGTTATATGTATATAGGCTTTTGAAATGGTGAACTAATGGGAAAGAAGAGCTGCATTTTCTGTCTGCATTTCTTATTACCAGGGACCTAATGATGTTATTGCCTGTTATTCAGTTCAGTTCAGTTCATTCGCTCAGTTGTGTCTGACTCTTCGCGACCCCATGAATCGCAGCACACCAGGCCTCCCTGTCCCCGTGTCCTAGTATGCTGTGGAAAGGATTCCTTTAATGGATGATATCTTCCAGTTTTTCTAGTTCCAGGATTCTGTGATATGTTTTGTATTAACTTGAGCTTATTGATGTTAATCATAGGTCTGATTGACCTTGAATTTGTAGTGGCTAACGGGAAACAGAACAGATACTTACACAGCAAATGTCAAACATGACAATGAAAAAAGTTTCTGATTGATTTGTTACATAGTTGAACACTATCCAAAAACTAACCCTTGATATTCCAGTTATTTATTATATGTAGCCCTAACAAGGCAAAGATTATTTGAGCAGTAAGGGACTTGAAATTTCTGATACTAGGGGACAAAATTGTTCTGCTTCCCATAAATACTAACATTTCAAGAATCTTTTTCCTTAACTTTTCATAAGGTTAAAAATCACTGAAGAATGTGGTAGAAGGAGAAGGTAATTGAATCTTCTTTCTTGCTTTTTTATGTTTAAGGCAATCATCAAATGCTTAGAAGATCGAGAATTTTTCATTTTACTTACGTCATCAGCCTTAATGTCCGAAACAGGTAAGGACAACTTTTTTGAAAAAATGTTTTCCAATATGTTTACTTGTATCAAATCAGCAACCTGATTTTCTTCTGATTCTCATTATGTGTAGGTTTTAGAGAGGAGCAGACAGGTCTACACGGGTTGCATTTATTCCACTCACCTCCCCCAGCAGCAGGTAAGGGCACAGGCAGTCCACGACAGCTGTGGGCCACGTTTCAGTCCTCATCTTAAACCCTCAGCAACACATGACTGGCAACTATTTTCTTCTCTGAAATAACTTTCCCCCTTTACTCTCCCTGGTCAGTCCTTCATCTCTGCAGGCTTATCCTTGCTTGTCTACTCCCCACTCAGTATCCACCTGCCTATTGACATCTCTTTCCACTTAGGTGTCTCAGATATTCCTCACATTCAGCATGTCCAAAACTGGATTCATTTGTTCTTGAAGAGCAATAGCCAGGAAGTAGTTTCATCATAGTCTCCCCGTCAGTAGGACTTAAGTTCTTCACAGAAGCACTTGCCTTTATCTGGACTGCTTGTCTCCTTCCCCAGGACCAGGAATTGTCTATTAGGGGCAAAAAGTATTGCTCATGCAGGTTATAAATAGATATACAGTAGATCCATGGTATTAGAATGTCAGAGGGTAGTTAGGAAACAAAGTCCAGAAAGGCTCTGGTCAGGGGAGATAATAAAACTGGAGAATAAGCACGGTCTAGCCTCTGACGCAGAGCTGTCAGGTGTAAGCCTGATTATCACTTTAATGAGTCCATCACCACTCTTCCTTCATTGAGGAACACAGACTAGTCAGTCTAACTGCTGCTGCTGCTGCTATGTCGCTTCAGTCGTGTCCGACTCTGTGCGACCCCATAGATGGCAGCCCACCAGGCTCCCCCATCCCTGGGATTCTGCAGGCAAGAACACTGGAGTGGGTTGCCATTTCCTTCTCCAATGCAGCAAAGTGAAAAGTGAAAGTGAAGTCACTCAGTCGTATCCGACTCTTCGTGACTCCATGGACTGCAGCCTACCAGGCTCCTCCGTCCATGGGATTTTCCAGTCAGTCTAGTTACATAATATTAACTTGAGGGTTACTTAGGGGTTTACTTGGTTTGAGTTCAGTTGGTTCCCATCACAAGAAAAAAAAACTGTTTAATTTTGTATCTATATGGTATGATGGTTGTTCACTAGACTTACTGAGGTAACTGTTTAATGATGTATATAAGTCAAATCATTATGCTGTAAATTCTGAATGTACACAGTGCTGTATTTCACTTATATCTCAATAAAGCTAGAAGAAAAAGGAAAGTCAAAATGCGAACCAAAGGATGTTTTCACCTTTGAATACTTTGTTAAGAGAGTTTGAAGTAGGTCATATAAGGTACAGATAAGAACAGAAAAGCAACTCTGCCAACTCTAAGAGCCAGTGCTATTTTTCAGAGCTGGAGGCAGGCCTGCCTTCTTCATTCTCACCTTGTAATCCCTCCTGAATGACTCTGTTTTGATTCTGTGTGTATTTTCATATATATGTTCATTAAGTGCATTTATAAGCCTTCTATTAATTGCTATTTAGATTACCATTTGAAACACTCATCGTATTTAACCATCCTATAATTTTGTAATATAAAGCATTTTTTTTCCTGCATGATTTTTGGAAAAAAAAAAGTTCAGGTTTTTAATACATGCATATATATTTTAGGTCTTACAGACTTGAAAGTTGAAGACAACATCTCATTGAAGGTGGTGCCCGTTTTGCCTGCCCTCAATTGTGCTCTGCTAGAAGCAAAGAAATCATTTTCTGAAAAAGGAATCTCTCTAAACACATTAGTAAAGCATAATTTCCAAGACTTGTCCAAGGTGAACAAAAGCCCTCCACTGACTGCTGCTTCCCAGGATGGATTTAAAGAAACTGGCTTCTCTGGCCAAGTGTCCAGTGGTTTTGACTTGATTCCTCCAGCTGAAAAGTGCCCTTTACAGTCTTTAACTCAGCTGAAGTCTTACTTTTCAGATGCGAGTGGGTACATTTTGGGAGTGTCTACTGTGTTAGGTCTATTGGCAGAGCATCCTCAGTCTCCTTCTATTTCAGATGGGATATGCGATGCAGGCTTTTCTTTAGTGATGACTCCAGATCCTGAATTTCACAACTCAGAGGCAGAAGAAAGAAAAGATACAGAAACTGGAAATAACTCTGAAGATGTGTTTCAAGCAAGACCGGGAGCTCTGGTCCCACTGAGCCTAGCACCAAATCTGAGAGTGCAGCCCAAGAGAAAGGCAAGCAAGCTGCCCATGGTACAGAGTAAAAGGGTGAGCTTGTACCGACCCTTCCCCAAAAGGACTCCTGCTAGAGAAAACAAGGGTCCCGCCTCTTCCACGACTCTCAAGCTAGTCAAAGGACAGTTTCCTCAGAGGAGAAAAAGAGGTAAGCACATCATGTGGGTTTTCAAATGTTGTGTCCCCACCCTGTGTGACAGTCCTGGACCATAGCTTGGTGGCGTTCTGAGAAGTTCTCTCCCAATGGCTTGTATGCACACTAGAGCTGGGGAGCACTGATCTAGGTGACAGGTGAAAGTCAACAGGACAAAAGCCTGCCCACCAGAAGCTCTTATTCACTTGCAAAACTGCTCCAGTTGCCACTTAGTTATTTACTTACCTTTCTAAGAAATAAGGTCTTTCAGTTTCTGAACTGCCCTGGGACAGATTGGACAGGATCTCCTAACATCAGGCACACTAAGAGCAACTGGTAAAAAGTTTTGAGTGACGGCCTGAGCACATCTAAAGAGGGTCCACCTGGGCCTCCACAGCCAGAGCACCCTGGGGCAGAGTTCTAACCCTTGATGTGTTCTAAAGGTGGTCACCTGGACCTGCTGTCTGGTACAGACCTACTGAAACAGTGTCCAGTGGCCTGGAGACGTATGTAAAGAAACAGCTCACAAGTGGCTTTGTTGTCCCTGAAAACTGTGTAGGAGCCCGCATCCTGAGCCATTTAGTGTTAGTCAAGTGCACTTTAGCCCGCAGAGCACAGCAGACAGCACAACTCTGGCTTAGAGCCCCCTCAGATATGTGTAGTGTATTTGTTTAAAAATAGGGAACTTAAAGGAAATTAGTCCTGAATATTCATTGGAAGGACTGATGCCAAAGCTGAAACTCCAATACTTTGGCCACCTAATTGAAAGAACTAACTCATTGGAAAAGACCCTGATGTTGGGAAAGATTGAAGGTAGGAGGAGAAGGGGATGTCAGAGGATGAGATGGTTGGATGGCATCACCGACTCAATGGACATGAGTTTGAGTAAACTCCGGGAATTGGTGATGGACAGGGAGTCCTAGTGTGCTGCAGTCCATGGGGTCGCAAAGAGTCGGACACGAGTGAGCGACTGAACTGAACTGAACTGAGGGAACTTAGACCCCATGTTCTCTTCGAGAAGGACGAGCAGACGTGGCCAGAGCCCCTTAGGCATTTCCCCATCATCTCTGTACTTGATCGCAGGCAAAGCAGGAGGCTGCTTATGAGCATGTGTCTTAGCCGGCCCTGTCTGTCATGTTGTGAATTTAACACTTGTGATGCCTAAAGAAGAAATACTGGAGATGTGTGGATCCCCTAGGATCCTAGATAATTAAGATTTTACCCTTTGGTTTAACAAATAGTTATTTCTGACCAATTATAGTTTGAGAAATGGTGTGTGTGTTTAGGAAGGTGGTGGAAAGAAGAGCAGCATGAAGCAGACACACAGTTTCCTCACACATTCCAGGCCATATTGGCTTTCTTCTCTATATGAATTTACTTAAAGGTATTAAATATATTATCTGTAATTCAACATATATGTTGTCACTATTTCTCAAAACATTTTAAATTTCTTCCACTGTAAGAAATGTGTTTTATGGTTTCAGTCCAGTATACACAATTGCATACATACTGAAACAGAAATTTCAGAAAACATTTACCCTAACTTTGTGCAGTATAATCTGATATATTCTGTTTCATTTAATAAAGAATTCTGGTTGCAGCCCACTAGGTTTATTTGACAGTCCACGCATGGGTTATTGTGCACAGTTTGAGAAACATGCTGTTGAGTGATACAGATAAGCAGGGTGGTCCCTGCAGGGTCATGTTTCCCCTTTTCCTCCCAGGACCTGGATCATGAGAGGTGTTCACTTCCTGCCCATACAGATCTTACATGTCCCCTCGTCTTGATTATCTTATCTTGTTTCCTTTCTCTTCTCAATTTAGTATTAATCATTTTCCACTTTTATGCAGGAGACCTGGGTTAGATCCCTGGGTTGGGAAGATCCTCTGGAGAAAGGAAAGGCTACCCACTCCTGCATTCTGGCTTGGAGAATTCCATGGACTGTATAGTCCATGGGGTCGCAAAAAGTCGGACATGATTGAGTGACTTTCAGTTTCACTTTGATTTTCCTGCTTGATTTATATTTTGCCTTTTTTATGGCAAAATTTTTAAAAATTGTAACTGATAGAGAATCAGAAGTCTTACTCTGGAACAAACAAAACTATGCTGTTCTGTTGCCTTTATTAGTTTAGTAGGGAAGAAAATAATTAAACCCAGGGAAATGTCCAACATTAAAAGAGCCTAAAAGCTTTTGAAAAACCACTTATTCCTCTAATTTTCAAAAACATAAAATGAAATTGATCTCTTTTTTATATTTCACTAGTAACCATCACATTCTTACACCGTTTAGTATCATTTTTCTGTTCTCAATTAGAAATAGTATTTTCTATATAATGTGAATTTAAAATGTTTACATTCACAGGTATGATAATATTATATAGTCAGTATGGAAAATAGTTTTCACAGGAAACAATGTGGAAAACACTTTTCACAGGGAACATTTATTAACATTTTTTTCAACTCTTAAAGCATTGAAACACTTGCTATGTGTGATATGAGCAGGTCATTAATAGTTTTTTTCTCATCTCCCTCCACCTTTAGTTCTTTCCCTGTGAAATAAAGCTGAGCATTTTGTAAGTTCAGTTCAGTTGCTCAGTCATGTCCGACTCTTTGCAACCCCATGGACTGCAACACGCCAGGCTTCCCTGTCCATCACCAACTCCCGGAACTTGCTCAAACTTACATCCATTGAGTCAGTGATGCCATCCAATTGTCTCATCCTCTGTCGTCCCTTCTCCTCCCACCTTCAATCTTTCCCAACATCTGGGTCTTTTGCAATGAGTCAGTTCTTCACATCAGGTGGCCACCAAAGTATTGGAGCTTCAGCTTCAGTCCTTCCAATGAATATTCAGGGATGATTTCCTTTAGGATGAACGGATTGGATCTCCTTGCAGTCCAAGGGACTCTCAATTCTTCTCCTGCACTACAGTTCAAAAGCATCAATTCTTCAGCGCTCAGCTTTCTTTATAGTCCAACTCTCACATCCATACACAAATACTGGAAAAACCATAGCTTTTCTTCCAAGGAGCAAGCGTTTTTTAATTTCATGACTGCAGTCACCATCGGCAGTGGTTTGGGAGCCCCAAAAAATGAAGTCTCTGAGTGTTTCCATTGTTTCCCCATTTATTTGCCATGAAGTGATGGGACCAGATGCCATGATCTTAGTTTTCTGAATGTTCAGTTTTAAGCCAACTTTTTCACTCTCTTCTTTTGCTTTCATCAAGAGGCTTTTTAGTTTTTCTTCACTTTCTGCCATAAGGGTAGTAGGTTGAGAATTTTTTTCAGTGTACCTTCCTGCATCTTCTCTTAAGAGGTGATTTTTTCAGGCGGGTGTTAAGGCTTTGGTATTAATATTTAGGTGTAGTGAAGAAAAACATGTAAGGTCTTTGTGAATCTGCAGTCTCATCTCTGCAGTGTGCTTACGGTTTCAACCACGTCACTTCATAGGAGCTCTGTCTCTTTGGGGTAAATTGAATTATTTGTCCCAGTGCTGTGAACTATAATATTCAGCCTTACCTGTTACATCAGTCAGCAAAGATTATGGAATTTTTAAAAAAATTTTTGTTTTATTTTTATAAAGTTATTACTCTGATATTTTCTTCCAATCTGGATAGATAGACCAAACTTAACAAGTTCATATTTTTATACTTATGTGAGAGCTTTTTATCTCTTGCTTTGTTTTAAAAAAATTGTTAATGAACTATCCCAAATTTTATATTTTATTCCCCATTACTGAAGTTATTCCCCACACAACAAAAGAAATCAAAGGAGAAAGCTATGCTGATAAATATGTGAGCCCCTTAAAAAATGGTGTCTTTTCTGCATAAGGTGCTGAGGTGCTGACTACACAGTTTATACAGATACCCCAACTGGATAGGAAAGCCCAAGAAGCTCCTAGTTCTAAAGATGTTCCAGTGGCAACGAATGCTAAAAGGACAAGGAGACGAATGACCTCTCCAGACACACCTGTTCCAACGGCTAAGCCACCCATGAAGAAACCTCCACAGAAACAGAGGGTAAATATAGTAAAAGGCAATCAGAATCCAAGACTCAGAAAACAACCACAACCTGGTAAGAAACACACTTCCTGTATATTTTAGCACCACAGTACAGACTAATCAAGATTGCAAGATCGTATATTGACTAGTATGAGGTCAGCTGAAGTCTGTCAGTTCTTGCTGTCTTCTATCGTTCAGACTCTGACAGGACAAGTAACTTGGTTTCCTGTTGTGAATAAATTAGAAAAGTGTGAAGATTCTTGCCTTTACTAAGGAAAACCTACTTTTCAGTTTCCAGAAAGCCTGAACAGGAACAGTTTACCAGAGTTAAAGTATAAATGGTCTTTTTAATGGTCTTTGGACTAAATTCACAAGCAGGTAGCATATGGCAGTACTTTCCTGGACCATAATCAGTTATAAAAAGGAGACGGTTATAAGTCTGCCCAGAGGGAACTGTAAAGAGGTGGTTCAAAGCAGTCAGGAATCCAGAATGCTGTATTTGGTCTTAAAAGGCATTAAGTTTATTTACTTCTGCATTTGTGGAAGAGGATAACAGAATCTCTTTATGTGAGCTGCTGTGTTCCACCTGCTGGAAGCTCCTCATCACTGGAAAGTTCTCAAGTCATCATGGCCTTGGCTCTTCACCTCGCTCCACACCGCTCTCATGCCCATGTTCTCTGAGTGCAGTGCAGCCCCCACCACTTGGCAAGACCTGCGCCATTTACAGGGTCTTCAGTTTTGAGTCTGTTGTGCTACGTGGTGCTGTTTCTTGTTTAGAAAAACCTTCATTTGCTTATACCTTTGTAATCCTATCAGTTTTCTGTCTAATCTCACAATTCTGCTTTCTCTCTTCTCTCTCTTTAGATTTTTAAAAAATCTTAGGTGGAATTCAGGGAAAGAAACTTTTGTTGATGTGATGGTATTACCTATGAGCTTGGTTTTTTCTTTCCTCTTTTTTTTTTTTCTTTTAGTTTTCAAGTGCACCTCACTGCAGCAAAACCCATGCCCCCCACATTGGAGGCACAGAGTCTTAACCACTGGACCTATAGGGAAGTCCCTTTCCTTAGTTTGTTCAAAATTATGACTGAAGATGTTCTGAAATCTCATCACTGTACAGCCTATAGAGAGTCTGCTTGTTGCCCCAGGCGGTCACAAGGTAGTCTCCCCAGGGCTCCACGTCTCTCCCCTGCCGTTTCCCTATGCTGGGCTCCCACACTCCACACCTGGGGTCACTGCTGTGCATCAACTGTGCTCAGCTCAGTCACATGGAGGCGTTTCCTGGGGCTCTGATCTGCATTCATCTCTCCATTCTTTCAGTTCCTTTTGGGCTTTGGAGAACATTAAAGAATTGCATTCATACTCTTCCAGTTATCTAGTGTGACTTGGTCCTGTCTTTCCAATTAGTTTGTAGACAGGATGAGCATAGACACATATGTAATGCATTGTATTTTTTGCCATGTCATTAGAATTCCTTGTGCTGAACTGGCCTCCAGATACTTGCAGGCTCGTCCATTAGTGGGAGGAGGTATATGATGTCATTGGCAGAAAATGCAGAGTTTTCACAATGTGCATTTAGGAAAAGGCTGACTTGTATTGCAAATGTCTGTATAAATTGTGCAGCCATATTCCAAGTTAAAATTGTAAGATTACCACCTTTTAAATAATGTCTTAATTTTTCTTTTATGTCTTAATCTGCTTCATTTCTTTTACTTTAAATATTAGAGTTTAAGAAGGCTCAGTCATTTTGTTACTGAAACTAATAGTTTTCTGTCCTTTTTAAAGTTTTCAATATAGTTTTTATTTATTGAAATCTCTATTTTTATAATTCATTTGGCATCTTCTTATCCGTATTTCTTAAAAGAGATAAACAGTATTGTATTTTTAATGAATTGAAAACCTCTAACAAGTCAGTACTTAAGTGATCTACTTGAAATGCTGCTGCTAAGTTGCTTCAGTCATGTCCGACTCTGTGCGACCCCATAGATGGCAGCCCACCAGGCTCCCCCGTCCCTGGGATTCTCTAGGCAAGAACACTGGAGTGGTTTGCCATTTCCTTCTCCAATGCATGAAAGGGAAAAGGGAAAGTGACACAACTCTTAGCGACTCCATGGACTGCAGCCTTCCATCCATGGGATTTTCCAGGCAAGAGTACTGGAGTGGGTTGCCAGTGCCTTCTCCGTTACCTGAAATGACACATATTTATTAAAATGGACTCTTTCACTTGATTCTATCCAGAATGACACTCGGTGTAAGAGCCATGGTATTAAAGGGTAGAATGAACTGTCAGCATACACATCGATCCTAAAATGGATTTTGTGTTTCCAGTACACCCAGGGGGTTCATGAGACAACTCTCTGGGTCACTTTCTCCCACCTCACTCCCTTGGAGCTTTATATGTTAAATAAAAACTGAGCAGTGCTTGATTAATTCCACCCTCCTCACCATACACACACTCTCATCTTTTTGTTTGATGACCTCATAGGCCAGAGTTTCCTCTGTAAAATTGTCACTGGCCTTTGGAGACAGGTTGGTAATTCATGTCAGACCTGCTACTTCTAATTATAAAGAGGGGCACAGTTGGCTTTTCTGTCCATCTAGCCACCTGCTACAGGGACTCACTGCCTGGTACTGTTGTGAGCTTTGTCCTTCGTGATAACCACTTTTAAGAAGGCTGAGAAGGCAGGTAGACCACCTGAGCGTGTGTTTTCTGACCCAAGGCACATGGGGAGATTTGACTTACCTGCTGAAAGAATTATCAGTAGATGAGGAGATTTGCTTTTTTTCAGAGTAGAAAGGAAATGTTTTCAATGTAAAAACTGAAGTTTTAAAACTTGAAGTTAATTGGCCATTCAGAATATTCTTAAAACAGTTCTTATGTTTTATTCTTATCATAACATTATATTTAAACATCAGTATAGTTAAAATCATCTCTGTTTTGAACTTAGGTGATTTTTGTAATAACTTGTAAAATGATTTCTAAGGAAGTATATTAACATTCTATAATATACACTTTAAACTTAGAAACTCAGATTCTCACTAGACTGTAAACTCTCTGAAGGCATAAGTCTTGTTGTTTTGGGGGGGTTGTTGTTTGTTTTTTGTCTTTGTATAGTTCTCTAGCTGAGCAATATGCCTTGTGTGTAGATCAGTACATGCAGTTTCAAAGGGTGATTTTTTAAATTAATATGCATACTCCTTAGGACTGGTTCTTCTGGTAAACACATTATAAAGCCTCAGGGAACTAGACAAGACCTCAGTCTGATAATAAAAACTTAATACAAACTTTGCAACATACCAAGAGGTTTTTCTTGAATACATCCCCTTAACTGTTGACTTTCATTGAGCCATAGTAATACAACAAAGAATTAGTTCTATGGAAATCAAATGTTATATATCTTTTTTTCTTTTACACTGAAGCCAAAGGAGAAACTGCTTTACAGCTTCAATCAGAAATTTCCAGTGGTCAAGATGTTATTAGCATAAATACAGCCCAACCAGAACATGTCACGGTGGCCCCAGAAGCCCCGACTGAAACCTCCGTTGTCGGCTGTGACTCCCAGGCCCTTAACATGCTGGCCGACCTGGCTTTGAGTGCTGCTACCTCCAGCATGATATCCCCCGAGCCCAGAAACCTCACCTGCTCCCTGGAGCCACTGCAAAACAGTGTTCCGCTTTCTAAAGAACAGCCTTTGCATGGGACATCAGACCATGAATACCACAGAGGAGTTAAAAGTCAGAAAGGTGGGCTGTTACCCAAGCCATCCTCTGACCAGAGTAGGCCGTCATCAGACCCCACAGGCAGCCCAGAGGAAGAGAGCGTGGGTCCTCGCAGTTGGGCGCCTGCAGAAGCCCAGCCAGCACTTCCCAAGGAGACCCACGAGAGTTCCAATGCAAGCCAGAGCTCTTTGGTGGCTGCGGAGCATTCGTATGCCCTGCTCCTCGCAGAACATTCCAAGAAGGGGAGCCCAGGCCTGGCCTTTGCCAAGAGCAGCACCAAAGGCTCTGACATGGGAACCCCTGTGGGGAAGGTGATACCCTTTCTGCGCACGAAGATGACGTCCCCGCTACAGAAGTGCTCCATGGCCCTGGCCTTCAGGCACAGGGGCAGGTTGCTGCCCACTGGCCTGCAGGACTTCCGCTGCTCCTCACATACTGTGTTCTGCTGTGACAGCTCCTTTAAGGTCACGTTCACATGCGAAGCAGATTACTCTTTCAGCTTAGACAGCAAGTACACCAACAACCCGCTGGAGAAGACTGTGGTCAGAGCACTGCATGGGTGAGTAGGGGCGACATTAGGTAGATACCTCGATGTAGGGAGAAGGGATGCTGTGCTCAGGCTGAGGAGGGAGAAAGAAGGGTGTAAAATCCAGTAAATGGGGAGTAATACTGAGCAGTGGATCGTTGAGATGCTCCTCCATGAGTCTTTCTGGTCCTTGAATTGTAATCTGTAAATAAGATCTTGGTGGAAAATAGTGAGGTAAAGGAGTAATGCTTGCAGACTGAATCCCAGAAGAAAATTTAAAGAATTACCTGGGGACTTCCCTGGTGGTCCAGTGGCTGAGACTCCTCCTTCCCCAAGCAGGATTACGATTAGGTTCAATCCCTAGTCAGAGAATTAGATCCCATGTGCTTCAACTAAGACCCAGTGTAGCCACATAAGTAAATAATTTAAAAAACAAAACTTATAGCTTGTCAAGTTGGTCACATTGCTGTGAGTGAGCATGTTTACATGGGGTTTTTCTAGAAATCTTCCTTAGGGACCAAGGCAGAATAGCAGAGAGCTAGGAGCCCTGGCTTTGGAGCGTGGACCAGCCTAGGTGTGGAGTCAAGGCTCCCCCAGCTCGCAGATCAGCACTTCTGGCCCTTCCTGATACTCAACCTGGGAGCTCACTGAACTGTGGGTTCTGACTCTGTTTGGGGTAGGGCCTGAGAGTCTACATTTCTCACCAGTGTCCAGATGACACCTGGGAAGGGTGACAGTCTGTGGGCAATGTTTTTTTTAACATGAATTTAATAATAGCCATGTATAAGGGTTTGCATGGTGACAGGCTGGTATTGAACAGTGACTGTCGCTGTTAGCAGTGAGCATTGGCCTGTGACCCCAGCTCCTGGCAGGGGGACGATGCTTGTGCGAGTCCCTGAATTCCTTCGGACTCCTCTTGCTCCAGGACCAGCTCACACCTAAGAGCCTGCATTTGCTCAGGAGGGTCACTTCCTTCCCCTGAACCCTGCTTCACTGAAGCCCAGCTCTGTAACCCCTCTGACTCACTGCACTCACTCTGCCGTTCTTTGGCCTGGCACATGGCCAGAAGTGTATTCTGTCCTCCTCCTGGTTTCAGGAGAGTCTTCAAAGCTCGGATCTGAAAATAGTGCAGTTCTGCTGAACTGCCTGACTACTTTAATCTTCAGACTTCCCAACTGTTAGACATGTAGAATTAGAAAAGAAATGAGTTGGCCAGACTTTCCAGAAGCCAAGAGATGAGGATTTGGGAAGTCACTGAAGCCATTATTCACATAAGGTATCTGTTTTGTCCCAGGAGAGCTCTCATTGAATTTGGGGAGAGCCCCAGGCTCAGAACGGGAAGGCCTGTGTTCTGATCATGGTTCTTCCACTCACAGAGTTTGTTTGGAAAGAAGTCACTTAAAATTCTGATTTCCAGCTCCTTTCTCTGTCTCTGTAAAAAGAAGGGATGAGATGCATTGTAATTATTTGTTAATTAACTTCCTTTTTATCTTATTTTTATTTCATGCTCATGTAATTTTTGGAGAAGGCAATGGCAATCCACTCTAATACTCTTGCCTGGAAAATCCCATGGGCGGAGGAGCCTGGTAGGCTGCTGTCTATGGGGTCGTAGAGAGTTGGACACGACAAGCAATTTAGCAGCAGCAGCAGCAGCATGTAATTTTTAAAAGAAAACAACATAAAAACTAAGGTTAATGATGAAGGCACTTGCTTTATGATATGACAGTCATCTAAAAGAGTCATCTTCAACTATTTTCATTTGTTCCTTCTTTAAACCCTCAGGCCCTGGAATACTGATTTACCGGATAACGTGGAAGAGGTGAAGCTTCTGCTGCACATGTGGGTAGCTCTGTTTTACAGCAGACAGAACAAAGTTGTGCGGTCGTCCCGGAAAGTCGTTGAACACAGCAACCCAGCAAAATACGTGTCCATAAATAGCACACTAGAGTCATTTGAGTTCGGTGAAATCGAGGAGCCCTCCAGAGTAGAGAGGTACTCCGTAGACCCTCTGCTGGAGGCTAATGAGGCTCCCAGAGGCCATGCAGCTGAGGTGTCCTGCCCTGGCGCTGACCCCCTGCGTCCTTTCACAAAGCCGCCTCCTGTGAGAGGCCTAGAGCTCTGGGTGCAGAATGAACAGAAAGAAATGTTTGCAACAGTGGATCACCAGGAAAGCCCAGAAAGCCAGAATTTCATCTGTTCTTATAATAATAAGGTCAGTAAAGCTGAATACTAAAATTGCTGATATTACTTTTGAAGAAATTTTTTTGTACATAAAATCACTTTCAAAACAAGGCACTGATTTCTTTTAGGAAAGAGGATTCTCTGTGTACAGGATTATAATGCCAGACACTTAAGTTTTCAAACTCCATGTTGTCTGCTGTTGGACCTTATCTACCATCCTGATTGAAGAAATGAAAATAGGAAAAGAATCGTAAGGGTCAGATGATCTAGGAGCCAGCCATAATTATGTAGCTTTTTAGTAGTGTGATTTGGGGCCAATTACTTATTCTCTCTGAGCTGAATAATATTTATTGTGTCTTACCTAGAATAGTGTTTATTGGAGCTTTTGTGTGTGTATTTTAAAAAATCTCTTGGGTATATTTTAAGCCTATGTAAGAAGAGAGGGATTTGCTTGATCTCTGCCCTGTGAAGATTCAAAAGGACAGAGCTAGCTAAAATCGTTCTTTATCTGTTCTTCCCATATGTAAATTTTTTTTAAATTATGTATTTTAGACTCTTGGTTTTTTTTTTTAATTTATTTATTTTGCTTTAATCATTTCAGATAATTAGGGGGAAAGCTGAACAAGAGTCATCAGGTAAACTGGAGACTTCCGATCTTGTGCTTTCTAGCATTGGAAGCACTCAAGCTAACAGACCTTCTATTCCTGGTGAAGATGAAACCTTTGAGCCTCTTGACAACACACAAGTGACCTCTTATAATGATACTACTCCACAAACCACATTTGCCAAAACTTATGATGAGATCAACAGTCCATCAATGATTTGTCAGAAGTCTGTGTACAGCACCCTTGAGAGCAAAGTTGATATTTTTCATGCACAAAGGGAAACAGAAGCAGATGCTCTGCGGGGCCTTACCCAGTGTAGCAGCCCCATAAACAAAGAATATCAGCCATTGTTGGAGGGGAAGGGTGATACAGGGTACGTGATGATTAATCTGGAACCAGTTACACTCACTTTGGAAAAAAGTGCCTACATGCCAGTACAGACAGAAGCTGTCAACAGAGCTGACAAACCAACAGCCTTTAACGTGGAGCTGACCAAACAAGTGTCACCTGCTGCAAGCCTTAGACATCCTGTGTCCACATTTGAAAAGTCACAGATGCAGAGCCTTGGGGAAAACCCCTCACTGGCAGTGTCAGGACAAAAAGGCACTCAGTACCTCCATGCCTCCTCACTGCGTAGAGAGACACTTGCTGAAGAAACATGTTCCTTACAGAAGGGACAGGCTGTGGCAGGCTCACCTTCACCATCTGATAATCCCATGGTAATGGAAGCATTACCATTGGCTAAAAGTTCAAATTACTTGTTACCCAGAGAAGAAATGAAACTCTCTCAAGAATTCCTTCTCCCAACACAGAATCTCTTGAGCATCTCTTCGGAAGAAATAATAGAGCCGTCCCAGGTTGAAGTGGTTCCATCGTCAGCCTCTGCCCCCTTGGGAAAAAAGGATTCCCTTAACTGCATCACATCAATAAGGAATACTCTGTGCGGCTCGTCAGAACTAAAGAAGGACAAGAGTGGTCTGAACAGTGAAAGTATTAGTATTCAATCATTTAATTCCACATTTGCCAAAGAAGCAGGCCTGTCTGTGAATAGAGAGGTCAGCCTCAAGGTATCAGAGGAGAATTCCAACCTTGATCTCACTCTCACCCTATCACCACCCATGAGTCCTAGGGAAGAAGCGCCCACTGGTGAAGTGGAGCAACTGCGGGAGGCCCCACCACCCTGCGTAGACCTTCAGGAGATGGCAGAGGAAATACTCGTGCCCGAAGAGGTTCCTTTCATAGAAAACAGAGATGTGAACTCTGCTGCTAACACGTCTGTGAAACCAGCAGAAAACAAAGAGGGAAAAGGTGATCATTTACAGACAGTGGCTTTCATACTTTCTAAAGAAACATGTACCCTGGAGGTTGCGGAGGAAGTTCACCTTGCCTCTGACTTCCCATTTGGTTCCTTGATTGAAGAAGTGTCACCAGCTTCCAGCCCTGACCCCCAGGCACCAGTGGAAGAAGCACCACCAGCTCAGGCCACATCTCCACATGGTCTGAAACACTGTGACGTGCTTGGTGAGAAAAGCACCAGGCTCTCCATGGTCGAGTCAGGAGATTTGGCCATAGCAGAAAAGGAAAGTTCTCTTGTTACTGCCACCCATCCAGTGGAACAGGATAACTCAGCTGAGGTACAGCAGATGCAGCTTTCTGCTGAAACACCTCTACAATTACAGAACCTCGCAGGAAGAAAAGGTAGATTCTTAATCCTTCCTGGTGACGTCACTCAGGAAACTGGCCAGAATAAATGTGAGGAGGGCTTCTCTCTCTCAGGAAAGGGGCCAGACTGTGATGCCACGGTAACCCAGCCTGCCTGCACTGTCACATATGGAGGTTCTCTTGAAAACCTGGTATCGTCAGGATACCCACTGCAGCCCACGGGTGTGGAGACCTGCAGCCCCCACCCACATCATCGTGTCCTGGAGACCAGTGAGCCTTTCAGTCCTGCACAGATCCCTGAAAACAAGTCTTCTGCAGACATGTTTGCTTCTACAGCCACACCAGGTGCTGTGGTGACCAGCACTCAGAGCCTTCCTGAAGATGTTTTGAGCAGTGATGTGAAAACACACGAATGCTGTTACATCCTGGTTAAGTCCTTGCACTCCGACCTAGTTGCTGGAGCTGAGGGTGTGCAGACCCACAGGCATCCAGAGCTCCCCAAGCCTGTAATCCCCTCGGGCGGGGCCACCGCAGCCCACAGCACAGGCCCCAGCAACACGGGGACAGGGTTCCCGACACAGGAAGTCCCGGTTGTCAGGATGACCCATCTGCTCGACAGTGAGGATAGTGGAGCCGAGTTACAGGGAAGAGCCGTGGATCCAGGAGGTGCCGGCCCCCAGCTGCTCACCACCTCCCCACAAGGCAGACAGGAGCCAGCCTGTCTGCTGCAGGAGGGGTCGCCGTGTGCAGTATGCAATCTGCTCCGTGGCGGACTTCTGCCCACGTACCTACAGGCTGATGCTCACCCAGGTACTGCAGCCCACGGCGAGGGTGCCAGTCCAGAGCCCTCTGCGTCCTTTGCTCCCCGATCTGGTGCACCTCCCGTTGGTGGGGTCTCTGAAGAGCATCTGCAAGGTGTGAGTGTGGGCGAGGCAGGCACAGGCAGAGGCATGGGTGTGGGTGTGCTCTCTGACATCTACTATGAACCCCTTTCTGGAGACTCAGATCAGGACTCTCCGGGTAAGTATGAACACCCCAGATACGACACGGAAGAGTCCCGTGCTTTACAATATGGCCACACCGGGAACAGAGAAGTTGCATCCAAAGACAGTTACGACTCTTTCCTGAGCCTGAACACCAATGATCACCACGACTGGGGCTACGCGAGCCAGGTTCCAGCGCTGGAGACTAGCATTCCTCCCAGAAGTTGGCTGGGTGGACTGAAGAAGGAAGCTACGTGTGTGCCCTGTTACGTCCAAATCCGAGATGTCTGCGGGGTCCCCAGGAGCTACGCCAACTTCACCGTGACCAGAAGGCTCAGAGACACCCCAAGAACCCTGCACGGCTTGAGGCGGCGCCCCAGTGGCATGGCCCCGTGTGGCTTGCTCAGCTCTTGGGTGGACACCTGGCAGGGAACCGACGACCTCACCCAGAACACTTTAGACTTGGAGCACCTGCGTTTTGCACACAAACTGAAACAAATTGTGAAGATGGGAGCCACTCGGCATTCTGCCCTTTTCCCCGGTGCCTTTCCAAAGGAGCCCCCACCCCAGGTCACCACCGGGGCTTTTCCTGGGACCCCAATGCCTGCATGCCCGGGGCTGCCTCCCGCCTCCCGAAGCAGGAGTCCTCTTGTGACAGTCATGCATCAGATGCCCAACCATGTGGACCGCTCCTCCTCCTGGAAGAAGAGGTGTGGCCACGGTAGAAATCACCTCACAAACTCAGACCAGAATCAGACCGCCTCCTTCCACCTCCACAAGCTGAAATACAACAGTACATTGAAAGACTCGCGCAATGACATCGCTGTCATTCTCAGCGAGTATGCAGAGTTCAACAAGGTGATGCTGAGCAGCCGCCAGGTAGTCCAGGACACGGAGCCGCCTGTGGCTTTGGGAGCGGCCATGCCCCGCGAGCTGTGTGTTTGCGGCCCACAGCCCACGTCCTACGAGGACCTGGTGGCCGACCTGTGCTCCAGACTGCGCGTCAAGCTGGAGCGAGTGGTGAGGGAGGCGTGTTCCAGCACCTTCCTCTTCTACCTCATGGAGACTGAAGACAAGTCTTTCTTTGTCAGAACAAAGGTAGGGCGCCAGATTTTTTCCTACAGTTTTTATTACTTTGATTGCAGGTCCAAGTTGTTTTTTTTTTTTTAATCATACAGCATTCTCAGCTTCAGAAAGAAGCCACAATGTGGTGGTATATCTTCTCAGCTCAGTCCTTCCCTGTCCCCGAGGCCGCTACAGAGCAGGGCAAGGTCCTATGTGCCTGCCTCTTGAGGATCCTCCCCGTGTTGCCCTGGTCACTGAGCACCTCCGGGCCTGAGGAGGCTCCCCAAAGGGTAGAGGGTAGAGAGGACCTCCCAGAGCATAGTGGTCACCATCGGGTCAAAGGATCACACAGCAGCAGTGAGACGACCACCCTAGGCCCCTGGAAGGCGCTGAAAAGTGCTTCTGAAAGAGCAGCCGTGCTATAGAGAGCATCTTCCCACCGCCACTGCCTGGAGGGTGGCTAAGTGAGGAAGATCAGCCTCACGAAGCTCCCCAGGTGGCTGAGCCAGAGATGGTCTGCAGGGAGACGCTGATGGCTCCAATTTTGTATTTTTAAATATGATTTCTAAGTATTTATTTTTTCCAAATTTGTGAAATCTGTTCTGTGTAACTGGTATTTTTCCCGACCAAGGCTCCTTTTGCTGTCCATGGTTTTTCACAGATGGCTGCCAGATGTGGTCTCCTCCACCCCCATCATTGCTCCCATTTCACGCCATTTTGGGAAGCAGTTTTGTTGAAAAAAATACAGCATGAAATGGCCTTCAATCTTTTTTGGAAGGTGCTTCATCTCCAAAAGTAATCTGGAAATAATTTTTTTTTTTTAAAGTAAAAAAAAATAATTGAGCCCTGAGCTTCAGCCCTCACACTCAGCACAGCTGAGACCTCTCAGGAGGGGAGGGTTTAGGGCAGGAATTTCTTGGAGAGGTCAGGCTAGAACCAAGCAGAGCAAGCTCCAGTACTTGGGGTTCAGGCCTTTCTAAGGGACCCTGGGTGAAGTGCTGTGGGCTCCCCAGGCTGAGCGTGGATGGGTCCCTGGAAATAATTTTTTTTAACCTTGAATTAGAGTTGATTTTCTTTGGCCCAGTACATAGCCGTACCTTGACATGTGCTGACATGAGTCAGGGCCAAGTCCCTGTTCTGCCACAGTGAGCAGAACATTTGCTTTCTTCTTGCTTCCCTCTCAAAAGCAGCAGTGCAAGATCTTGGTCCTTATGTCCTCAGCAGAGCACAAGTGACGCTGGTTTCCATATGGGAGCAACCAGAAGGATATTAGTTAATTTATAGCAGGAGTATTTGTAGATAACACACGCGTTTTCAACAGTGACTGTATTGTTTCATGGTAATATTTTGTCACATGACCACTATTTACAACAGAAAATAACAAATTGTGTGTTACTCAAGTGAGCAAGTGGACACCTTGTAAAATACATTAGAAATAAAGTGCAATCAGGAGCAGTGTTTGTAGCTCAGAAAGCTCTCCTGGAAAATTCATCCGTCCAAAGAGCACTGATGGGGTGTCAAGCCCTGTTTACTCGTGAAGTGATGAACGATATTAGACACTTAGATATTTTAGTGGGCTCTTTATGCTCTTTATTAAAAGAAATTTTGTCGGTAGGACTATTTGTGAAAATACATCACCATGCTTTTCTCATTTTAGATTTTTATTTGTTTATAGTTGATTTACCTGGAGGGAGGGCATGGCAACCCACTCCAGTTATCCTTGCCTGGAGAATCCCATGAACAGAGGAGCCTGGCATGCTACAGTTCATTGGGTCGCAGAGTCAGACACAACTGAGTGACTTAGCACGTGATTGATTTACAGTATTGTATTCGCATCACCATACATTTTGAATGAAGAATTGAAAGTCAAAATTCAGGTTGACTTGAGATCCAAGGGAGATTGACCAAAGTAACCTTATTTTTATAAAAGAAATAACAAATGATGGACAGTGTTACTGGCAGCCCTCCAGAGTCCTCCAGACCAGAACAGCATCAAAATCAGAGGACACGGTTGAGGAACTTAACTACACGAGCTTATCCTCCCAACAAAGCTTACTGCAGTGCCATTCTGTGGGATACAGCTGTGCCCCTCACCCCTGGTAACCAGGCCCAGTATAACCCCAGCACCTGCCGCATCCCAGAGCCTACAACTCTCCAACTTCTGCCAGTTTCTCCATCATCTGCCGTCGCCAGTGATACTCAAAGCAGTGCACAGGCATCAGATCAGATCAGTCGCTCAGTCATGTCCAACTCTTTGCAATCCCATGAATTTGCAAGCCAGGCCTCCCTGTCCATCATCAACTCCCGGAGTTCACTCAGACTCACATCCATCAAGTCAGTGATGCCATCCAGCCATCTCATCCTCTGTCGTCCCCTTCTCCTCCTGCCCTCAATCCCTCCCAGCATCAGTCTTCTCCAATGAGTCAACTCTTCCCATTAGGTGGCCAAAGTACTGGAGTTTCAGCTTTAGCATCATTCTTTCCAAAGAAATCCCAGGGCTGATCTCCTTCAGAATGGACTGGTTGGATCTCCTTGCAGCCCAAGGGACTCTCAAGAGTCTTCTCCAACACCACAGTTCAAAAGCATCAATTCTTCAGCGCTCAGCCTTCTTCACAGTCCAACTCTTACATCCATACATGACCACAGGAAAAACCATAGCCTTGACTAGACAAACCTTTGTTGGCAAAGTAATGTCTCTGCTTTTCAATATGCTATCTAGGTTGGTCATAACTTTCCTTCCAAGGAGTAAGCGTCTTTTAATTTCATGGCTGCAGTCACCATCTGCAGTGATTTTGGAGCCCAGAAAAATAAAGTCTGACACTCTTTCCACTGTTTCCCCATCTATTTCCCATGAAGTGATGGGACCGGATGCCATGATCTTCGTTTTCTGAATGTTGAGCTTTAAGCCAACTTTTTCACTCTCCTCTTTCACTTTCATCAAGAGGCTTTTTAGTTCCTCTTCACTTTCTGCCATAAGGGTGGTGTCATCTGCATATCTGAGGTTATTGATATTTCTCCCAGCAATCTTGATTCCAACTTGTGTTTCTTCCAGTCCAGCGTCAGGGCTGGTCAAAGTCCTGGAAAAACTGAGGCGGCAGTTTTAAAGTAAATATCTTCATCCCCAGGGTGACTCCCTTCAGAGGGAATATGTGTGTTTGATGTTTCTGAAGAATCAGCCTTTGATACGGACATAAAAGATTCATTATAAAGTGCTCATCTAGTAGTAGAGACAAGCTGCCATTTATGTGCCTTATTAGGACATAATTTAGTAAATAAGATGTGCTTTCTTATATATCTTCTGTCAGCAGTTTTTTTATAACAGTTCTGTGCAAGTATCCTTTCTTAAATAATAGCTATCTGTAAATCTTTCAGAATATCCTGAGGAAAGGAGGCCACACAGAAATCAAACCTCAGCATTTCTGTCAAGTATTTCACAGAGAGAAAGGTGCACTCTTAGTCATCATCAGAAATGAAGATATAGCATCCCACCTGCATCAGGTAGGTTTGGAGATCACCTTCTTAAAGAGAAACGTATTCCAAGCATTTTTATGTTGTTCTGAAATTAGCCTCATCACTGCCTTTTTAGTGGAGAGGTTAAAACCCAATACCGTTGAATCTAAGTGGGAAGATAATGGGTTTGAAATACCGATTACTGATACTAATACTGATACTAATGTTGTCATTTACCAAGGTATTGATCTGTAAATTATGTCTGCGAGTTAAGAATATCTTCACAGTAACTAAGGGAAAACGTCAATGAAAAGATACCGATTTTCCACCTGAAATATAAATCTGCACCTCTAGATATCTAACAGAAACAAGTCTTGCTTTAAAAGGACTTGTGAAAATTTTCTGAACTCTTTGTTACCATGGTTACCTATTAACTGAATAATTGCGCCAAGTCAAGCCCCTTTTGGGGACAAGCACAGTCCTGCATCAGGACGCTAACTGAACCCACAGCAGACTTCACTGAGCTGGAGACAGTTGTGAGCCTGCCACCTGATACACGTCCCAAAGCTTGAGTCCCAAATTCCATCCCCCACCTCTGGAGTTGAGACCACTGTGTAATTAACGGGTCAGTCGTCAGGGTTAAAGGTATTTCCAGCTGTTCTTGAGTCCGGACGCCCTTGGGTAAAAGTGACAGAAGTGACTCCGTGACCCTGTCTTCACTGGGAACCTCTTATGTTACAGATCCCTTCTCTGCTGAAGCTGAAGCACTTCCCCAGGGTCATCTTTGCCGGAGTCGACAGCCCTGAAGACGTCCTCAATGACACCTATCAAGAGCTTTTTCGGACAGGAGGCTTTGTGGTATCAGATGACAAACTACTAGAGACTTTAACATTAGGTTGGTCTCTCATTTTCCTTTCTTATATAGTCAAATCAGTTTCTCCTTGCCCAGTGACCCAAATATTTCATCAAGTAGAAATTATCAACTTGCACATCAGTCACCATATACTGAGGGCTTAATTTCTGCCATATGCTGTGCATAAGCACTGTGCTCTTAAGGTCTTTTGCATTAACCAGTCACCTCCCCCACCAGACCGCTCAGTAATGCAGCTAAACTATTCATACGCATTAGAGATTGTTATATTCAATTTCTCCCTTTGGCAAATCGTCAGCTACATATTTGTTTAGAATCAGCCCTCTTTCTTCCATTTCTGTTGCCATATCAACGCTCCCATCAATACCAGAGAAATCTAAAAACCACTACTCAGTCGGCTCAGTTACCTGCTTGAACACTCGTATCTGCTTTCTCTCGGAGCAGTGACTGACACAGAAGGATGTCAGAACACAGGGCAGCACTTTATAGAGTCGAAGTCTCTGCAGCTCCGATGCCTCATGAGAAATATGGATACCACTTCTACACTGAACTTTAACTTGTATCATGAATGTTGCAAGTATTTATAGATTCTGTGTTAAGCCTGCTGCAGCAGGACCCACTTCTCCATGTCCATGGTCTATATGACTGCAGCGCCGCCTCTACTCACTCCTCCCCTGCGGGAGCATGAGTGAGCAAGGCTGGGTTGAGAAGCCCGCCCTGTAGAAGAGGGGGCAGTGATGGTGAACACACAAGCACAGGGCCTTATTTCTCACAGGTAATCACTGGGCTTTGACGAGCCAGCAATCCTAAAACACATCTTCTCTTGTTAAATTTGTTCTATCCCTAGTTCAACTGAAGGAAATTGTCAAAATCCTAGAGAAACTAAATGAAAATGGAAGATGGAAGTGGTTGCTTCACTACAGGGAAAATAAAAAGCTAAAGGAAGATGTAAGGTAAGACCTTCATGGAAGGTGAGGCCTGCGGGGGGTGGGGAACCCCCAAGTTCACCTGGAAGTGCTCCCTGAGCTCTAGACCAGCATCGGTCAAGTGCTGCCCCAAGGTCATGGACTTACATATAAGATCTTGAGGGGAAATGGCTGAGCACGGAGGCTGGGGAAAGGTGTGTACTTAGGAGAGGAACCAAGGGAGCAGACCTGAGAGCCAGCACTGCCAGGGAGGGGCAGAGCCCTCAGAGGGCTTCATTACCAGAGCACTTCAGAGGGGAGGTGAGGAAAGTTCAAGATCAGGAGTAAGTGGAGACCAGATGAAAGGGGAAGGAGTATGACTATAGTAGTGAAGACAAAAAGTCTAGGAATAAAACTGAAAATTAAGATACAGGAAAATACCTTTCACAAACTTAGACTAATCTAAATTTAACATTGTATTTTTCAGAGTGGATTCAATTGCACATAAAAAGAACTTAATATTGAAATCTTATCAGAGTGCAAACATCATTGAGCTGCTTCACTATCACCAGTGTGACTCTCGACCATCAACCAAAGCTGAGCATCTGAAATGTCTGGTGAACCTGCAGGTTCAGCACATCCACGCCAGGTTTGCCGTCTTCCTGACAGGTAATTCACAGCCTTAGTGCTACCTGATTGTTATCAGCCAGGAAATGGCCTTCCAGGTGGAATCACTGGCAGCCTGCACACACACAAGGCTGGGGCGAGTAGAGCAGATTTTATCTCCTTAGATAAAGGTCTGTTAAGTGAAACCATCTACGGTTTTAAACAAGACTTAAGGAATGAAGGCCCATCAGTGGTTTCAGCACCCTATCCCCATGGCAACTGACCTCAAAGTTTCCAGTCTTGTTCTTTGACACAGGCTCCTTCTTCCCCTCATATGTAATGTAGTTTTAAAAGGTAGTAATGTAATGTAGTAATAAAAGGTGTATACACCTTTTAAAAGCTGTGTACAAATTAATGAATTATTCACCAAAATAGTTATTTTTCTTTTTACAGAAAAGCCTGTGGTCTCCAGAGAAGTCTTTGAAAATAGTGGCATCCTTGTGACAGATGTAAATGACTTTATTGAAAATATACACAAAGTAGCAGCTCCATTTCGGGGTTGCTACTGGTAAGAACACTTCCCAAACACTCCCATATGAGCTGGAATAGACAGGGGTAGATACCGACATCTGTGTCTATGAGAAACCAGTTGCTCAGAAACTGTTTTGTATGTTACACATCATGCTGTAAATTTAAAGTGTTTATTTAGGGGTGGAATTGCTACTGGTTTGGCATAAAGGGGATTTTCTCAAGTATCACTAACGAATAACTACTTTCTGAATGATAAACGTTTTCATTTGCAGACAGAAGACAATGTAACATAGACTCCTGGATATTTTCCCCAGTAGATATCATCCTACTTATGCAACAGCTCTTGGTTATTTTGTTTTAAAGACAGAATTATCAATTTTGTATTTATCCAGGTGGCCCAACTGCAGCTCACCTAGATGTCGACAATGCCAACAATAAATTAGTATTTTCCCTTTTCTTTGAAAATCTTTGAAATCTCAAATCAGTGTTTTGCAACCTGGGGAAATGTTTTCCTTCATGTTTTACACATTGCTAGAATGACTTTGTTCACAGCACCACTGTACTTTTTCATTAGCTTTGGACTGCAGTGTTCAATAATATTTTCATTTTGAAGTGTTTTCAGAGCTATTAATTGAACATTAAAAATAAGAATTTTACAAGTGTACTGAATTGTAGCAAAAAATACACCTATTTTAACCAGTAGCTCTGTTTTTACATGTTAGGGTCAAAAATGCATCTGTAATGCATGTGACAGTCTGTTTTAAAGGTTTTACCACATAGAATCTTAAGTGGTTATATTTCCTGTTATTCATTGCTACACTACATGAAATTAGTTTTTTCCTAAATGGTACAAATTTATGAACCATCATTTTTCACTTACTCAGTTTATGTAAATACTGCACTACAAAATCAATCCTGAGGAAGAAATAATCATTTATTTATATTAGAAATAATTTCTACAATAATCTTTAAAACTCAAAACCACGCAAAAAACATTTATACGATACATAGTATCTATTTGGAACAAAGATTTTTGTAACTAATTTTTTTTTAATAAAGACAACTAAAAATCATTCAATTGCTTCTGCAATGACTTTATCAGATCAGATCAGTCGCTCAGTCGTGTCCGACTCTTTGCGACCCCATGAACCGCAGCACGCCAGGCCTCCCTGTCCATCACCAACTCCCGGAGGTCACTCAGACTCACATCCATCAAGTCAGTGATGCCATCCAGCCATCTCATCCTCTGTCGTCCCCTTCTCCTCCTGCCCCCAATCCCTCCCAGCATCACAGTCTTCTCCAATGAGTCAACTCTTCGCATGAGGTGGCCAAAATACTGGAGTTTCAGCTTGAGCATCATTCCTTCCAAAGAAATCCCAAGGCTGATCTCCTTCAGAATGGACTGGTTGGATCTCCTTGCAGTCCAAGGGACTCTCAAGAGTCTTCTCCAACACCACAGTTCAAAAGCATCAATTCTTCGGTGCTCAGCCTTCTTCACAGTCCAGCTCTCACATCCATACATGACCACAGGAAAGACCATAGACTTGACTAGGCGAGCCTTTGTTGGCAAAGTGATGTCTCTGCTTTTGAATATGCTATCTAGGTTGGTCATAACTTTCCTTCCAAGGAGTAAGCGTCTTTTAATTTCATGGCTGCAGTCACCATCTGCAGTGATTTTGGAGACCAGAAAAATAAAGTCTGACACTGTTTCCACTGTTTCTCCATCTATTTTCCATGTAGTGATGGGACCAGATGCCATGATCTTCGTTTTCTGAATGTTGAGCTTTAAGCCAACCTTTTCACTCTCCACTTTCACTTTCATCAAGAGGCTTTTTAACCCCTCTTCACTTCCTGCCATAAGGGTGGTGTCATCTGCATATCTGAGGTTACTAATATTTCTTCCAGCAATATTGATTCCAGCTTGTGTTTCTTCCAGTCCAGCATTTCTCATGATGTACTCTGCATATAAGTTAAATAAACATGGTGACAATATACAGCCTTGACGTACTCCCTTTCCTATTTGGAACCAGTCTGTTGTTCCATGACCAGTTCTACCTGTTGCTTCCTGACCTGCATACAGATTTCTCAAGAGGCAGATCAGGTGGTCTGGTATTCCCATCTCTTTCAGAATTTTCCACAGTTTATTGTGATCTACACAGTCAAAGGCTTTGGCATAGTCAATAAAGCAGAAATAGATGTTATTCTGAAACTCTCTTGCTTTTTCTATGATCCAGCGGATGTTGGCAATTTGATCTCTGGTTCCTCTGCCTTTTCTAAAACCAGCGTGAACATCAGGAAGTTCACGGTTCACATATTGCTGAAGCCTGGCTTGGAGAATTTTGAGCATTACTTTACTAGCGTGTGAGATGAGTGCAATTGTGCGGTAGTTTGAGCATTCGTTGGCATTGCCTTTCTTTGGCATTGGGATGAAAACTGACCTTTTCCAATCCTGTGGCCACTGCTGAGTTTTCCAAATTTGCTGGCATATTGAGTGCAGCACTTTCACAGTATCATCTTTCAGGATTTGGAACAGCTCCACTGGAATTCCATCACCTCCACTAGCTTTGTTCGTAGTGATGCTTTCTAAGGCCCACTTGACTTCACATTCCAGGATGTCTGGCTCTAGGTCAGTGATCACACCATCATGATTATCTGGGTCGTGAAGCTCTTTTCTGTACAGTTTTTCTGTGTATTCTTGCCACCTCTTCTTAATATCTTCTGCTTCTGTTAGGTCCATACCATTTCTGTCCTTTATCGAGCCCATCTTTGCATGACATGTTCCTGTGGTATCTCTGATTTTCTTGAAGAGATCCCTAGTCTTTCCCATTCTGTTGTTTTCCTCTATTTCTTTGCATTGATCGTTGAAAAAGGCTTTCTTATCTCTTCTTGCTATTCTTTGGAACTCTGCATTCAGATGTTTATATCTTTCCTTTTCTCCTTTGCTTTTCGCTTCTCTTCTTTAAAAATTAAATGTTAGGGAAGATTTATAGTGGTTTAAATTTTCCAGGCCACTTAGAATAAACTGCTTCCAGAGGAACACTCCCACTTACCTCACTGTAGCCTCACTCTTTTGGCCTTGTCCCCACAGACCTGCCTGGTGCTCCGCTATCCCAGGTGTAGTCGGCCAGAGCAGCAGGATCCAGCAGGGGACAGCTCGGGACCGCCCCCCACCCCCAGGCCTGGCCTTCTTGGGGTCACACTAGGCCTGTCCCTCAGGGAGTCATTTACCTGCTTTATATCCTGCCCCTACTGAACCCAACGATAATAACTTCACTCATTGTCCTCCTAGGAGAAGGAATACAGTCAAATTTTAATTATCCTTACCCTAGCTCTTACTTAGAAAACCAACCAGTTAATTTTTACCCCAGAGACAAGAATCTAGTAAAGAGAACCATAACTGAATTAGGTACCCTGAATTAATCAGAAATCACTACAGAAAAGGAGAGCGGATGGCTGACACACCTGCCACCTCCTCTGCTGAAGATGGCGAGCCACCCGCAGGCGCCTGCCAGGCCATCTGTCCTGTGACTGAGGGCTGAGTCACACCGAGAGGGTGGGCACACCAGGCTGACCTCCAGTACAGACTCTGCCCTCGGCAACCCTGTACCCACTGGCCTGGCACCAACATATTATTGTTCAATAAATATGCTGAATGCAGAACATGAAGACACGCTGGTGCTCTCTGTCTTATCACTAGGCCTGCGGGCACCTCTGCTGCATTAACAGTTCGGTGTGAATTACTGTGTGACAAGGGGACGGCCTGTGGGAATTTTAGATTAACTCTTTAGAAAGGGCAGAGATTTCAACTGGGGTGATCAGGGATGTCATCCAGGGAGGAGCATACCATGTGCAGGACAAGCCCCCCAAAAGTGGGCAGTGTGAGACTGAGAAACTGAGCTAAAGCAAGCACCTGGGTAATCTAAGTTGTTATTACCCTAAATCCTCTAACAGAGCGGAGCACCTACCTTAGTCTATGTCCTTCAGACTCATCTCTGAGAATCAACACTCAGACCGAGAGAATAGTCACAATGTCCTCATTGCTCTGATGTAGTAACAGCATAAAGTGAGGCTCGAACTATCCAGGGGGAAGGGGGTACCATTAAAACTATGTGCAGCTACAATCTGAAATAAATAGAAATATTAAAGCACCTACTCCACTTGGCAGGGTCCTCTACTCTCTCATGAAAGAGTCTGTTTCTAAACCACTACTTGGGATTCCTAGGAGGGTCTAATAAACATTGTGTCAGGATGTAATTCAGGGTCTACTCACAGTGCAGCCTGATGGCAGTGCTCCACCGTCCATGGGGGTCTTCAGCGCTTGTCCCCATGTGTGATTCCACTTCTAGTGAAGGAGATGAGCAGCTTGTCAGGCCAGTGCAGTACTCACTAGCTCTGAGTTGTCAGGACACAAAAGACCGACAAGACGGAGCTGGTTTCCAGAGTTTGGCTTTATTTGCAGTACAGAAATCATTTGGAGACATCACTGAAGCAGAGGTTCTGTCAAATCAATACTGTGCTGCAGCTTGGTCCGTTGAAGAAGCCACATCTGGGATACAGAAGAAGCTCCTACGTTTACCTGCTTTATGATGTGTTTCTTTCCCCTCTGCGCTCATCAGTTTTAATAGGTTAAAACACCGCACACAGGCTTCCTCCAAAAGACTATCCAAGTCTAGAGTTTGGTTAGAACTGGAGGCCCATGTAAACCAAGCTTGTGGCTGGGATGGGTGGGCACTGTCCTGACACATGACGTGAACAGAAAGGGGTGGGGAGGAGTAAGGGACGCTGTCCCCGGCTACAGACATTCAGTTCTGAACCTCTTCACCGTCAAGAGGACAAGATGGCACGCAACCTGCACTGACCCAGCTCTTGAACAGCAGAAGCTCATAACTGCAAAGGCTACACTGATTAAAAGATACAAATACTGTATCAAGTTCTCTGTATCAGTATCACAAGGTTTTAAAACTGATCCTTCACTAAAAAACACAAGCCAGTATTGGTTAAATTGAACAGAACGTGGGAACCTGCCAATTCGGAAGAGCCACTCCATGAAAACAAGTTAATACATGATATTAGAAAGGGGAGGAATATTTACTGGTACAGTGCTCTGCAATCTCTCAATTTTGATTACAAAAGCAGGCCTTACAATACTGATTTCATACAATATGCATCATTTGCCAAATTTTAAGTTTGTCCTAATTAGATGATAACATGTACTGCTGTTAGTCTTCCCCATAGATGTCATTTTTCTTGCGCTTCATTTCCTCAAAGTCAAACTCGGATCCCATCATCCTCTTATAGATGTCCTTAATGTCATCACAGGTCGTCTCAAAGTGAGTTGTTGCATCATAAGTACGGGATATAAAGATCTGGAAATGAAAATCACAAAGACTTGAAACTTATCTGGTAACATCGCCCAATGAAGCCTGGTAATTACCCTTTTCAGATAGCCACTCACCTGGCTTTCTGTTCCCAAGTCTTTTGGTACAAGGAGGTCACTGATGCTAACGAATCTGGAGGAGAGAGAGAACTCAGTCAGCAAGGGAGCTGACATGCCCCTCACTGCTGGGCCTGATACTCAAATCCCAGGCAAGGAGGCTGGGAAGAGCCGACGGCTGTGCTCACTGTTGTCAAGGGTTCAGTTCACCACGGAGCCAGTCAGTCCTGGGTATGAGCTGGCATAAACAAACCCAGCACTTACTTCTGCTCAATTGGTTCCAAGAGCTCCAAGGCTGGTCTAATTTCCTTCTCGGGCTCCTTGGTCTCCACCGTTGTGCTGGCGATGGCAATGTACTTGCCTTGTGCGGCCACATTGTGTGCAGAGGAGATCATGCAGACGTAGATATCTGGAAGCAAGCAAAGCCACTACTGCCAGGCCCTGTGGACATGGGGCCTAGGCGCGCACTCGGTTTCACCCCAACTTCAGAGAGCTATGAGTTAACATTACTTGAAACAGACTATCTTCTGAGACAAGTTCTATATGAAGGCAAACACGGTCAGTTGTACATAGGGGATGCAAATATTCAGCCACTTTGAGCCTACTAGAGCTGAAGGAAGGGGTCACGTGGCCGTGAGTGGTGGACGTGGACATGAGTCTGCCCAGCTGCCACAGCTAAATGTGGAAACCTGTCTCTCCTCTCTGAACCGTGCACGTAGAAAGGTTCTGATTAGCTAAGGTGGGGTTTAACTAACTACTGATTTCTCATTTTTTTAAGCAATATAAAAGTGTAAACAGCAGAAGCTACTGTTATGTTGACATAAGCTCATAATAATTCCATACTTGTCTGTGTAACACTGAAGTAACTACATAATTTCCAATACTGAAAACAATTACTAGGCTCCCCTTACTCTTTTTATTTTCTTATTTATTCTTTTGGCTGTGCTGGATCTTCACTGCTGTGCTCAGCCTTCTCAGAGGCTTCTCCTGTTTCTGAGCATGGGCTCAGTTGCTCTGCAGTATGAGGAATATTCCCAGACCAGGGATCAAACCCATGCCCCTGCTTTGGCAGGGGGATTCTTAACCACTGAACCACCACCAGGGAAGGCCTCACCTTGACTCTCTCCCAGACCCTGAGATCTACTGGGAACCCTTGAAAGATTACTTTAGTCTAAGTCCCTTTGTTTTAGTAATAACCTTCTGTGAAATGATTTCTTATATGGAAAAAAATACATAGTTGGCCATTTAAAGGTTAATAGTTCCTTTTAAGTTGAAGTTTTATAAATAAAACCTTCAGGGCTCTAACTGAAAGGAAGATGGGAAACGCTACTAGATGAAAACAAATGGTTAAAGCAAACAGATGCAGAATTAGGATTTCAGAGCTAAGTTCTGATCTTAATCAGAAAAATCAAAGTTGTTTTCTAACACACTGCTAAAGGCAAACACAAGTATAGATATTGACAAATCATGACATAAAAGTAGTGCTGTCATCAGCCTAAAAGTTACAGTGTAATCAGGTCAACTAACAAGCATAAACTCCCACAAGCATACAACGTTCAGATGAGAGAGACAGCGCACTCACAGAATAAGGCTGACTCTCGGTTCTACAAGGGGGGCAGGGAGGCCCCAAGAGGTGTGTTGAAGTCAAGACAGGGCTCCTGGCCTAACGTGTCCATTTCAAAGTGATGGTTTAGGAGTTCTATGAGCTAAAAGGGATCCATCACATTTTCCATGTATAAACTAAAGTTTCTTCACTCTAATAGAACAGATAAAAGCTGCAATTTATGCAGACATTGCCTGACCTCCGTAACATACCTGACTTCCGGTTGACTTGGTTCTGCGGAATAATGATCTGGCAGGAGTTGGCGTCGTTGGTGTTTTTGATGGGGTGGCTGAGGATACAGATGACTCTGATCACCTGGCCCACTTTTTCTACTCGATCTTTCACATAGCTGGGATCACAGATGAGCTGCTTACAGCGAGCAATCTGCAACAAAACATTGAAGACTTTCTAATACTCAGTGTTCATCACAATGTTTTTAGAAGGTATAATGATGCCACTGTTCCCTGATCATCTGTTATCTTCATCAAGTTAACCACAGATAATTAGTGAATTAGAGATAACTATTAAAACTAGCTTTGCCAACAATCCCTGTAAGTTCTCCTGGAGCAAATCTATGAATTTTAAATCTTACTCAAATAGAGAAAATGTGTTGCATGGTATTTAGACATATAAGCTTTAGAACTGGGCAGAAGAGGGCTCACATACTGCTAGAATTAAATGAAACTGTTCAAGAAATGTCATTATATATGAATGGACCCAGTGAGAAATAAACGCTTTATAAATGGTACTAATATTACAAACAGACCATAATCACTCTCATTTTAAGTCTGTACTTCCTAAGCAAAATTTAAGTTGCAAGATACCTTAAGTATTATTATAGTTTTCCTCTTTATATCAAAGCACTGAAATGTCCTAAGAGGAAGCAGTTGCCTAAAACAAAGAAGAATGAATAAAAAGAACCTTGAGATATCAGATTAAAATATTCACCCTATTTCCTAAACATCTATTATGTGTATGCTGAAAGCACAAGATAGTTACGAAAGATCTACAACAATAAAGGGTAAGAGGGTCAACTACTGAGTGTAGATTATATGGTCTGAACCCATGGAATACAATCAGGAATCCCAAAATATTTTTTTTAACATAGTTTTTGAGTTTTTTTAACAGTTCTATTTGTAAAAGTTGATGGGTTCATGAAATATGGTCTGGTTTGCAGATCAACACCAATGGCACCCTGAGAACTTGCAAGAAAATGAAAACCCATCACAGAACTACTGAAAAAAAAATGTACTTTAACAAATTAACAATTTATATTCAAATTTGAGAAACACTGTTCAAAACTCCTGGCCAGTTCCATGGCTAAACCCCAAATAATAAATGTTCATGGTAATTATTATTGACATTATTAACTGTATTAATAATAAAACAATAAAATGGTATTGGCCAAGCCCCATTTCAACCAATAAATTGTAATTGGCACAAATAAAGCTAAATTTAAATGAAAATTTGGACCATATAAATAAAACTTACCATTTAGAGCGCATTGGTAATTTCTGTTTTTGTGTTAAGCAACAACCAACACAATAGAAAAAAATTTTTTAAACAAAAGCACACCTGTAACTAGATTTCAGTCATTATGAACATCCAGTTACCATAAAGAAAACACGTCTGGTCTGAAATTTGGGATCAACATCCATACCAAGTTAAGTACTTACTAGACAATAAAGTTATCTTTACAAGAATATGATTTTTTTAAGTTGTAAAAGGTCCTTACCTCTCCTTCAGATTTTACACCAATCACCTTTCCATTTTGCATAATGATTTCTTCAATTGGTTTATTCAGCATGTAGGTACCTCCATATATAGCACTTAGCCTAGGGGGAAAAAAAGTATTTACAATTAGTAATTTATAACTGTTTAAACTACTAGTCTCCTTTCTTAGACTTTCATGAATAGTAGACAACATTTGTTCAATTTCCCACAGGCAGAAACTAGACAAGAGACTTGAAGCAACTGCATGAGATCTTCATGTGGTCTGCATGGCTCTTCCCCTAAAAGAACCAACCTCCCACTCCACAGGCTTAAGATTTAAGGTGCCATAGACAGAATGTGGCCTGCATGAAGAGATAAAAATTGTGGGGGAAAAAATCTTCCAAAATGGGAAGCAGCCAAATTACAAAATCTCTTCAAATCCTTAAGTAACTCCAAAAATGCTTATTCACATGAGAGACTCCCAAGGAATCCATTAAAAGCAACAACTGAAAAGCAAAAAGACCTGAGCAGAGACCACAGGCCATAAGGATAAATGAGTTTGATGATGCTGTATTAGAGGAACTTGGTCCATTTCTTGCACTTTCCAATGACATCACGAAAGGACCACACCTAACTATGCTAGGACTAAGGATTCAGCCAGACAAAAGATCCCCCCATCACCAAAGTATAAAATCAAGCCTCCAAAAGTTCAAGATGAATGGTCAATAATTTAACTGCAACTCAAAACAAAATCAACACTCATCACAGAAAGAATCCAGCATCTCTACAATGTATACCAATCAGTATGTGCAACATACATGTTATAAAATATAATTTTTATATAAAGATTACTATATGCAGGGAAAAAAGAAAAGCGATCAAAACAGATGTCCAAATTACTAATGTTAAAACATGCGGGAAGTTAAATGCAGCTACTATAAAAATGTACAGGGATAAATATGCTTGTTCAAAGATCTATGTTCAAGAATATTACATATTCATGAGAGTCAAAATTAATAAACAGAAAACCTCACCATAAAAATGAAAACTATATTTTAAACATGGAAATTCTAGAATTCAAGAATTTTATTTTAAAATATATTTTTTTTTTCTATTGAAAAAACTTCAAAAAATCTGAAAAGACGGGGGCGCGTTTGGACATCTGTTTTAAAACTCACTGAATGTGATTAACAGCTAATCGGAAATAACAAAATGTGCACAACAAATAAACACACCACAAAATTTCACAAAACAAGATCATGAAAAGGTGATCAACATTAGTCCTCAGAAAATGCAAATTAAAATTATAATAAGATAGCATTTCACACGTGCTGAAAAAAACTGACAATAATGAACGCTGGCAGGGGTGTGGAGCAACCAGGGCTCTCACACTGCTAAGTGTAAGCAAAATGCTACGACCCCTCTGGAAAGTTGTTGAGCAGCGTCTCATCAAATGAAACATATACATGCTATAAACCAGCAATTCCACACCTGGACATGTATGTGCCCAGAAGAAGTGGCAACTGAGGTCCATACACACTGTTACACATAAGTTCATAGTAGTTTCATTCGTAACACCCCAAAACCTTTTGAAAACTACACAGATGTCCATCGAAAGGACAATGTGGCACACTCACACAGTTCACGTAGTGGAGTACTGCTCAGTATTTTTTAAACAACTACCAGCACATGCATTAATATGGGTGAATCTCAAAAATACTGTTAAGCAAAAGTGAGCACATATTCCTTTTACATAAACTAAAAGAAGACAAAAGTGATCCTTGGTGATAAAAATTACAAATGCAGCTGTTACAGTGGGGGTTGGGGTGAATGGGCGGAGATACAAAGGAACTTCCTGGAGTTCCACACCTTGACGGGAGTTTTGGTTACACAGGTCTACATACATGTCCAACTCATTTTCATAAAACTATAGATCTGTGGTTTCATTGTATATATAAGTTTTACTGCACTAAAAATAAAAAGCACCTCCCTACCCACAGACACCTTGTCTCATTATTCACAACCACGTCTCGTAAGCTACCATTTAAGATGCAGCTCAGGATCAGAGGAGTTTCAGGACAAGGTTAAAGATGGGCTCTCACCGTGCAAATCCCTGTGGCAGTTCTCCAAGGCCGTAGAGTGGATAAAGGTATGGGCTTTTGCCATATCTTGCCAAAGATTCGCTGTAAAGTTTAATCCTATTAATGGTTTCACAACATGGCTGATCTAAATAGCTAGACAAAACAAAATGAACATTAGAAAAGCACTCTGGTTTGCATTCCTCTGCTCAATTTAAAATCGTTTTCTGAAAGGATTTCAATTCAATCCTTCCATATTTTACTTATAAGGCTCTAACACTAAACTGAAGTTAGAATTTCTTTTTCATAGTATAATATAGTTATGTATTTGTTTTGTTAGAATTTCCACTCTCCAGAATTAGGAAATTCAGTGACAATTCCAAGAAAAATATAAATCTAAAAACCAGAAGACTTACTCATCAGTTCTGTAAAGTGCCAGGGCATGACCAGTAAAATCTATAACATCTTGGCCCAAGTCAAATTTCTTATACACCTCTCGCATTGATGTCTTCTTAGGATCAATGCCCTCAAAAGTTCGAGGATCGTTTTCATCAAAGTTGGCGACATATACCAGGAATTTTCTGAATCGACGTTTTTCAAACAGCCCCATTAGGCCTAAAAAAGAATTTTTCAAAAAGACACACTCACAACAGGACACTGAGGAAAAGTAAGTGTGAGAGCAAAGTCTAGATATCCTATGTTGCTATCTTAGGCTCTTACAATGCAATGTGCAATTTAAAATACAGGAGTTTTAAAATAAATGAAATTTCTTTCTTTCTTTCTTAACCATTTCTTTAAACTGACAGTTTCGTAACACTTTGAAATAAACTGTCATAATTATTTAGTCCCTAAACTGTCCCGACTCTTTTGTGACCCCATTGATGGTAGCCCCCTGGGCTCCTCTGTCCCTGGGATTCTTCAGGAAAGAATACTAGAGTGGGTAGCCATTTCCTCCTCTAGGGAATCTTCCCAACTCAGGGATAGAACTAGAGTCTCCTACATTGGTAGGTGGACTCTACCACTGAGACAACTAGGCTTCCCATAATTACAAAAGATCAGCTATTAAGTCTTCAATTCTACAATACAATTACAAGTAATTATAACCGATAATTAATTAAATATAACAAGTTTAATTATATTAGGTACAAATATAACTGTGAAAAACTATTACTCATGAAGGCATCTACCTGAATGTTCTTTCCATAACTCTGATCTGTATTCCAACTGCCTAAAATTCAAAATGCTCATTTTTTTCTTTTTCTGTATGCTATGATACACTCTGGCATTTAATGGAAAAGCAGCTTAGATACCAACAAAGTGTCCTCAAAGAAATTTAGACGCTGGTTACACTTCCAGTCACTTTAATGAAGTCCTAGATAGATAGGCAGCTCAATGCTTTTCACACTAAAAAAGAGGTGAGGAGAAAGCTATGAAGCACCATGTAAGAAGCCCTCAGCTCCTCCTACCAGTCAGGATTCCCACTGCTGTGAACAGTTGGTAGAAAGACAAGGTCAAAACAGAAGAAAGCTTCCTAGGTCCCTCTCCTGCTGCCCCTTTCTTAAACCATACAGCTACTTTAAAAAACAACTGGAGCTTTACATAAAAATTCTTAACCATTTCTTTTATACCCACTGACAGTTGAATATTTTGATACTTTAAACATTTCCCCCCAAGACAACAGTTGAAATAAACAAAACTAAAATTAAAATTTTAATGATTTTAAAATTAAAATGATCATAAGAGAGTCCATGACACCTGACTACATTTAACCCTTTTAATCAATACTTATATAACTTAGCTTTTAAATTTAAAAAAAATGGACAGAATGCATACACAGTAAAAAGCATAAGGCTAAAAAGAAATATTCTATTACGCTACTTAAGACACAAGTGTAGCCATCAGGGGAAGGCGTGAGAGCCAAAGAAAACACAAGTCACCATGCCAACGCACTTACAACTCGGGAGTCACTCTGGTGGACGCGTCTGCTGGAACCTAGTGCTCTTACCAATAGCTAACTGTGGAGTTACTGCATAGCATCTTTTAAAATAAAAAATGAAAATCTACTGTGTTTCCTTCAGTTCCCCATTCTTTTCTTTTCTCTTCTTTCCTCTTGATTCCTCTCCCCGCCTCCTCCAAGCCTTGAGCCTGACAGGAGCCTCTCCCAACACAAAGGAGCCTCTCGCTTAGAGACGGCTCCTCCAGTCCTTATGTCAGAACCAAATCCCTGTGTGATCACCAACATCTGAGAGACCTGAGGCTCTGAAAAGGTCGTAATTTAAAAGACTCATGTAGTATTATCTACAATGTAATTTTTATAACAGCTACTTCTATATGATGATGCCTTTGCTGGTCACCCTATTTAAAACAGCAGCTCCACCCACACCCTCTCCTTTCATCTCCACCACCATCTGATACCCTTTTATATCTGATTGTATCACCAGCTGAAATGCTTTTCCTTATCATGCACAGCCAGCCTCCCACTAATGGAAGCACAAACAGGAAAAGCACTTCTGTTTACTTTTTTCTCTTCTGCTGCACCCTCCCTATCCCAGACCTTCTTAGACAGGTCCCTGCCGATATAACAAGTGCCCAATAAATATCTACTCCAACTAATTAATGTCCAATGGGAGTGAATATAAAAGAAGTTGACATTCATATACTAGACACACAATATACAAAGAAAATACTCAAATTATATGACAAAAAAATTTTTTTTCACAATTAGTCCATTGAGTTGTGCCTTCACTTCATTTGAAATAGCTTTACCTTCTTTCATGCACTTGCACATTGAGATTTATTTGCCAAAACAGACACCTATGTCAAGACAAAAGCTACAAAAATCTAGAGCAGTTTCAGGAAGAGAAAAGAAAAAAAGCATTCCAATTAACAGGTATAACATTTGACAAGAGAATTAAAAAATGAAGCAGAAGGAATGTCACAGGAAAAGCAGAGACACGGCACGCAATGCAGAGTTCCAATGGTGGACCTCAACAGCCTCACCCTAGGTTGCAGCTAGCCCCGCAGCGGGCGTACCTACCACCACCAGGAGCCCCCAGTCACTCGGCTCTGTGCTGTCAAAGGTGCCCCCAACAAACAGATGCCTCACAGCAGAAGAGTGAGAACAAGCAAGCTAAAGATTCAACTGAGGACACAAGGTTTTGCTGAGCACATTTCAAAGCTATTCAGGAAAATGTCTCAAACTTTTCTAAGTGTCTGTGTTCAACATTACTCTAGAGGCCAAATATCTTCCTCGTTTACTTGACTAAAATAACATTTGACCAATGAACAAATACTTACTGAAACCTTGAGGTTTTATGGCATCATGACCTACCACAAGAACCAACATTAGATACAGGTCCTTAAAAACCCAACAAAAACTTAGGCTTCTTGTTGTTGTTCAAGTCGCTCAGTCCTGCCTGACTCTCTGCAACCCCATGGACTACAGCATGCGAGACTCCTCATCCTCCATTATCTCCACTTAGGCTATGTTAATAAAAATATATTGGCCAAGGAAAGTAAAAGTTCCACTGAAACTGAGTCGGCATACAACATTTGAAGCATCAGTTCTGGTCTGGCTCAATTCTATCTTATCTACGGTAATCTTGGCAAGTCAGAATTTTCAAAGAAAAGTGGCCAAGAGACCTAGACAACATATTATATGAGAAACAACCACAGGCACTGGAAATGTGCAGCACAGAGAAAAAAAAGAATTCGAGGGTGTGCGCCAATCATTAAACTGAGAAACTATATATTTATATACTACGTGGACCCCTGGTGGCTCAGATGGTGAAGAATCTGCCTGCAATATGGGAGACCTAGGTTCAATCCCTGGATCCAGATTTTCTGGAAAAGGGCATGGCTACCTACTCCAGTATTCTGGCCTGGAGAATTCCATGGACAGAGGAGCCTGGCGTGCTACAGTCCATGGGCTGCAACACAGAGGAAAAAAGAATTAGAGGCTGAGTGGCAGCTGTTAAAATATCTGAGAAGCTATATATTTACATACTACATACTTCAGTGGTTAAGTGTGGGGTTCTTGAGTCAGACAAATGTGGCTTCAAACTAGTTCTCACTAGTCATGAGCTATGAGATTCATGGGTTCTTTCACACCTGTATACCTCAGTGTTCCCTCATGTACACGCCAAGAATAGCGCATCTCACAGGGCTATAGTCAAAGGCTATGTAAAATCAACTTAGACAATACACACAAATAATTGTGCACAAGTGCCTGTACGTAATGTTAGCTATTATTTACGTATAAAACAATGGTTTTATCTTTCTCTTGAACTTCTCACCCTCTACACATTTCCTATCCTGTTTATTCATTCTGCCCTGAACTGTCCTGCCTGTCATTCCACCTTCAAAATCCTACCCATCAATACAAAGAGTTGACAATAAGGCAGTAATTTAGCAAAAATTCATAATAATGTATGTTAAAACAGGTAAATCCTACTTGTATGTAAATTAAACCTCAATAAATCTAACCTTAAAAATATATAGATTAAATACATTTGGTTTTTTTTTTTTCAAATTAAATAATGAGTGTTTTTATTTCTCTTATAATTTAAAAAACGTGAACATCCTGTAATTCAGCTGTAGCCATTACTTTCAGGTGACTTCATTAGATTTCAATTCCCTTTTATATAACAGACTCTTGTTCCAGAAGGCAGTTAGCTTTTCATCATTCTTCCTGTCTAGATAATATCCAAAGACAAATCCCACAGGGACAAGCACATGTACCCAGTGGTCACGCACAACCTGAAGTAAGTTCATCATGAATGCTGCGGCCTCGGAGCCAACAACGACCCCACGACCAAGGACAGCGGCGAGCACAGCCACTCGCACCGGCGGAAGCGGCGGCCTCCGGACCCATTTGTTTATTTTTATAAAAAGAAACATGAGGATAAATCAGAAATAAGTAAAAATGACCACCTAACAAAGTGGAAAGAATGGAATGGCAAAGGTAAGAACAAGACTCTAAGTGTATCTTTTAATATAACTTTGACTTTCAAGTCATGCAATTCTTTTACATATTTGAAAATACTAAATCAAAAGGGAAAAATAAAACTCAAAAGGTTAAATCCTTCAACTTTTTTTAAACTAAGGAGGTAGTTGAAGCTATAAATATAGGGTAAGAGGCTCAAGAGAGTGTAAACTTTTAAATAAAAAAATCGTACCACAAACGGTGTTTAAAAGAATTTTCAAACTCTTGGACTCTGATTTCTATGAGGACACTTTATTTACATCAGATGCACGTCACTGACAAGACTGATTTCTAACCCAGGCTCACAGCAAGGACTCCGTCCACTCAAGCAGGAGCTGCTCCTTCCCCACCACCTGTCACCCCCAACCCAGGCCCTATCCTTAGTGCTACTTTCTACTTTCTAGCTACAGTGTCTTTCAACACTTTAGGCCCAATATTTTCTCCCCTAATAGTAAGAAGTAAATAAATGGAGTTAGAGGAACTGCCAAAAAAATTCCTGGAGAATTAACTGGCACTTTTCCTGTTCTCCAAAAGCAAACCTTTCCCTCCTCTGAACTCCTAGAGCACTTAGAAAATTTATCTGCCTTCAGTTATACACACTGATCCTTCCTCAAACTGCTCATTCCTCATGGCAACAAAATCACCTTAAAAGGAAGGAAGGTCCTTTCTAGGGGTGTTTGCTATTTAATAAGACTCAGAACAGAAGACGTTAACTCAGAGTCTTTCAAGAACCAGTAGAGGAAGTGATTTGGGGCAAGAAATGAAATCACTCCATCCTCACTGGGAACCAGGGACTAGACATGGCCCCAGGACAGCAGGCGGGACAGAGGCACTGGCAGTCAGCGCAGACGGCCATCAGCTCACGGGCTCCGCAGCAGCCTACCAGGGTTCCCGTGCCTTCGTGTCTCTCACTTCCCACGTCATTTCAGGCCTGAGGTTTCTCACCTATAAACTGGAAACCCTACCTCACAAAGGCTTCGCAAATCGGTAAGAACGTGAAGCGTCTCCTTCTACATAGAACCTAGCACACAGGAAACACTCCATGAGACAGCAATGCGTATGAATTATTCATCTGAATAGAGACGCTAGACCCAGGAAGGCCCAGCTTCACCAGCAACAGGCTCCCAGACAAAAGCTCTCCAGGCGTCAGAGGGGGAGGCACTTTTGAACATCGTTTACGGACATATTGTCAACTGCCAAGAATAACGTCTGGCACATAACAGACATCCAACGACTATGCTGACTGGCTGAGTGGGGGCATGCCCAATGCAGGGGACTTTGAATTTTATCCCTAAGATCCCTTTCCATTACAAAGTTTTAATATTCTGTGAATATGAAATTACTTACTAGATGCCAGGGCTTCTGCTTCAGTGGAAGGAACCTTGTAGATCTTTCCTCCCTTATAAACAAAGCTCCCTTCAGTCACTTTGAAATCCAGATAGCGAGTAACCTCCGTAAAAAGCAGCATCTTAACCAGCTGACCTGTAGGAGTCACATAATTCGAACTGTTACTTACATCTTACTACTTTCAAAAGTTAGCAGAAAGAAAAGTAGTTTACTGATACTAATGGCTTTCCAATTTTTTTCTTCACATCATCCATTAGCTCCTACAAAAGTCCCCACAGCCATTTCTAATAGGACAATCAGAATGCAGACCTATTGTTTGGCAAATTTAGCCTTTTTTTCAAATGTTACAACTTCAAGGTGAATAACTTTATCCACTTGCTTTTGTAAAAATTATACAATAATTATTAGAAGTATGAGGTTTAGAATTACAGTACTATTACAAATAGGTCTGGGTTTCTTTAAAGTTCCTACTGCACATTAAAGAGAGGCAACTCAGGCAAAGTTTTCCAGGAATTTGTGTTTTTCAGTTTCTAAGTCAATTTATATTTATTAAAATGAACACTAGTTTTGGATCAAGAAAAATCTAGGATAAACCAAAAGAAATTTTGGTATACTCGAAGTAGTAAACCTCTTTGAGAAACCAAACAAAATTATTTTAAAACTCATTTGAAAGGATAAACATATAAGGACAATCCAAAAAAAATTTTTTGAGAATAAAAAAGTAATGAGGAGACCTTTATGCAGTCAGATGTTTCAATATACTGTAAATTAATTGGTCCATAAATCAGTGTAAAACAGAGACTCACATATAAGAATTTAATATATGATGAAAGTTTCCTATCATAGTAGAAAAGATATATGATGCTGAGGGACAACTGATCAGTCAATTTGAAAACAAATTTCTATCCCTACTTCTCAATCAACAGGGTAATAAAATAAATTTATTCATTCGGTAAAATAGATGAACTTATTTATACAGTGGAAAAAAGAAACCATAATACCATAAGAAGTAGCTATCAGAATTTGAAATTTTAAAGATAGCCTTTCAAATCAAAACTAGTAACAGAATGATGAACCAATGACTGCATGAAAACTAAATGCTTTTGTACAGAAATAAAACACAAGAATTACATGTAAGGCCAATGACAAACTGGAAAAGAGACTTTCTGCTGCTTCTGCTAAGTCACGTCAGTTGTGTCCGACTCTGTGCAACCCCATAGATGGCAGTCCACCAGGCTCCCGTCCCTGGGATTCTCCAGGCAAGAACACTGGAGTGGGTTGCCATTTCCTTCTCCAATGCATGAAAGTGAAAAGTGAAAGTGAAGTCGCTCAGTTGTGTCCAACTCTTCGTGACCCCATGGACTGCAGCCTACCAGGGTCCTCCATCAATGGGATTTTCCAGGCAAGAGTACTGGAGTGGGTTGCCACTGCCTTTTCTGAAGATACTTTCAACATACTTTGAAAGGGCATTTAACAGCCTTTATAATGAGCTACTTTACATTAATAAAGAAAAACACAAAAATGTCTACAGAAAAATGTGCAAAGCAGAAAGCAATAAAGGGCATGAAAGCCAATGAACTCTAGAAATCATTCCACCCTCCAGTAAGCAGATATATATTAAAAATCCATTATTCCATCTTTTAGTATGACAAAATTCACAAAACCTAAAATGAATCATATCTGAGCATGGTAAAGGTATTGGGGAATCAGCAGTCACAGTTTACTGGTGAAAGTAAAATTTGGCAATATAAAGGAAATGTCTTAAAGAGCCCTGCCTGAATCCCCATGCTATATACTTCCTGGAGTGGACAATGAGACTTATCTCTTCCATCCCCCACCACCCCACCCCACTTCCATCTCTCCCTCTCTCCCTCCCTTCTTCCCTCCCTCTCAAACATTCACAGTATAATGATTGAAAAAGATGTTAACTGGGAGTTGGGGGGGAAACTGGTAGATTATACACCAAAATATTAACCATGTTTCAAGATAAGATTTTTGTTATGCAAATTTTATTTCCTTTCTGCTTATCTGTGTTTTCTAATTTTAAATATTTAAGTAATAAACTTTTTGTATTTACAATTAACCTCAAGAAAATTCACTTATTTAAATCCAAGATTAAATTCAAATAAGATCTTTCCACTGAAACTATATAACACAAATTCCAAGGGGGGAAAGGGTGGCACAAACATTTTCAAGGGACATAGACTACAATTTAGTTTTTCAACCTCTTAGAAAAAGATGCTAAAATCACAGCAATTTATAGATACTTGGCTGCTCTAATTAAAAATATCAACAATCAAAATGAAAAAATAACAGTGAAAGCCTACAAACTAGAAAAATATTAAAATGGATGTTTCTGAAGGCCCAGTTATCTAAGACTGTCACCAAGTATCAAGAGGAAGCCTGTTACAAACACAATTTTGACGTGTATGATGCCAGAGCATAATTTTGTTTCTCCAAAACTAATTACTGATAAGTCAGTGCCTCATCCCTCCATTCTTAACATACTGACCCTTGAAGCCTTTAACGGACCCTATTACTCACCATACTGTTCCATTCAACAAAATCCACTTCCACCTACCCGGAATAATACTCTCTTAAGAGTCAACAGCTACTTTCTACTTTCAAATCGGAATCAATGTCCTGTCACAAAGTTGGAATTCTTTACCATTTGCCATAAGGAACTTGGGGATTAAGTCAACATTCCAGTCTCTTCCTCTGCCCATGGATGCTGGTGGAGCTCCGGGTATCTTAAATCTTTTGTATAACTAAAACAAAAACACAAACACCCATAGTGTGACAAATTTTAACTTTCATTATGCAACTACTTTTGATGAAGTGATTCTGATATACCAAAATACCACCAACATGAGGTAAAGGACAACAAGGGCATTTCATTTTTAATCAGTTAGGCCACTTAGCAATATTCTAACACATCCATAAATTAAATACATTGCTAAACTAATAAATGGTAAAATAAATATTGCAGAGGTGGTGTGTGTCTGCTCTTTACTAGCAAGAATGCAGAACAAAGTGTTACTGAAGTATTAATTCTGCAAAGTTTGAGACTCTAGATAAAAAGCAGCTTGCAACTTAAAATTTAATATTCACTCAAACTCATGAATCCTATTGCTAAGGTGGAACAAAATAAACAAAGTTTGTATATATTCATTCAATAAAAACCCCAAGTGAAGGTGGCGGCGGGAACCCAAGTTCTCACATATATTACAAAAGAGAACAACTCAATCAAAAAATGGACAGAGGATATGAACAGACATTTCTCCAAAGACATACAGATGGCCAAAATGCACATGATAAGATGTTCAACAACCAGAGAAATGCAAATCAAAACTACATGACGTATCATCTCACACTGGTCAGAATGGTCATTATCAGTAAGTCTACAAACAATAAATGCTGGCGAGGGTGTGGAGAAAAGGGATTCCTCCTACACTGATGGTGGGAATGTGAATTGGTAAGGCCACTATGGAGAACAGTATCAGATCAGATCAGTCACTCAGTCATGTCCAACTCTTTGTGACCCCATGAATCGCAGCACACCAGGCCTCCCTATCCATCACCAACTCCTGGAGGTCACTCAGACTCACATCCATCGAGTCAGTGATGCAATCCAGCCATCTCATCCTCTGTCATCCCCTTCTCCTCCTGCCCCCAATCCCTCCCAGCATCAGAGTCTTCTCCAATGAGTCAACTCTTCCCATGAGGTGGCCAAAGTACTGGAGTTTCAGCTTTAGCATCATTCCTTCCAAAGGAATCCCAAGGCTGATCTCCTTCAGAATGGACTGGCTGGATCTCCTTGCAGTCCAAGGGACTCTCAAGAGTCTTCTCCAACACCACAGTTCAAAAGCATCAATTCTTCGGCGCTCAGCCTTCTTCACAGTCCAACTCTTACATCCATACATGACCACAGGAAAAACCATAGCCTTGACTAGACAAACCTTTGTTGGCAAAGTAATGTCTCTGCTTTTGAATGTGCTACCTAGGATGGTCATAACTTTCCTTCCAAGGAGTAAGCGTCTTTTAATTTCATGGCTGCAGTCACCATCTGCAGTGATTTTGGAGCCCAGAAAAATAAAGTCTGACACTGTTTACACTGTTTCCCCATCTATTTCCCATGAAGTGATGGGACCAGATGCCATGATCTTCGTTTTCTGAATGTTGAGCTTTAAGCCAACTTTTTCACTCTCCTCTTTCACTTTCATCAAGAGGCTTTTTAGTTCCTCTTCACTTTCTGCCATAAGGGTGGTGTCATCTGCATATCTGAGATTATTGATATTTCTCCCGGCAATCTTGATTCCAACTTGTGTTTCTTCCAGTGCAGCGTTTCTCATGGTGTACTCTGCATATAAGTTAAATAAGCAGGGTGACAATATACAGCCTTGACAAAATCCTTTTCCTATTTGGAACCAGTCTGTTGTTCCATGTCCAGTCCTTAAAAAACTAAAAATAACTACCATAAAGTTCAGCAATCCCATTCTTGCCTTTTCTAAATCCAGCTTGTACATTTGAAGTTCTAGATTCTCATACTATTGAAGCATAGAAAAACACGGTTAGAAAGAATACATTCACCCCAAAGTTCCTTATACCATGACTTACAACAGCCAGGACATGGAAACAAATGTCCATCGACAGAAGAAAGGATAAAGAAGATGCTTTACATATATACATGGAGTATTATGCAGCCATAAAAAATGTTATTTGTTCAGTCCTTAAGTCATATCTGACTCTGCAACCCTATGAACTGCAGTAAGCCAGGCTTCCCTGTTCTTCACTATCTCCCAGAGTTTGTTCAAACTCATGTCCAATGAGTAAGGGATGCTACTGAACCATCTCATATTCTGCAACCCACTTCTGCTCTTGCCCTCAATCTTTTCCAGCATCAGGGTCTTTTCCAACGAGTCAGCTCTTCATCAGGTGGCCAAAGTGGCTTCATCAGGAGCTTCAGCTTCAGCATCCGTTCTTCCAGAGTTGATTTCCTTTAGGATTACTGGTTTGATCTCCCTGCTGTTCAAAGGACTCTCTAGCATCACAATTCAAAAAGCATCAATTCTTTGGCACTCAGCCTTCTTTACGGTCCAACTCTCACATCCATACATGACTACTGGAAAAACCACAGCTTTGACTATAGGGTCCTTTATCGGCAAAGTGATGGCTCTGATTTTAATATGCTGTCTAGGTTCATCATAGCTTTTCTTCCAAGGGGCAAGCATCTTAATTTTGTGGCTGCAGTCACCGTCCCCAGTGATTTTGGAGCTCAAGAAAATAAAATCTGTCATTATCTCCACTTTTTCCCCATCTATTCGCCATGAAGTTAGGACCAGATGCCATGACCTCAGTTTCTGCATGTTGACTATTAAGTCAGCTTTTTCATTCTCCTCTTTCACCTTCATCAAGAGGTTCTTTAGGGCCTCTTTGCTTTCTGCCATCAAAGTGATGTCATCTGCATATCTAAGGTTATTGACATTTCTCCCAGCAATCTTGATTCCAGCTTGTGCTTCATCTAGCCCCGCATTTTGCATGATGTACTCTGCACATAAGTTATATAAGGCGAGTGATAACATACAGCCTTGATGTACTCCTTTCCCAATCTGGAATGTTGTTCTGTGTCCAGTTCTGTTGTTTCTTGTCCTGCATACAGGTTTCTCAGGAGGCAGGTAAAGTGGATCTGGTATTCCCATCTCTAAGAATTTTCCACAGTTTGTTGCAAAGCACACAAAGGTTTTAGCATAGTCAAGGAAGCAGAAATAGATATTTTCCTGGAATTCTCTTGCTTTTTCTGATTCAATGGATGTTTGCGATTTGATCTCTGGTTTCTCTGCCTTTTCTAAATCCAGCGTGTACATCTGGAAGTTCTTGATTCTCATACTATTAAAGCATAGCTTGAAGGATTTTGAGCATTACCTTGCTAGCATGTGAAATGAGGGCAATTATACAGTAGTTTGAATATTCTTTGGCATTGCCTATCATTGGGACTGGAATGAAAACTGAGCTTTTCCAGTCCCGTGGCCACTGCTAAGTTTTCCAAATTGCTGGCATACAGAGTGCAGCATTTTAACAGCATCGTCTTTTAGGATTTTAAACAGCTCAGCTGAAATTTAATGAAATTTGCAACAACATGGGATCAGCCAAAAAAATAAAGAAAATATGAAAAAGAATGTGTGCACATGGATATATACATATGTGTAACTGAATCACTCTGCTGTACAGCATAACTTAACACAACATTGTAAATGAACTATATTTCAATAAAATAAAAGGGCACTAAGCTTTGGAGTCATATAACCTGGGTTCTCTCAGCCTATCTCTGTGATTGAAAGCCCACAGAAACTATTTGCCATCTGAAAAAACAGGGATAAAATCTATGAGTGGCTGTGATCAGCACTGGTGTGGCCCCTAAGCACCCCATCCAGTCTATACTTTATTACCTCCAAGAGACAGCAGGTACCTGCTCCGAATGGTAACAGAGGTGACTATGTAATATTTCTTCTAAAAGCCCCAAACGAGGAGCTCCCAAAAATTATGATGCTACAGATAATCTATTTAAAAAAACAAAACTGAAACCATCCATAAAAAGCAGAGATTCACAAGGAAAAGACTCGAAGCACAAAGGCACCTTCATTGCCTCTAGTACTTACGTCTTCCAGTGGAGTTATAGATGCACTCTCTCCTCCATAATACGGGTTTCTATCCATGTGAAGAACTTTCTTCCCATTCACTGACATTATGCCTGACAGGATACATTCCTACAGGGAAAGGACAAACATCTTCAAAGGAAGGAAAAGTGCTGTAGCATGTTTCAAACACAATTTTTTTAATAAGCCTGTCATTAAACATTCTTTTAGTAATTAATGCTTTTTGTAGAGGCAATGTTTGATGTAACTTTAAGGACAATCCCTAAAACAACCAGAGTTCAAAGTGTGGTCAGTGGACTCCTCTAGGTCCCAAGGTTAAAACTATTTTAACAACACTAAGACATTATTCATTTTTCCCACGGTGTTACATTTGCAAGAGCAATGGTGGATAAAATGAAGGCAGTGGCTCCAACTGCACTAGTCATTATATTCTTCACCACAAGGCACTCATAGTTTAAAAAAAACAAGGTCTGTTTCACTTAAAACTGTCCTTTATGAAGCATAAAAAATCACCTCTCTTAAACAACACCCTCAAACACCCATCTTTTAAATATCCTGTGTAGCAAAATGGGAAGTATATATAAAGCAATGCTGGGTCTAGGAAAGCCTTTTGGGTGACTGACTCATAAGCTGAACTAGCTATGTTTTTCATGGATTACCATTTTTACTTGGACAAGTAACCGACTGACAAACTATGATTACTCAGACTTAAGTACTGGGCAGACATTTTCACAAAAATGAATGTCAAGGAAAATTAACTGATAGTGTTTGCTGCCAATAACAAACGTCAAAAATCTTTATTGAAAATTTGAATTTTAGGAAACTTATATCCATACCATAACATGCACGTCAGATCCTTTCACACAACATCAATGACACTGCATGCATCCATGCTAAGTCACTTCAGCCGTGTCTGACTCTCTGCAACCCCACGGACTGCAGTCCACAAGGCTCCTCTGTCCATGGGATTCTCCAGGCAAGAATACTGGAGTGGGTTGCAGTCCTTCTTCAGGGTCAGTGACATTAACAAATATGAGTTTTTGATATTGCATAATGAAATGTGTCAACAATTCAGAAGATCTGCAACTTATTAAACTAGTACTTTCCAAGTGACCAATGACGTTACAAAATCATCAGATCAGTCGCTCAGTCATGTCCAACTCTTTGCAATCCCATGAATCGCAGCACGCCAGGCCTGCCAGGCCTCCATCACCAACTCCTGGAGTTCACTCAGACTCACGTCCATCGAGTCAGTGATGCCATCCAGCCATCTCATCCTCTGTCGTCCCCTTCTCCTCTTGCCCCCAATCCCTCCCAGTATCAGAGTCTTTTCCAATGAGTCAACTCTTCACATGAGGTGGTCAAAGTACTGGAGTTTCAGCTTCAGCATCATTCCTTCCAAAGGAATACCAGGGCTGATCTCCTTCAGAATGGACTGGTTGGATCTCCTTGCAGTCCAAGAGACTCTCAAGAGTCTTCTCCAACACCACAGTTCAAAAGCATCAATTCTTCAGTGCTCAGCCTTCTTCACAGTTCACCTCTCACATCCATACATGACCAGAGGAAAAACCATAACCTTGACTAGACGGACCTTTGTTGGCAAAGTATCATTCAAAAGTCTCTGCTTTTGAATATGCTATCTAGGTTGGTCATAACTTTCCTTCCAAGGAGTAAGTGTCTTCTAATTTCATGGCTGCAGTCACCATCTGTAGTGATTGTGGAGCCCAGAAAAATAAAGTCTGACACTGTTTCCACTGTTTCCCCATCTATTTCCCATGAAGTGGGCTAAAAGTGGAATTCAAAGTTCAAGCTAGATTAATGTATTTTAATCTAATAGAGTATACAATGTTCAGTGATGTGGTTTCAAATTTCATATTGCAAATTAATCTTTAAAAATCTTACCACTTGTGTTTTGGTATAAATCAAAGCATAGCCACAACAATCTGAAAGGCTATTAAAATACTCCTCCTCCTTCCAACTACACATCTGTCTAAAGCCTGATTTTGTTCATGCGTGTGAATGCTTAAGTCACTTCAGCCATGTCTGACTCTTTGCGACCCCACGGACTGCAGTCCACAAGGCTCCTCTGTCCATGGGATTCTCCAGGCAAGAATACTGGAGTGGGTTGCCATGCCCTCCTCCAGGGGACCTTCCTGACCCAGGGACTGAACCTGTGTCTCCCTGCACTTCAGGCAGATTCTTTACCACTGAGCCACCAGGGAGGCCAAATTTTCTTCATATACTTTAGCTAAGACAAAAACCATGAAAGACTGAATGCTGAAGCAGGTAAGGCATTTTTTTGTTTTAGAAAACAGTTATACTTCAAAATATTGTTTTTCACATTAACATATAATGAGTTTATCTTTGTTACCTTTAAGTGAATTAATAAAAATTTTTAACTTCTTAGCACTGATTTCTAATAGGATAAATATTGAGAGAGACTCTTACAAGCAAAAGCTCATCAGGGTCCTCAATTTTTAAAAGTAGATCCTGAGACCAAGAGTTTAAAAACTAGAGCCCTAAATGAAGCATCCAGGAACCATCCAATTGATTAAACGATCACTCTCAGAAAAAAAGGTAAATAAAGCATGAGTATACTGAGACATATTAAATCAAGATGGGGACAGAGGTTAAGAAAGAATCCAATTAATGAATTAATGAGAAGAAACAGAGATGGGATACACATTCACTCAAAACCATGATACCAGAGTTTAGGTGAAAATAGCTTTTTTTTTTTTTTTTTTTTTTAAAGACAAAGGTAATCCCCTGTAACTTTATAAATCCTAGTGCTCCTCAAATTTATCCAAGACTCCACACAGAGAACAATTTCTTCCCCCTAGAAGCCTGACTCTGAAATCTTTATCTTAAAAAATTCATACACATTTCAAATTTTCCTCCATAATGTACTATTCATTTTAATACTTTTAAATATTTTAAATTAGTTACTATCAGGTTCAAATTTTACTCCAGGAGGGTGCATCTTTTTATATTTGGATCAAGAAACAACACACAGCCCAGTAGGTCACCTCTAGCCACAATCACTTCTCAGCCTCAGCCATGCTCATGACTTTTAAGAGCAAAGATTTGTTTTTCCAGAGTTTCTGAACTCTGAATAAATGGAATCTTGTAGTACACAACTTTTAGTCAACATCCATGATTTACTTGCAGTCTAAATTTTCTTTCTCTTGCTATACAGCAGGGGTCCAAGTACAGGAGCCAAATCCAGTCTGCAGGCTGTATTTATAAGTGAAGTCTTCCTTACATCCTCGGCCAATCCTTTACACACCGGTTCCTTTCAGTGTACCACAACAGCACTGTAGTTGTGTCGAAAACCACAGGACCTGATAACCTACAATCTGACTTTGTGGACTTACACAGGTTTGCCTAACTCCACCAGCAGGGGATCTCACAGTGCGCTCCTGGCTTAGTCATCACCCCTGAATTTGTTAGAAATGTAAATCTGAAGCAGATTCTAAAAGTTCACTTTGCACCCACATCACCCCAACACTTGTTAAAAGACTGCAAGGCCCCCTACCCCCACAGAGCTTCTAAGCCAGAAGGTCCTCATGGAGCCTGAGAATCTGCATTTCTCACCAGCTCCCAGATAAGGTTAATACCGCTGCTCAAGGATCAATTTCAAAAATCCAGAGGAAAGCAGTACTGCTCAAACTTTATTATGAAACACCCAAGGATCATGTTAAACTATAGATTTTGAATCCATGTATCTCAGGTGAGGCCTAACCTTCTGCATCTCTAGTAAGTTCTCAGGGGTTGCAGCATGGGCCACACTACGGTAAAAAAAAAAGTCATAGGAATCTACTGAATGACTTACTCCTTACAGATATGCCACAACTTACTCATCCATGCTACTACTGATGGACACTGGGAGAGTTTCCAGTTTGGGGCTGTTACAAATAATGCTCTATCAACATTCTCAGTGTGTCTTTCTTATGCATACACTTGTTGGATATGTATCAAGGAGAGTAAAAATACTGCCAGTTTTTCAAAATGGTTCTACCAATTTATACTTGTGCAAACAACACATGAAAGTTCCTGTTGTTTCATATCTTGCCCAACACTTGTGTTAAGTGTCTATTCATATTATTTGCTCATTTTTAAAATGGGCTTTCTCTTTTTTACTGTTATATAAAAATTCCTTATATACTCTAGATATTTTTAAATGCTTTATTGGCTACATGTACTGCAGATATCTTCATCCACAGATTGACTTTTAACTTGATAAACAGAACTGAAGGTATTTTAACCGTAAAATTTAACTCCAGTATTATCCAAAGCCAAGTCCCTTGCTTAAAAATCAAAAGAAGCATTAACATGTGATTCAACATATTATATGAAAGTAGATGTAATATTTACAATCTCAGAAACAGATAATAGCATCAACAGAGGAAAACCAAATAGTCACATTTCCAGTCAACAAAAGCAGACTTCATGGTTCAACTTTCGGAAGCAAGATCACAGCAGCAACTCTGAGTGTTGCAGAGCTTCTATATATAACTTTTCACACTCCACTGCAAGTAAGCATGACCCACTCCCTGGACCACAGCTCTAAAACAACCTCCGGAGACTGAGGCCTAATAAAGGACCCAATAATATAAAGATTCCGCAGTCCAAAGAGCTGATACTAATTACCTTTAAAGAGCCTTGGAGCAAACACGATAAAAGCTAATTAATAAATTTGCAGGTTCACTGATTCTACTAAACTATCAATAAAAGATTGCTTTACACTGCCAAGAGAATACATAGTAGCACAAATGTAATACTTTAAATTTTACAACATGAAGTCATTAACTCATCAACAAACATGAATCATATCTGAGTATAGGGTATATATTAATGATCCCAAAATTTTAATATCCTCCCAAATTAACAATTCAAAATTAAAATTCACTACTACCACCTGGTGAATAGAGAATAACAAGCAAAGTACAAAATCAGAGAAACTACTCCAAGTGAATTTCCTTTTTTCACACCAGAAAACCAGGACCATTCAAAATCTATGTGAAGAACACTGATAACTTTTACCAGGAAACATATATGAATGGATGTTAACCAACACAGTTTTAAAACTAAAATACTCCACATTTAATTACAAACTCACCCAAAAGTGACCTGAAAAGTGAACGTGAAAGTTGCTCAGTCGTGTCCAACTCTTTGCAACCCCATGAACTATACAGTCCATGATCTTCTCCAGGCTAGAATACTGGAGTGGGTAGCCTTTCCCTTCCCCAGAGGATCTTCCCCACTCAGGGATCGAACCAGGAGAATATACAGAGACTCATCCAAAATAACCAGAACTAAAAACCATCTTCAGAATCCAAGTTTTTGTTTTTTCGGTTTGTTTATTTTTTGCTATTATGCCTTGTTTATCTTTTACTTTTAGGGCTGAGAGCATGTCAGGTACTCAATATGCATAAGTGAATGAATGAACGCATGCGTGCACTAAAGAGATGCACTAGGTGATCTCAAGCAATCTCAGGCGGGTCATTCATCCAAACTGGGCTCAGGCCCAGAATCCAAGTTCTTTATCATAATGGCATCTTCATGTTGGCCTACATAAAGAAGTAACCAGATTAAACAAAGTGGTTAAAGTTCAGCTTCAGCAAAGTTCTAGTCTCTGTAGATGTGTGGGTGTGGTGATGGTCAGGAAGAACCAATTCGTTATACTGCACCCAACCCCTGACCCCAGCTGCTTCCTACTCAAGGGCAACCTAGGCTTGAGGAGAGCCAGAACACACAATATTTTGACACAACTTCCAAGTGACCAAACTAAGCTCCATGAACACTCTAAATTCTCCTGCATTTTAAATTTCTGGTATAATTGAAGGGGGAAAAAAAAAAACAGAAAGTAAAACCACACAAAAATGTGATCTGGAAAACAAAGTACCTAATAACTCATGTTAAAGAAAAGTGCCTTTTGAAAGCTATGCTATGCTAAGTCACTTCAGTCGTGTCCGACTCTGTGTGACCCCGTGGACAGCAGCCCACCAGGCTCCACTGTCCCTGGGATTCTCCAGGCAAGAACACTGGAGTGGGTTGCCATTTCCTTCTCCAATGCAAAGGTGAAAGTGAAGTCGCTCAGTTGTGTCCAACTCTTAGTGACCCCATGGACTGCAGCCTACCAGGCTCCTCCATCCATGGGATTTTCCAGGCAAGAGTACTGGAGTGGGGTGCTATTTGTCTAGAAATATGAGAAAAATATACTAACCAGAAAACTTAAATCAGTTTATCTCAGTGGTATGTATCTTACACCAATAACATAATAAAAATGAATGCCAGTGTTCAACAGAATGTTTCTTCAAATGTTTGTCAAAAGTCAATTTATCTTGAAATTTGGTTCTAATTATATCGTTCCTGCTCAAATCCTCTCTTACTGGCTAGAAGATGAAATTCAAACTTCTGAGCCTACTGTTTTCAACATTCTTGGCGACATGCCTTCTTCCCAACTCCCTCATCCCCTAAACATAGGTCTCTTCTAATACTGACTTACACTGCTCCCTCTGCCTAGAAAAATCATTCCTTGCGTTCAAAGCTTACCAGTATTTTTAAATCTTTTCCAGTATTGATCTCATTGATTTATAGCACTGTAAAGATGTAAAGCATAATGCTTTGAATTACAAACATCTTGAATATCACAGTAGGTTTAGTGAACATCCATCACCTCATGTAGATACGACATCAAATAGTAAAACATATTTCCTTGTGATTAGAATACTTAAAGATTTACTCTAACAGTTTTCACTTATAATGTACAGCAGTGGTCTCTTTATCATGTTACACATACATCCCTAGCACTTAATTATCTTATAACTTAAGTTTGTACCTTATGATTACCTTCATCTAAACCCCCTCCCCAACTCTGCTTATTATGTTTTTTTTTCTTATTATGTTTTAAAGCTAACTTAAATACCTCCTTCTTTATGAAAGTTTTTGATTCCAGTATCAGAATTCCCCCTGAGAACTGAACTCTCAATAGCACTTTCTCACATTTACTCATATTATAGCTACCCTTCGTATGACAAGAAGCTACTCACAGACAGATGTGTTTGCCTTTATATTGACCTTAAACAAGCACAGTGGCCACAGACATGTGAGTCACAGGTTTACCTAGTGGTCTTTCCAACCAATGTCTCACTGCTACCTCGAAATGCTGATGTATGTCTGATTTACTTCTACTCTACTGGACCAGCATACTTGAGGCTGATTTAAAATACAGACTGCCTACACAGTATTTATACCTTTCAAAAATAAGACAACTGCATATATTGGTCCTGTGATCACTACTGCACTGGACAAAATGTCCTTTGTCCACAGAACTCTAACAGCGATGGCAAAGATTTTCAAGGAGCAAATACAAAAGGCAATTCAAGATTTTTTAAATCAGGTACAAAACCTCTTTGACGTCACAAATTTTAATACAGAGAAAAGAGGAAAAGTATGTCTGGGATGTAAAACAACATTTTAAACAAATAATGCTGAAAATAACCTGGTTAGAGATCACTCAAGTGTCTTTTTTGATTCACAGCTCCTTACGAAAATTACCACGCAGAAAAAAACACAAAATAGCACTGGGAAGCACAAGCAGCTGTGGAGCTAGCTGCCCTTGTTTTATTATGTATTACTATTTCTTAAGACTAAGCACACAATTTCTAAGATTCATGAATTCACTGCCAAGCCCAGTCAATCAGATACAGCAAATTAGTGGTCAGAGGATGTCCATGGTCCCCAGTCTACTTATCAAAGCAAGCAAAGAGGGGAAAAAAAGGAAAAGTAGACTGTAGAACTAACTACCAAAGCCCAGCCGTCTAAGAGGACTTAGTAAGAAGGCCAAAGTTCCCACAGAGCTCTGGAGACCTCAATGGCTCCACTGTGTTACACAGCAGTACTCAGTAATTATCCCTCCCTTTGTGAAATCTTGTTATCAGGTGTTCATTACATTCCTTAGTCTGTTAAGGAAGCTGTGATATCATTTGAAAGCTTTTTTCTAAAAATTATGGTTCTTTTGACTAATCTTTAATCTCCAGATCAATTCAACTTTTCCACGGTGCTGTCTTTAAACTGCTTCGGCTGACTGGGGAAAGTGGTATTTCCCAACTATGTTTTACGGGCTCTGGTTCTGAAAAGGCACTTCTATGATTCAGTACATTTACAAATACATTCCTCACTTACTATACCCTCAAAAAAAATAGTCTTTAAAGGGAAAACCATCAATTCCTTAAAATATTCAACTATATAGAACATTGCACTTCTCATAGACAGAATGAATATTTTGCTCTAGTTTATAGCAAACTGTTTTAATCCTTCTTTAAAGTTACTATGAATATTGGTGCACTAATATGACCGTATTCTAGACATAATAATCCATAAAAAAACAATGGCCACATTAGAAAACACAGAGAAACCCCAAAACTTCCTTACATTTTAAAAAATAACAAGTTAATTGCACTAAAAGTAATTAACACACAAGAATCACGTAATATTTGGTATCCATAACTGATAACATATGCCTGTTTTCAAGTTCTTAAATCTCAGGCACTAAATATTTGTAAGTCAAAAATTAAGTAAATGGTATGTTCACACCAAATACTCAAATTATAAATTGAGGGTTTTTAACATTGGTGGTCTCAAGTAATCAAGTTCTCCTATCAATAAAAATGAGGGTAAAAGATTTATTATTATTAAAATCATCCCATCATCACTACTATCAACGACTATAATACAACAGTAATAATATGATTGCTCCCAACTGATATAATTCTTAAAGAATATCTCGCAACAAAACTCTAGGAAGGTTCACAGGAAATAGCTGTCACAGCTATACAAATGACAGCAGAAACTGCTCTAAGTATGCACCTACCATTCATCAAAAAGGTCACAATTAATCCAAATGAAAATGTAAATAAGGTGCAACTTGGTTGTTATACAGTTAAGACTGCCCGCTTTGATACAAAGTGATCCTTCTGAGCTAGGCATGTAGAAACCAGCATGAGAGGAAAAAAAGCAAAGGGAGGAAAAGAGAAAAAAAAAAAAAAACCTGCCTGAGGAAGGATATGCACTCATTTGCCCAAGTTTAACTGACCTAATCAAGAGCAAATCTGAAAGACCAGCAATAACGGCAGAAACACAGTGGAACTAACTGGCTCTAACAAAAGGCTGGTAGCAACAGTGCCCATTCCAATGGGCAAACTAAACTACTAAGCTCAGCTCAGAATCCCAATTAAGCACTTCGGAAATGGAAAAAAAAAAAAAAACCAACCCTGCAATGGTTAGGCCTACTCATTTAGGCATCCACCAGCCCACCAAAGAAATCCAACCCAGTATCTCACATTCCATCATTCTCATCTATTTTGTACAACTTCCCAGACAGTCCCGTCTTTTTCTGGACTGGTCAAACATAGTGAAGCATTCAGAAATGAGTATTACCCAACAATCATCATAAATCACCATAAACAGAAAATAACATGCCAGCAAAGTATCACTGTAAGTTTCCAACAATTTTTTCCTAAGAATATTAGCCAAATGCAAGTTTCAGTTTTCTCTTGTCCAGAGAAATCTAAAATAGTTATTCTGGAATGCTAGCCGAAAAAAAATTTTAAATCTTCAGAGATTACAATGCATTTCAACACATTTACATCAAATGACTCAGGACTTTGAGATCAGTTCATATGGAAAACAAAAGATCAAAATCAGGGTTCATCTTCTAAAACGAAGCAGCCAGCCCCATGTCAGAATTTCAAATTTCCAAAAAACTTTTGATAAATGGAAACGGTCCTATCTTCAAATGGAATTCTTTTCCAAGATGAGCTGTCTTCATTTTCTTTTTAAAAGCACAGAAAAGAAGCCCAACTCCTGCCTGCGTTATCTGCGGAATATCACCTTTAGTCCTCTGAGGTGACAGGAACACCTGGCCTCTAGCAACCAACCAACTCATCATCAATTCCTTTTCTCAGGGGAAAAGGTTCAGAAGCGTCGAGGCGGTCAAGGACAGACCACACATAAGGCTGGCGAAGCCAGGTGAGACCCATTTGGAGGAAAACTCATTTCCAATCCCATGGTCGTTCAAGTGAGATTGGGAGGGTGGTTATACAGGAATGGACAATGCTTCTCACCTGGGTTGGGGGAGGAGGCTAAGAAAACCAGTTTTCTCAAAAAAAAAAAAAAAAAAAAAAGTAAGTTCACTGACCTGAATTACCTACCCAACAGCGGTTACCTGTGACTGGTCACCGAAACTGACTAGCAGCGGGGCCTGGAAGCTGAGGAGTAAACGCCACCGGGCTAGGCTTCACCCTCCCCCACTCCTTTCCGTCTCCAGGCGCGAGAGGCCCTCGACCAGCAAGGGAGGCGCAGCGACGCCGCAACCGGGGCTTTCTCGGCCTTGCCCTCCCCAGAGACCCTTGCTCGGCCGCCCCAACCCGTCCAGGCACCTGCCCGGGCCGGGCTTTTGCACACCGCGGTGTCCCCTCCCTGCAGACCCCGCTGCAGGCCCGGCCCGACCGGAGAGATCCCCCGCCCGGGAAGAGACCCCCGGCCTCGCGGCGCGGGGGGCGGGGAGGACGGGGCTGAGCAAGGCCTGCGGCCGGCCCCCTCCGGACCCCGGGCCGCCGCCCCTCCTCACCGTCAGGCCAGTGCCCAGCACGATCACGTCGTACTCCTCATTCATGGCGGGGCCGGGCGCGGACGGAGACCCAGAGAAGGCTCAGAGCTCTAGGCGTCGCAGGCTGCGGCTGCCCCGAGAAGGAGGCAGACGGGGGGACGAGCGCTCAGGCCGGACGGGGCCCGAGGAAAAGGGAAGCGGAGGCAGAGACTACACGGAGCTGGGGAGCAGGGAGACGGCCGCCACCTCAGCCTAGAAGAGAAGAACGGGGCGGGGAGGGTAGGGAAGGCTGCGAAGGAGAAAGAGGCGGGCTGCGACCGCGGCCTCCGCAGCCGGGGCGAGGCCGGGAGGAAGCCGTCGATCACGCCCTTCCCGCTCGCTCATTGGCTACGTCTCCGTCGCCCACCCGACCCGCTTCCTCTCCCACCTCTCGCGAGAAAAGGGCGGGCCGAGGCCCTGGTGGATTTCGGATCCGTTTACAAAGCGCTGCAGCCTTGGTTGGGGGAGGAGGGGGCGGCCGCGCGGGCCTTCGAGAGCGGGGCGGGGTCGAGCCTGTGGCGGGGGGGCAGCTGTCCGGTTCTTCACTCCCGCTCCCCATCGGGCGCCAGGGCGCACTCTGGGCCCCGCGCCCGCAGCTGCCCTTGGACTTTGGGCCCGCGGCGACCACGTGGCTGGGGCTAGCCGCCCCCGCCCCCGGGACCGCGGGCGGCCTCCGCAGCCCCGCACACCAGAAGCTGACGCCATGAGGCCCGACTCCGGCTGCGGTCGGCCCTCTGAGCGCCTAGCTGGTCCTTTGCAACTTGTCTTGCTTTTCTTTTTATCCTACCTCCATTTCCTGAAGGAAAAAGGACCCAGTGAATTTTAAGGAGTTCAGAAATCACTTTTTTTTTCCCTTAACTTCCCTCCCAATGTCATTCTTGCTTGATGCATTGCCCCATGTGCAGCCCTAGGAAATAATTAAAAAAAAAAAAACCTCTACTTTTGAAAAGGAAATTTTAGCATAAGGGGAAGGGCGGATTTGATCGGAAGCAGGTCTGCGCCTACTGAGAGCTATAATCTAAACCAGCTGTAAAGATAGCTGACCAGCACGTGAATGGATTTAGGCTACAGAGTGTAGGAAAAGAAAAAGATTCCCTATTTTTTGACTTCCATATCCGAGCCGGCCCAGCCCCTGCAAACACACACTTTTTCAGGTTTCTATTTGGCATCTCCAGCCCTGGTGGCTTATGTTCTCAACCGAAGAGAGCAGATCCGGTGTTTTCAGCCTGAGTATGCAGACAAAAGAGTTGGTGTTTCCTTGAAGATTTATTCTCAAATAAGAGCTGTTTAAAGTGAATCTTGGGAGACAGACCTACCTTCCTTCACGTTTAAATCACTCTGATTCATGACAGAATGCAACAGTTTTTTACAATGTTTCTTCATCCCTACATAGAGTTTAAGAGAGTACATTATATCAGACAATGGGCGTTTGGGGAGGAGGGGAGAAGAAAACTCTTTCAATGTACATCAGTCTTAACTGGATTTGTATACATTAGTGGCTAAATGAATTTCTGCTGTTCAGTGGCTAAGTTGCCTAGGTCTCTTTGTGACCCCAGGGACTGCAGCACTCCAGGCTCCTGTGTCTTCCACTATCTCCTAGAGTTTGCTTAAATTCATCTCCAAAATGAATTTTTACAAGTAGACAAAAGTCAAGTGCAAAGTTACTAGACTATTAAACAGATTGTATAACCATGTTACTACTACTAAGTCGCTTCAGTGGTGTCCGACTCTGTGGGACCCCACAGACGGCAGCCCACCAGGCTCCCCCGCCCCTGGGATTCTCCAGGCAAGAACACTGGAGTGGGTTGCCATTTCCTTCTACATAACCATGTTAACTGACTGGCTAAACAGGTGATGCCTTAAGAAAGTCCTGCTGTTGCTAAGTAATCCAGTGCCATATATATCTAACATGTTTACAAACAACAGAAATATATGTCTTACAGTTCTGGAATCTAGAAAACATAAGGTCAAAGTTTGTCTGTTGAGGACAAACTTCCTGGTTCACCCTGTCTTCACAGTGCCCTCACATTGGGAAGGAGACAGGGATCTCTCTGGGGCTGCTTTTATCAGTCGGTAAAGAATCTGCCTGCAATGCAGGAGACCTGAGTTGGATTCCTGAGTTGGGAAGATCCTCTGGAGAAGGAAATGACAACCCACTCCAGTATTCTCACCTGGAGAAGCCCATGTTCAGAGGAAGCTGGCGGACTCCAGTCCATGCAGTTGCAAGAGTTGGACAGAACTGAGCAACTAAACCACCACCACCACCATGTTTTTGCACTGACCAAAAATATTGACTCATTAAAAAACTCATTTTAAAAAAAGAAAGAAAGTGAAGTTGCTCAGTCATGTTCGACTCTGTGACCCCGTGGACTGTAACCCACCAGGCTCCTCTGTCCATGGGATTCTCCAGGCAAGAATACTGGAGTAGGTTGCCATTTCCTTCTCCAGGGCATCTTCCCAACCCAGAGATCAAACCCTGGTCTCCTGCATTGCAGGCAGATGCTTTATCCTCTGAGCCACCAGGGAAGCCCCTTAGAACCTTTTTCACATATTGCCATCAGCCTCTGCATATTGAAGAAGATTTTACATGTATCTGCTGACTTATGTTGCCATGTCTTATGTGAAGGAAAGTTTATCGATATTCATGTGAAGTTACTGAATGATTCAAAGGTATTGGCGAAGGAAACAGTATTTAAGGCTAATATGGTTCCTCAGTCTGATCCCTTACACTTAAGTTCAGTTTTGTTGGCAGATAAGTCCTGTGGCCCTGACAAAAAGAGGACAAAAAGAAAAAGAAAAAAATGCTAACCTTCAACAGACTGAGTCCATTCAGATTCCACCCCACCTAATCCAGTTGCCAAGGAATTTGGGAGACAACAAATACCTATGGTGAAGTGGCTTAAAAGCCACTAATTGGTTCAGTGTCTCAGAGACCACAGTTGGCAGTTCCTAATGGCAGGAAACCTTAGGTTGGGGGAAGCTGGTTGGTGGAGAGGAGTGGAAAACACCATCAACCTTGAAAGTGTTTTCAAATCTTTACCCAAAGCAAGAGGAGTCCAGAGAGAGTCTTATTTATACTTGGTGCTTGGGAATCATTGTTTGCTGATTTCTGGTTCTGTTTCTCCAAGAAACAGAAACATTTTCATAATCTGTTTCTCCAAGCCCCTGCCTGCACTTTGCAAAGGAAGAGACAAGAGTCCAAGGAAAAGAAAATTATAGAGTGAAACTTAGTCCAGGTTCTGTCCAAAACCGCAACAGTTTATCACTCACTTTTCCCGCTCCTGGATATTCTGACCTTTACCTTATTAAGACATGAATCAGAGCATGTCCATGTTTCTGCCTGTCTTTTGTACTTAGAATAAAATGCAAATCCTTGAATCAAACTAAAAGGTATCCTTTAATCTGCCTCTCACCTCTGCCCCTCTGCATCTGGCTGTACTTCAGGCTCACTTCACTCCAAACACACTTGTCTTTCAGTTCCTAGAACCTGGGGTAGCTTTTAACCACTCGAGGGCCTTGCACCCTAGGCGGTCCTGCGGCTACCAACCCTGGCTTCCCCCTCCTGCACCTCTTCCCACGGCTCAATCTTCCCACTTCCTTAAGTTTCAGCTTAAAAATCTTCCTTCGCCACTTTATGTAAAGCAGGTTCCCCTCAACTTTTATTCTCTATTGTCACCCTGCTCATTTCTTTCATTCTTTTTTAAAAATCAAATTGATGACCATTTTCTTGTTTTTTGTCTGCCTGTCGCTCAGAATGTAAACTCCATGAGGATGGGGACGTTATCTGTCTCGAGCGCAAGAGAATAGTGCTGAGTCCCTGGCAGGTGATGGGTAAATATCTGGTGAATGAATAAAGAGACCTGGAAGTCAATCCCTACATCTACAAGGACTAAGTGTAATGAAATAGGTACGAGTTCCTCTTGAGACTTTTGAGAAGCACAGCTTTTCTTGCAGCAGAAGATACTGAAGTTCATGTTTTGGAGGATCTTAAAGGCAGGGATCAATAAAATATAAATCTATTTGAAGTCTGGATGGCTAATAGTGAAGATAAAACATGTCAGGGTCTAGAAAAAAAGAATTTCCTAAAATATATATTTTCTAGTATATGAGAGATCCTTTACTCCCCAACCCCTACCCCCCACCCCCAAACTGTTCATCTGCCCCTGGTCTCCATCTCAGCAGTGATACCTCCACCTTGGCCCCAAACTGGAATTCTAGATTTTATCCTCATTCTGTCTTCTTTCTCTCCTTCCACATCTACTCCTCTTTTCTTTGGCTGTGTAACAAACCACCCTAAAATTTAGTGGCTATAAACAAATAAACTTAGTGGCTTAAAGCAGCAATGTATTGATATTGTTATCTCTTATGGTTCTGTGGGTTGAATGGGCTCAGAAACAGGGGAGTTGTTTGGGCCTGGGGCTGGGGTCATCTGAAGGCTCGAGTGTCCTGGACATCCACGATGGCAAATGTATGACTGACTGTGGACGCCAGCTGCTGGCTAGGGGCTTAGCTGGAGCTGTCAACCAGAGGAGCATCATATGTGTGACTTCTCCATTTGGCTTGCACGTCTCAAAGTATGGCAGTTGCAGTCCAAGAGTAGAAAGTCCAAGAAGCTAGAAATTAAAAAGTAGACGCTGCTGGCCTCATAAGATCTGGACCTGGAAGCTGCCACCGTGTTCCTTCTGCTGAATTATTTGGTCACAGCCGTTACGGAGCACACCCAAATTCAAGAGGAGCAGCTAGAACCCAGTTGTAAGTGTCAATGAATCTGCAGCCACCTTTAGTTGGCACAATGCCCCATTATGTTCTGGCCATTCCACCTCATAAAGAGCCTTCCAGGAACTTCCATGGCGGCTTAGTGGTTAAGACTCTGCTCCCATTGCAGAGGGCCTGGGTTCAATCCCTGATCAGTGAGCCAGACCTCCCGTGCTGTAACCAAGAACCCACCCTTGGCAACTGAGACCCGGCACAGCCAAATAATTGTTTAAAGTAATTTATTTATTTTAGCTGCACTGGGTCTTCCTTGCTGCAAGGGCTTTACTCTAGTTGTGGCAACCAGGGGTTCCTCTCTAGTTGTAGTTCATGGACTTCTCATTGCAGCAGCTTCTTTTGTTGCAGACCACAGGCTCTAGGGCACACAGGCTTCAGTAGCTGCGACACGTAGGCTCTAGAGCACAGGCTCAATAGTTAGGGTGCATGGGCTTAGTTTCTCCATGGCCTGTGAGATCTTCCCAGATCAGGGATCGAACCCCTGTCTCCTACTTTGGCATGCAGATTCTTTACCACCAAGCCACCAGGGAAGCCACCCAAATAAAATTTTAGAAAAAACAAAGCCTTCCAGTCCCTTCTCTTCATCCACAGGGCCACTACCCTAGTACCAGCCACCATCAAATTCTCTCTTAGATAACTGCAAAAGCTTCCTTCAGTTCAGTGGTTTCTATGTTATAACCCAAGTGATCCTCATAGAAAGTGACTGAGTCAACCATGACTTTAAAGTCTCTCACAGGTCTCCATGGCTCTTAGCATAAAGTTCAAATGCCTGGTCATTTCTTAAGAGGAGCCCGAATAACCTGGCCCTCAATTACCTGGTCAACCACGTCATCACCCCAGCCCTCCTCCGCCATCTTTTCTGACCCACGGCTGTATAGGTCAGTTTCCAGTCACAAAAACAGAGTTGCTCTAGGTATTTTGAACAGAGGCAGTTAAATATAGGGAACTAGTTTGAAACTTATACAGACTGAAGGGGCAAAAAAAGTTTACCTAGAGGTAAGGAAGCGCCTGGAGCTCTAGGCTGGAGCAGGAGGGGAACGTGTCCCCTGAGCCTGGCTCACGGTAGCCAGGCCGTCTTGCTGACCTGCTGCTGTTACTGGTTACAGCCACTTCAGAGCCACTTTGTCCCCTCTGCCCCAGGAGCCCAGGAGTCCTCTCCACTCCCTGGTGCTGCTGCTGCCCTCCCTCAACCAGAGAGGCTCTAAGGGCAGGGAGCATGGCTTCTCCCTCTTCTTGCCTCCAGTCTTCCCCCAGCACCTCCCCAGAAGCACCAAAAGTGAGCTGGCACAGGGATCTGGTTGGTGTGATCAGCTGACTCAGCCTCTGGCAACACAGAGAAAAACAGACATACAGCCCGGAGCCGAGAGATAGGCGTCAGAGCTGCTCTAAACACTTCTGCGTTTTGTGAGCTCGTCAGGCTTTTTCCCTTCTGGACACACATCCAGACATTCCCTCTGTCTGGAATGTTCCTCCCTTCTCCTCCTACTTGATGTCACCTGCTCCAGGAATCCTTTCTTAATGCTCCTCTGGGTTAAACTCCTCTATTCTGAGCTACCATGGTGTTATCGCTTTCTCTTGGCATTTGTCACCTAGTCATAGATGGGTATTTACTGCTCTGTGGTCCACGTTGTGTTCCTCTCAAGAGTACAACTCTCTCTTTTCATCCTTTCATTCCTTACATCTGAATCATGTGTGTGTGTGCGTGTGTGTGTTAGTTGCTCAGTTGCATCCAACTCTTTGCAACCTCATGGATGGTATCATACTGGAAGTCGCTCAGTCGTGCCCGACTCTTTGCGACCCCATGGACTGTATAATCCATGGAATTCTCCAGGCCAGAATACTGGAGTGGGTAGCCTTTCCCTTCTCCAGAGGATCTTCCCAACCCAGGGATCGAACCCAGGTCTCCCACATCGCAGGCAGATTCTTTACCAGCTGAGGCACAAGGGAAGCCCATAGTAGGCACTAAATAAATATATAATGCAGGTCTTGTGATCTGAGGGGGTAAGTATGAAGGCCTCCCAGTGGTCTGTGAATCCTCACATTTGTATGTAAAATATAGTGCCCATGTGCATTTTTCCAGAAAAAGGATCCACCATCAGATTTCCACAGGGGTCAGTGACTCCTAAGAAACTGTATGTGGATAAATGAATGAATTTACAGCTTTCCTAAAACATAAAGAAAAATACAGCTTCCAGGAAGAAACAGTTTCAAAGACCATTTCAGTGATTTAACCTAAATCAAAATTTTTATTGAATTCCTGTAGATAGAGAAGTAAAAGTCAGTCCCAAGTACAATGGGCAGTCATCAGTATGATGGGCATGGAGATAACAAAATAATCTGCAAAATAGAGCTCATTAGCAAGTGTAATCAGTAGCAGCTCTATGGAGCTGCTTCGGGTACAGTGAGTGGGAGTTGGTGGAATTGGGTGGGGCACAGGTGTGGTGGAAGAGCAGGTAAGCCAGGTGTCCTAGTTCTCAAAAGACTCACAAGCACAGGGAAGGCATGTGCTACACGCCATTGCCCTTCAGAAAGACTCACCCTAGTATTTAATTGTAGAAACCTCGTGGGATGAAGTAATGAGTTAGCCATTTCATTTTACATATTTGTTTCATTCTAGAACACTAAAAAGATCTCTAAGCTGCCCAAGCTTCAGTGTTGCTTAGAACACTTTAAAACCATTCACTTGAATGTTTCTTGTATTAAGTTACTTTGACTTCAGGTATCAAAAACCATGTCAGGCTACGTTACATATAAAAGGAGAATATATTGGGACTTCTATGGTGGTCCAGTGGTTAAGACCAAGTTTCCAGTGAAAGGGGGTGCAGGTTCAATCCCTGGTCAGGGAATTATGATCCCACATGCCATGCAGCATGGCCAGTATATGTATATATATATATATATATATATATATATATATATAATTTTTTTATATATATTTTTTTGGTTTTTTTTTTAAGGAGACTATGTTAGAAGGACAAAGGGGCAAAAATGTAGTTAGGGGTCTGGAAGGAGCAGGAATCAGTAACTAGAAGGCTGTCTCTGAGCTCAGCTGCTCTCTATCCAGCCTCTCTGCTGTCCTCTCCCGGTGGGTTGCCTCTCCTCTGGGATGTGCAAGAGAGATGCTGGCTGGCAGCCCCGGTCTCCTCAGTTACCTGCTGCCTGTTCAGGGGTCACGGCAGCAAGAGTTCTCCGCCACATGGTGCAGACTGTAGGCAGCTGATTCTTTGTGTTGGGGGTGGTTCTGGGCATGTTTAGCTGCATCCCTGGCCTCTATGCCCTTGATGCTGGCAAGACCCACCCTCTGCCCCCACCCCAGCTGTGACATCTGAATGTCTCCAGATATTGTCATTGTTCCCAGGGGGCAAAAAACCGATGTGAGTGAGAACCTCCAAACCAAACCATCTAGTTTCTCATAACTCAGTATCAGATTTCCAGAGGAGAGAATCTAGTTGGCTCAGCTTGGGTTTGGGTCCAATTCGATCCAATTAACTATAGCCAGGGCTTCAGGTCACATGGCAGAAACTGGCTGCCAGAAGGAGGGGGCACAACCTGCTCCCAGAGAAGAGGGATGGACAGATATTCTAGGAGGGCCCTTCCACTTCCTCACCCCAGCAAGCTGTCCTGGTCTGACTCTCTGTACTGTATTTGTAGGAAGTTTAGGGGGAATTTTTCTCAGAGATATGTTTATGATATCTCTATACCTTTCATCAGATCAGATCAGATCAGATCAGTCGCTCAGTCGTGTCCGACTCTTTGCGACCCCATGAACCGCAGCACGCCAGGCCTCCCTGTCCATCATCAGCTCCCGGAGGTCACCAGACTCTCATCCATCGAGTCAGTGATGCCATCCAGCCATCTCATCCTCTGTCGTCCCCTTCTCCTCCTGCCCTCAATCCCTCCCAGCATCAGAGTTTCTCCAATGAGTCAACTCTCGCATGAGGTGGCCAAACTGAGTTTCAGCTTTAGCATCACCCTAAAGAAATCCAGGAATCCCCAGAAGGACTGATTGGATCTCTTGCAGTCCAAGGGACCTCAAGAGTCTTCTCCAACACCACAGTTCAAAGCACAACCGGTGCTCAGCCTCCTCACAGTCCAGCTCTCACAACAACATGACCACAGGAAAGACCATAGCCTTGACAGTGAACTTGGCAAAGTAATGTCTCTTTTTGAATATGCTATCTAGGTTGGTCATAACTTTCCTTCCAAGGAATAAGCGTCTTTTAATTTCATATTAACCCCAAATCTTCTACTAGAAGGCCTTTGAAATAAAAATACCTTAATTGTCTTCAATTTTATCCTCTGAGGCAGGCCCTGTGTGAGGCCTCAGTGAGCTTAGATTGGTCCTGTCTACACAGAGGTATATTTTAATTCCAGGCTAATGTAATAGTTACAATAATAATAGTATAGTCCTACTTTGGATTAGTATTGCTTTTGTTTTCAAAGCCATTTAACCTTTGATATCTAATTATTATTTTAAATGTTAACATTTTAAAATCACTTCTCTTCTTTGTACAACTAGGGGTTATCCGTATGTCAGACCACAACAATAGACTGGGTCTTCTTGCCAGTCATTCATGAGCAGATGCCTGTGTTTTACTGGAATATTCAGTTTGTCACAGTTTGACCACTGACCTTCAGATGCCCATGATCCTGGGAAAAAATTCTGAGGTCAGTCTTGACTGCTACCAAAAGGAGAAAAAAAAAAAAAAAAACTGTTAGGAAGAACATCTGGTTTTTTCTTAGATAATAGAAAAAGAAATTATTGGGTTATCTGGCAGATAAACATCCACTATGCAGTGATAGCTATGTAGAGTAACTCTGTTAAGATTAAAAGTGAGCTGAGCTTACAGCTATTAATCTCTCCCCATCTCCCCAAACAGTGTACTGCTCCCCCAGTCCCTCCCAATCTACATCAGCATCTCCCAGTGATGCTGGCAACTCAAGATGCTTTCCCTGGAGACAGGTCCTTGTAAGTTAGAGAAGCACTGCCTTCATATCCACTTTCAGGAGGGCTCTGAGAAGTTCTCACTGTCATAGCCATTTAGGAGAGAATACAACAGTATTTAATAAATTCAACATGCAGAAACCCTATATCCCAGCTCTCTGCTCCTGCTGCTGCTGCTGCTGCTGCTAAGTCGCTTCAGTCGTGTCCGACTGTGTGACCCCATGGACAGCAGCTCACCAGGCTCCGCTGTCCCTGGGATTCTCCAGGCAAGAACACTGGAGTGGGTTGCCATTTCCTTCTCCAATGCATGAGAGTGAAAAGTGAAAGTGAAGTCGCTCAGTCGTGTCCGACCCTCAGAGACCCCATGGACTGCAGCCTTCCAGGCTCCTCCGTCCATGGGATTTTCCAGGCAAGAGTACTGGAGTGGGGTGCCATTGCCTTCTCCGTCTCGACTCCTGAGTAGATATCAAAAAGAAATCTTCTGGTGTATGTGTCAAAATGTTCCTTGGATTCTAATATGTGACAACAAAGAGCTAAAAGTAAGCTCCCAGCAGCAATCAGAAGGATTAAACTACAATGTAGCCAAACCAGGGAGGCTGAAGACAGAATGAGCATCCCATGACTGTATTGTAAAATTGTAGATAGAACACATGCATCTTATACATTGTTCCAAATATACTTGGGTTTAAATACTTGAGTTGCAATTGCATTTATTAGAGAGCAGGTACATGTCAGAAATGTCACCTAGTGCAATCTCATGCTTCTCAGCACATAAGAAGCCAAGACAAGAGAGACAACGTTTTGGGACGAGGAACAGCGACTTTATTTGGAAAGCCAGCTGACAGAGAAAATGGTAGACTAGCATCCCAAAGAATCATCTTATTGTTGTTTTTCAGTTGCTAAGTTGTGTCTGACTCTTTGCAACCCCATGAACCACAGCACGCTAGGCCTCCCTGTCCATCACCATCTCCTGGAGTCCACCCAAACCTATGTCCATTGTGTCGGTGATGCCATCAAACCATCTCATCCTCTGTCGTCCCTGTCTCCTCCTACCCTCATGTTCTTTCCCAGCATCAGGGTCTTTTCAAATGAGTCAGCTTTCCGCATCAGATGGCCAAAGTATTGGAGTTTCAGCTTCAGCATCAGTCCCAACAATGAACACCCAGGATTGATCTCCTTGCAGTCCAGGGGACTTTCATGAGTCTTCTCCAACACTACAGTTCAAAAGCACCAATTCTTCGGCGGTCAACTTTATAGTCCAACTCTCACATCCATACACGACTACTGGAAAAACCATGGCCTTGACTCCTGCTACTGCTGCTAAGTCGCTTCAGTCGTGTCATACTCTGTGCAACCCCATAGACGGCAGCCCACCAGGCTCCCCCGTCCCTGGGATTCTCCAGGCAAGAGTACTGGAGTGGGTTGCCATTTCCTTGACTAGATGGAACTTTGTTGGCAAAATAATGTCTCTGCTTTTTAATATGCTGTCTAGGTTGGTCATAACTTTCCTTCCAAGGAGCCAGCTTCTTTTAATTTCATGGCTGCAGTCACAGGGCTCCTTTTATACTAAAAAGGGCCAGGGAGTTGCTGTGACTGGTTGTTGCTAACATCTTAGTGGCAGAATCCTTTGTTCTTGCAGCTGTCCATGTAAGGTCTTGGTCAAAATGTTGCTATAAACCTCCAGCAAGACAAATGTTATTGTCTGTTCTGCAACTTCTTATCTATGAAAGGAAAGTGTTACACTTTTAAATGTTAGGACCTTGAGAATGAGCTATCCTATAAATTTCTGGCTACAGGCAACATCATCCTATTAGCATCATGGACTCAGTGGACATGAATTTTGAGCAAACTCCTGGGAGACAGTGAAGGACAGAGGAGCCTGGCATGCTGCAGTCCATGGAGCTGCAGAGTTAGACACGACTTAGCAAATGAGTAACAACAGGCAATGTTCTTTTACAAACATGCAGAGCCAACATGACTAAGTTCAGGCAACAAAGCACAGAGCTGGAGCTAAAGGAATAGATCCAATATGGAGTCAGGTTTGTTCTCTGTTACAGGGGAGCAGAGTGGGGGACACAATAGTAAAAGAGAAGGAGGAACCTGAGATGAGATTTCACAGATTGAACACATGCCTTTAATTTGACTCCTTCCTCAAAGTTTGCTAAAAGGGCATTAAAGGAATAAAAAAGGATATAAACCCATAAGTTCAAAGAGAATAGAAAAATAGATCAGCCATTGAAAGAAGCTGATGTAATTTTGAAGAATGGAAAGCAGATGGGCAAACCTGACTGACTTAACAGACCAGAGGAAGCTGAAATGTCAGAGCCTGCACAGAGGTAAGGCATTAAGCAAATTCATTCAAGCTAGAAGACTCCAGAAAAGACAAGAAGTTAGGGGAACCTCAAAGGCCAGGTTGTGAGCAGGGGTGAAAACAGAGCTGGCTGGAGGTCTCCCCACTCCATTGCACAAAGGCAGGCAGTTGAGTCAGAAAGGCCCTGATTCTGGCGCACCAGGCATACAAACATGCCACAATCAAACAAAAGGGATTCTGGGCAGGGTGCCCAGAGTAGGAGAGGTGAGGGGTGTATGGGAAATCCCTGTATCTTCCACCCAACTTTCTTAAATTAATTATTTTATTTATTTATTTGGCTGTTCTGGGTCCTAGCTGTGGCCGGAGTGATCTAGTCCCCTGACCAGGAATGGAACTTGAGCCCTCTGCACTGGGAGTGTGGAGTCAGCCACTGGACCCCCAGGAAGTCCTCTTCCACCCAGTTTTGCTGTGAACCTGAAACTGCTCTAAAACATAAAGTATACTAAAAACAATAGTAATAATGTAAATAAAAAGTTTTTTAAGTGCTTTGGGATAGAGTATCATTTTACAAAAATAAAATGTAGGATTTTCACTTTAGAACATAGAATCTGAATGGCATTTGTCCACTGAGAAAACTGCCATTCAGGGAGGACTGTCTCTTGGCTGATGCTCTGGGAGGATGGTAGATGCTTCCTGGGCCCTTGCCCCTCTCCACACACACTGCTGGTTCTAAGTGACCCCCGGTCACAAGTCCTGGCAGCCATGGGGCCTACAGTGGTCTCACTGGTTCCTCTGGTTTTTATGGCCACAGGTTTACTGGCTATGCATGCACATTGAAAAACAACTGGACCTTTCCCCTTCCGTGGAAATAAAAGCAGCTTCCAAACAAGGATAGGGCTGTCTGTGGATCTGGAGCTGAAGTCATTTCATTCTTGCCATCTTTCACACTCAGATGAGCTTGTCATCATGTTTATCTCATTTCTGTTCAGTCATAAAGCTTCACCAAAGCCTTTGACTGTGTGGATCACAATAAACTGTGGAAAATTCTGAAAGAGATGGGAATACCAGACCACCTGATCTGCCTCTTAAAAAATCTGTATGCAGGTCAGGAAGCAACAGTTAGAACTGGTCATGGAACAACAGACTGGTTCCAAATAGGAAAAGGAGTACGTCAAGGCTGCATATTGTCACCATGTTTATTTAACTTATATGTAGAGTACATCATGAGAAATGCTGGACTGGAAGAAACACAAGTTGGAATCAAGATTGCCGGGAGAAATATCAATAACCTCAGATATGCAGATGACACCACTCTTATGGCAGAAAGTGAAGAGGGGCTAAAAAGCCTCTTGATGAAAGTGAAAGTGGAGAGTGAAAAGGTTGGCTTAAAGCTCAACATTCAGAAAACGAAGATCATGGCATCTGGTCCCATCACTGCATGGGAAATAGATGGGGAAACAGTGGAAACAGTGTCAGACTTTGTTTTTCTGGGCTCCAAAATCACTGCAGATGGTGACTGCAGCCATGAAATTAAAAGACGCTTGCTCCTTGGAAGGAAAGTTATGACCAACCTAGATAGCATATTCAAAAGCAGAGACATTACTTTACCAACAAAGGTTCGCCTAGTCAAGGCTATGGTCTTTCCTGTGGTCATGTATGGATGTGAGAGCTGGACTGTGAAGAAGGCTGAGCGCCGAAGAATTGATGCTTTTGAACTGTGGTGTTGGAGAAGACTCTTGAGAGTCCCTTGGACTGCAAGGAGATCCAACCAGTCCATTCTGAAGAAGATCAATCCTGGAATTTCTTTAGAAGGAATGATGCTAAAGCTGAAACTCCAGTATTTTGGCCACCTCATGCAAAGAGTTGACTCATTGGAGAAGACTCTGATGCTGGGAGGAATTGAGGGCAGGAGGAGAAGGGGACGACAGAGGATGAGATGGCTGGATGGCATCACTGACTCGATGGATGTGGGTCTGGGTGACCTCCGGGAGCTGGTGATGGACAGGGAGGCCTGGCGTGCTGCGGTTCATGGGGTCGCAAAGAGTCGGACACGACTGAGCGACTGATCTGATCTGATCTGATAAAGCTTCAGGTCTCTGATGCTGATGGCCCCACCCTCTTCAAACATTATAGACTCACCGGGTTCTAGAACAGATGGGAAAAGACTTGGGAGGGCCCACGAAAGCTCCCCATTTTATGGATGAAGAAACCCATGCCAAAGAAAGTCTAGGTAGCTTGCACCTCTAACCACCATCTGTCAGTTAATTAAGTTAAATTTCTCTGGCAGTGGAATCCCATTAACACTGTGTGTGTGTTTTAATTTTTTTCCCATGAAACAAAAATAATATTATTTTCTTAGCTTATGGATATTGATGTTGTATCTCCAAGTTTATTGATGTTGTATCTCCAAGTTTATTGTTTTTCAGATTTCAGGAGTAATATGGTAGAAGTTTGTAGAGCTGCAAGTAATAAGTGAAGTGTGTTGGGATATTAAAAATAGGGAATGATGAAGGTTAAAACAAACTAGAGAGGCAGTGCTTGGCCTACAGGGGATGTGTGTGTTTTAAGCTTTTCTTTTTTGAAGTATGGTTAACTGTCTCTCTGTGTCTTCCTGTTTACATTTCTATTTCTTTCTCTATCTCTCTGTCTCTCTGTCTTTGTCCTCCTAGCACTAGCACGTGGTGGGTTTCTCAGGGCTCTTTCTCTTCGGGGTCTTCGTTCACTTCAAGATGCAGAGTACCAGGGCCTGGGATGTGGATAGAGGCCATGGACACAGTGAGGGCCCCCCTTCCTGTTGCTCACCCAGCTGCATTCTGGAAAACTGCAAGAAGTGCATGTTGGTCAGATAGCTTTATGTGCATATTGAGGTCACAGGCACCAGTCCCCAGGTAGGAGGCACATGGGGACCTCGTGTTACATAAGGACTGTCCCTCTCTTCCTGTGACATGTGGACCTGGCTTTGACCAACTCTGCAGCTCAGCTGGTGGGCAGGGGAACTCCTAGGGTGTAGACCTTAGAGCCCAGCGTTTCTATGGTGTCAGAACAGTTACACTGCAGTTCACCCTTAAAAAGCCAGTGGTATATATTTTTATTAATTTTTGATTCAAAGATAACACACATAGTTTAAAAAATAGTCAAATAAGACTTGCGTATACAGTGGAAAGTAGCATCTGTTCTTTCTGCTCCAGACCTCCACACCCCGCTCTTAACTTTATTATGCATCTTTCCAGAAACATTCTCTATATATACATGCATAAACTCATGTTATATGCTCATGGTAGCTTATTTAAGGCCCAGGAATTAGAGGATTTTTTTTTATAAGGCATAGGCCCTGCTCTTCAGGTTCTCTCTACCTGGCAGAGGAGGCAAACAGGTAAGAGACTGAAATGTGTTAAGAGCAGCAATCAGATCAGATCAATCGCTCAGTCACGTCCAACTCTTTGCAACCCTATGAATCGCAGCACGCCAGGCCTCCCTGTCCATCACCAACTCCCGGAGGTCACCCAGACCCACATCCATTGAGTCAGTGATGCCATCCAGCCATCTCATCCTCTGTCATCCCCTTCTCCTCTTGCCTTCAATCCCTCCCAGCATCAGAGTCTTCTCCAATGAGTCAACTCTTCACATGAGGTGGCCAAAGTACTGGAGTTTCAGCTTTAGCATCATTCCTTCCAAAGAAATCCCAGGATTGATCTCCTTCAGAATGGACTGGTTGGATCTCCTTGCAGTCCAAGGGACTCTCAAGAGTCTTCTCCAACACCACAGTTCAAAAGCATCAATTCTTCAGCACTCAGCCTTCTTCACAGTCCAGCTCTCACATCCATACATGACCACAGAAAAAACCATAGCCTTGACTAGATGAACCTTTGTTGGCAAAGTAATGTCTCTGTTTTTTAATATGCTATCTAGGTTGGTCATAACTTTCCTTCCAAGGAGTAAGCGTCTTTTAATTTCATGGCTGCAGTCATCATCTGTAGTGATTTTGGAGCCCCCCAAAATAAAGTCTGGCACTGTTTCCACTCTTTCCCCATCTATTTCCCATGAAGTGATGGGACCAGATGCCATGATCTTCGTTTTCTGAATGTTGAGCTTTAAGCCAACCTTTTCACTCTCCACTTTCACTTTCATCAAGAGGCTTTTAGTTCCTCTTCACTTTCTGCCATAAGGGTGGTGTCATCTGCATATCTGAGATTATTGATATTTCTCCCGGCAATCTTGATTCCAACTTGTGTTTCTTCCAGTCCAGCATTTCTCATGATGTACTCTGCATATAAGTTAAATAAACATGGTGACAATATGCAGCCTTGATGAACTCCTTTTCCTATTTGGAACCAGTCTGTTCCATGTCCAGTTCTAACTGTTGCTTCCTGACCTGTATACAAATTTCTCAAGAGGTAGATCAGGTGGTCTGGTATTCCCATCTCTCTCAGAATTTTCCACAGTTTATTGTGATCCACACAGTCTAAGGCTTTGGCATAGTCAATAAAGCAGAAATAGATGTTTTATTGGAACTCTTTTGCTTTTTCCATGATCCAGCGGATGTTGGCAATTTGATCTCTGGTTCCTCTGCCTTTTCTAAAACCAGCTTGAACATCAGGAAGTTCACGGTTCACATATTGCTGAAGCTGGCTTGGAGAATTTTGAGCATTACTTTACAAGTGTGTGCGATGAGTGCAATTGTGCAGTAGTTTGAGCATTCTTTGACATTGCCTTTCTTTGGGATTGGAATGAAAACTGACGTTTTCCAGTCCTGTGGCCACTGCTGAGTTCTCCAAATTTGCTGGCATATTGAGTGCAGCACTTTCACAGCATCATCTTTCAGGATTTGGAATAGCTCAACTGGAATTCCATCACCTCCACTAGCTTTGTTCATAGTGATGCTTTCTAAGGCCCACTTGACTTCACGTTCCAGCAATAAAGACATACAAATGCCTCCAGGGTGGGTAAAGAATTCTCTCCACTCAACAATAAAAAGAAGACTCAGTTTTTAAAAAATGAGCAAAGGACTTGAATAGACATTCTTCCAAAGAAGATATACATGGGGCTAACAAGCCCATGAAAAGATGCTCAGCATCACTAGTCATGAGGGCAATGCAAATAAAAATCATGAGATACCAGAACACAACCATGAGGTTGATTGCCGTGTTGAAAGCGAAACAAAGGTGGTGGAGACACAGGAGCCTTCATACGTCACTGGCAGAAATGTAAGATGGTGCAGCCACTGTGGAAAACAGCTTGGCAGGTCCTCAAAATGTAAACAGAATTACCCAGCAATTCTGCTCCCGGGCTTGATCCCTGGTCAGGGAACTAGGTCTCATCTGCTGCAACTAAAGATCCCATGTGCTGCAACTAAGACCTGGCACAGCCAATTAAATAAATATATATATATATATATATATAAATAAGATGCTTAATTTCACATAATGTGAATTTCACCTCTGTGAAAAACAAAACAAAAATGCCTATGAAATTGTAGGTAAGTTAAACAACACGTGGAGGAGTCAGACCAGCAGAGGAAGAGGGGTGATTAAGTGCCAGGTAGGGTCTGGAGAGCCGTCTGGGCACAGATTTCCTCTGGGGAGATAGATGCTTTGTCTGAGCAATGGAGCTAAGCGCAGCTGTGTGCACGGACCCATGGTTCCATTTCCTTCCAGTTTACAAGAAGGCTAGTGCTGCTCACCAACCGTGCTGCTGGAGTTGTTTAGAGCTTGCTTGTCTGGAGGCAGGAGGTGGGGCTGTGCTCCAAGGACCCCACATCCCCTGCCCCATCAGGGAGGTTGCACAGCACCAGGGGAGGCAGTGCGATTCCTGGGCAGGACAGAGCCACCCTTGTGTGGGTGAAGCAGAGTGTACAAAGTACATTCTCCTCTGGGGGTGAACGGCCACCCTACAAGGCACGAGGTTTCTATCCATTTCTATCCACAAAAAGAGCACCTCCTTTTGTGTCTGAGGGTCCCTGGGGAGTCCTGCCTGTCAGGTCTGGGCTGAGCACTGTGGAGGGTGGGGACAGGGGAGGCGAGGGGCTGCTCCCTGGATGTCCGTGACGATGGAATCAAGCAGAACTTGATGGCAGGTGTGGCCCAGGAGTTAACGCAGATGTGCTCCCTGAAGGTTCAGAACACTTACAACAGGTAAGGCATCGGTGCCCCCCATTTCCCCTTGTGTTAGGCTTTCCTACCCATTAAGGGCCCTTTCTGAGGCCAAGCAGTGCCATGTGCTCAGCCATGTCTGACTCTTTGTGACCCCATGGACTGCAGCCTGCCAGGCTCCTCTGGCCATGGGATTCTACAGGCAAGAATACTGGATTGGGTTGCCATTTTCTGCTCCAGGGGATCTTCCCAATCCAGGAATTGAACCCACATCCCCTGTGTCTCCTGCATTGCATGCAGATTCTTTTCCCGATGAACCATTGGAGAAGCCCCCATGCCAACCAGATCTTTCCTTTAATTAATAGCAGACCCCTGCTTCTCTTCCCCCTTGAATCCTTTTCCACCTGCCCATTCTTTCAAGGTGTCTGACAAAGATTCAAGCCACTGCTTTGTGCTTCTGCTCTGGCCGGGCACTGGCCAGTACTCACCATAAGCTGATTCATTTAGCCCTCATAATTACTACATAATGCAGGAATTACTAGGTCTGCTGTACCAATAAAGAAATAGACTCAGGGAGGTTGGTATTTGGCCAAGATAAACATCTGGTTAGTGTCAGGATAGAATTCATCAGTTCAGTACAGCCACTCAGTTGCATCTGACTCTTTGCAACTCCATTGACTGCAGCACACCAGGCCTCCGTGTCCATCACCAATTCCAGGAACTTACTCAAACTCATGTCCATTGAGTTGTTGATGCCATCCAACCACTTCATCCTCTGTCATCCCCTTCTCCTCCCGCCTTCAATCTTTCCCAACGTCAGGTCTTTTCCAATGAGTCAGTTCTTCACATCAGGTGGCCAAAGTATTGGAGTTTCAGCTCCAGTGAATATTCAGGACTGATTTCCTTTAGGATGGACTTGTTGGATATCCTTGCTGTCCAGAGGACTCTAAAGAGTCTTCTCCAACACCACAGTTCAAAAGCATCAATTCTTTGGTGCTCAGCTTTCTTTATAGTCCAAGAAAAACTATATATAAACTGTACCAGAAAAACCATAGCTTTGACTAGATGGACCTTCATTGGTAAAGTAACATCTGCTTTTTAATATGCTGTCTAGGTTGGTCATAGCTTTTCTTCCAAGGAGTGTCTTTTAATTTCATGGCTGCAGTCTCCATCCGCAGTGATTTTGGAGCCCCCAAAATAAAGTCTCTCACTGTTTCCATTGTTTCCCCATGTATTTGCCATGAAGTGATGGGACCGGATGCCATGATCTTAGTATTTTGAATGTTGAGTTTCAAGCCAACTTTTTCACTCTCTCTTTCACTTTCATCAGGAGGCTCTTTAATTCTTCTTTGCTTTCTTCCATAAGGGTGGTTTCATTTGGGTGTCTGAGGTTATTGATATTTCTCCTGGCAATCTTGATTCCAGCTTGGGCTTCATCCAGCCTGGCATTTAGAATGATGTACTCTGCATATAAGTCAAATAAGCAGGGTGATGATATATAGCCTTGACGTACTCCTTTCCTGATTTGGAACCAGTCTGTTGTTCCATGTCCAGTTCTAACTGTTGCTTCTTGACCTGCATACAGATTTCTCAGGAGGGAAGTCAGGTGGTCTGGTATTCCCACCTCTTGAAGAATTTTCCACAGTTTGTTGTGATCTATACAGTCAAAGGCTTCATACTTTAAATTTATTTTTTAGATTTTAATACATGTTAAATAAAATCAATACCCTAGTAACATGGCCATGACTAAACTGGTGCTGCTGGAGGTACCACCTAACCTCTGGGCTGCAAACCAGCTACAAAGGACCCTGGGCCACTGGCCCAACCACCCCAAGGCCAAGAGGCAGCAATTTGAATGTCACATGTTGGCAAAGTCTAATCTTTTTTCCTGCACCATGTGGCATGTGGGATCTAAGTTCCCCAACCATGGATTGAACCCATTCCCCCTGCATTGAAAGCACAGAGAGTCTTAACCCCTGGACCAGCAGGAAAGTCTGGAAAAGTCTCATCTTGACCACACTTTCTGGTAGAACTTGATGTCCTTGGAGAGGACCCTAAACTTTTGCAGGCAGGCTCCAGGGATGCATGATGCTGTTGATGTGGGTGATGCTATTAACATGCAAGGGTTCAGGAAGAGGAGGAAGGAGGCCATGGAGTCACTCCAGAACATCAGGGTGAGGCCCATGAGTGTGACCTGGCTCCTGAGAAGGTCAGGAAACTCAGGAGCCCCATGAAGGACAGAGCGAACGAGACAAGCAAGAGGGTGGAGCCCACGGCCCACTTGTGCTGTGGCGGGGTGGGGGGGGGGGGGGAGGGCATTTCCCTGCACACCTGGGTCGCTATGAGGAGCTCCAGTCCAAAGATGATGACCACCACTGCCAAGGTGGCCACGCTACAGGCCACCAGCTTGCCTGAGGCCAGCCTGGGCACATGGGCCTGACTTGGGTCTCAAGGAAATGCAGCCCAGTCTGGTCGGAGCCAGTGCAGAAGGACCACAGTCTGAAGAGGAGGTCACCCGCCAGGAGCCATTGCCATCACAGATGGAGACAAAGCAGAGGACCATGGCCCGGGAGGCACACAGGATGATGAAGGCTCAGTGAAGGATTCTAAGAAGGACCAGTGGGGCCTTCTTTGGCCAGCAACCTGTGTCTGGACACGGGGGCTTGACCAGAGGGCTCTTCATTCCCTCCTGCCTTGCTGCCTCCATGCCCCCTTGCTCAGATCTGCTGGGTCTAAATTTAATGTTAATAAACTGACTGCTACTATAAACCAGTTATTGAAAAAATGACATATAATGTCATTAAGTGACATATAATGTCATATAATGAGAAATGACCCTCCTAAATGACATAATGTCTCAACAGAGTAAAAATGAGATTTTTGCCGTAGCACAACAGTGTGTTTGCAGAGAGATGGGAGGTATTTGGGTGTGTATTTTCTATGGGGAGGAGGTTTCAAAAAAAAAAAAAAAGAACAGACCAGCAGGTACTCAACGAGTCGGGACAGCTGTGGCACCGGAGAAAGGAGTCTTAGCATCAAAGAAGGGCCAGCATTAGTCCCAGAAAGACAGGCATTTAATCTTTATTTTTATCATGGGTTGTTTTTACTTCTGATCAGTGTGTTCTTTTCTTTAATAATTAAAGCAGATGTACAATGTATGTTTGATAGGCCATGCGCAGGCTATTTTAATTAGCATAAAATTCGAGTTAACTCAGGGATAAGCCAGAATGATTTCCCCATACCCCAGCAGATGAACATTTCTTTTATCAATCTGTTCTTGAGTTTTTTAAATATATAAACTATCCTTAACAAAGGACACATACTTTCCCGCAAAAGAATGAAACTTATTACCTGCCAGGAGTTTCACATCTCTGCTCTCATGATAATCCAAGTCCCTGATTCTATCTTTATTTTTATTTATTTATTTTTTAAATTAATTTTTACTGGGGTATAGTTGCTTTGGGCGGAGAAGGCAATGGCACCCCACTCCAGTACTTTGCCTGGAAAATCCCATGGATGGAGGAGCCTGGTAGGCTGAAGTCCATGGGGTTGCTAAGAGTTGGACACGACTGAGCGACTTCACTTTCACTTTTCACTTTCATGCATTGGAGAAGGAAATGGCACCCCACTCCAGTGTTCTTGCCTGGAGAATCCCAGGGACGGGGGAGCCTGGTGGCTGCCGTCTGTGGGATCACACAGAGTCGGACATGACTGAAGTGACTTAGCAGTAGCAGCAGCAGTTGCTTTGGGGGCTTCCCTGATGCCTCAGCAGGCAAGAATCTGCCTGCCAATGCAGGAGACACAGGTTTGATTTCTGGGTTGGGCAGATTCCCTGGAGAAGGGAATGGCAACCCACTCCAGTATTCTTGTTCTGGGAAATCCCATGGACAGAGGAGCCTGGCAGGCTACAGTCCGTGTGGTCACAGAATGTCAGGCACAACTTAGTGAGCAAACAACAACATAGATGCTTTATAATATTGTGTTCGTTTCTACTGCACAGCAAAGTCAATCAGCTATGTGTACATATATCACCTCCTTTGGGGATTTCTTTCCCATCTAGGTCACCACAGAGCACTGAGCAGAGTTTCCTGTGCTGTTCAGTAGGTTCTCACCAGTTATCTATTTTATACATAGTATCAGTAGCATGTGTGTTGAGCCGTCTTCCAATTCTTCACCCCATCTTTATTTTTAAATAGTGATGTGTTTGTAGCATCTACATCTGACAAGTCTTGTAGGGTAGCAGTATCCCGGATGACCTGCAGGAAAAAACAGTCCACTTCCTGCTGGGCCCCAGAGGAATTGAGAGCACAGTGAGGTAATGTTTAGTTGCTCAATCATGTCCAACGCTTTGCAGCCCCATGGACTATACCCCACCAGGCTCCTCTGTCCATGGAGTCCATTCTCCAGGCAAGAATACTGGAGTGGGTTGCCATGCCCTTCTCCAGGGGATCGTCCCAATCCAGGGACTGAATTTATGTCTCCTGCATTGGCAGGCAAAGTCTTTACCAGTGAGCCACCAAGAAGCCCTGAAGTACAGTTACCAGTTGGCTAAATGCTGTCACAAACCAATGGACACCACACCCAGCAGAGCCCTCCACACCCTGCCCCTGGGATTCCCAGATGCTGTGACAAAACAGACTCAGGACAGGCAAAGGGAATTCTGCCCTTTATAAAAGTATCTGACAGAAATGAAAGCCTTTTGCTTTTTCAGGAAGGTATTTAAAATGTGTACAAAAGGCCTACTTACATTTAACTGTAAATGACAAAGCGACCAGAGGGCTTTGCAATGACATGTTGTCTTGACACATTCGCTTGTTTACTCATGCCCATTTCCTAGGCCCTGGCAGCCCCCAGCAGCCCTCAGCAGCAGGGATTGCATGGGAAGTTCTGGGTTAAATGAACAAGTGATGAGAAGTATGTGCAGATGGACAAAGGCAGGAAGGCAACATGAATAAAGGGCAAACACTGTATTTGTACAATGAGAGTATGATGGCATTGAAGCCCCTGAAGTTGCCTTTTGGTATGACTATAATGCTATTAGATAAATTTAAGGTTAAAGCATTCACCTGCAATCATACCTACTCAGTGAAACTTTGTGTAGCAGTTATGTAGTATACTGCTGCTGCTGCTGCGTCGCTTCAGTCGTGTCCGACTCTGTGCAACCCCATAGACGGCAGCCCACCAGGCTCCCCTGTCCCTGGGATTCTCCAGGCAAGAGCACTGGAGTGGGTATGTAGTATACAGTTTGTCTATAAAGAACTAGCATGGAAGGATGTCCAAGATATAGTTATGGGAAAAAAGAAAGTGAACTCCCAAAAGAAAGTGTTAAATCATGATCAGATTTTTGTAAAATTCCCCCCACCCCACAAATGTATACCCTCCATGGTGGCTCAGTTGGTAAAGAATCTGCCTGCAATGCAGGAGATCTGGGTTCAGTCCCTGAGTCAGGAGGATCCCTTGAAGACGGAAATGGCAACCCATTCCAGTATTCTTGTCCTGGGAAAGAAATCTCATGGGCAGAGGAACCTCGTGGGCTACAGGCCATGGTGTCACAAGAGTTGGACATGACTTAGCGACTAAACCACATAAATATATATATTTGGTTACACATATACAGAGAAAAATCTGGAAAACTGTCCACTAAACCATTTGCTCTGGTTGGTTCCAGGAAGGCTATCAGGGAACTTTCATCTTCTGTGTTTATAATTCTGTATCATTTGCATTATTTCCGTGTATACACTTTATTTTCATAAACATTTAAAATCTTAAGCCTTTTCTTCTCTTTTATGTTTCCCTGCACTTGGTCATATCTTAATTTTGTAGTTAGGAATTAAAAAATGCAAATTACCCATTTTATTTTCTTTTTAGTGTCTTTTTGAAATATAGTTTTTATTTTATATTAGAGCATAGCTGATTTACAACATTGCGCTAGTTTCAGGGTTTTTACAGTAAGGGATTCAGTTACACATATACACCCACTCTTTTTAGATTCTTTTCCCATATAGGTTATTACTACAGAATATTGAGTAGAGTTCCCTGTGATACATAGTAGGTCCTTGTTGAATACATCACCCATTTGAGCTACACCTTTTTTGTTTTTTTGGTAACTGCATTAAAAAATAGTCTAATTCTTGGCACTGGGGCTCACGCTAAGGCCAGCACAGACTCGATTCTGAACCAGCAGTGTATTTAGCTTTTCACAAGTCACTGGGCTCTTGGGTGGGGAGAGTAGCTGTTCTTCCTCCTTCAGTGAAAATGTGGAATCACCAGCTATTTTCATCTGTATAAGTACTAATTTCCTCCCATAGCTATCTTCTCTCTCCCTCTCCTTTCTCCTTCCTGTTTATCTGGGCGGAAGCTGGCTGTGCTTGTCTAGCATGGACTCAGGAAGGATGGAGACCACCTCAGAGGGGATAAACTAGAGAAACTGGACCTCATCACTGGTCTTATCAACATTTATCTGTGAGCTCTCTCTCCCTCTCTCTTTTTCTAAAAAATTGTTTTTAATTGAAGGAGAATAGCTTTATTATCCAACAATATTGTGTTGTTTTTTGCCATACAGCAACATGAATCAGCCACAGGTACACGTATGTCCCCTCCCTCCCACTCCCCACCCCGTCCCATCCCTCTAGGTTGTCACAGAGCTCTGGTTTGAGTTCCCTGAGTCATACAGCAAATTCCCACTGGCTATTTCACATGTGGTAGTGTGCATGTTTCAATGCTACTCTCTCCATTTGTCCCCCTCTCTTTCCCCTCTCCTCCACCCCAGATCCATGAGTCTGTTCTCTATGTCTGCATCCCCATTCTCGCCCTGCAAATAAGTTCATCAGTATCATCTTTATAGATTCCATATATATGCAATTTTCCTCTTCACTGTGAGTCTTTGCTGGTCCAGGAATCCTGCAATTCTGAGTCTGGGGGTTTGTTTCTCATCTCACATGTTCAGTTCAGTTCAGTCGCTCAGTCGTGTCCGACTCTTTGTGACCCCATGAATCGCAGCTCACACGTGATTCAACCCAAAGGAGCCTTTGTCTCCAGGAACCTCCTCTTACCTCCTGGAGGCAGTCATGGCTTCTTTCTCAGGGAGCACCCTCTCAAATCTTGGCACTAAACACACTCTAAATCACAGCCTCAGCATAATCTCCTCTTACTTCACCCAGAGGTATTTTTCGAGTCTTCCTGTAGAACTGAGTATTTCACTTACAACGTAGCCTTTGAACTATTTACTCTCCAGTCGGCCAGGGGGACTATCTGTCTTGGGATTTGCTCTGGAGAAAATACCTAGAGAACTGAGTCTTTTACTGATTTGAAAACCACTTTTAAAGAAGAACTGGTTCCAGGTGTTTTGTGGGTTGATCTTTTTTTTAATCTTTTTCTGTCCCTCCCTGTCCCTGCCCCTCACAGTTCCTCATGAGCTAATCCTTTTAAAGGATGTTACTTGCCTAAAGATCCAGGAGATGGTGAAGGACAGGGAAGCCTGGCGTGTTGCAGTCCATGGGGTCACAAAGAGTCAGACAGGACTGAGAGACTGCAGCTTGCTTACAGAGAGCACCACCCCATCTTTGGATTAAGAGAAGAGGGAAGGCTGTTGTTTATCACTGAGCTCTGGGGACCCCTGTCCCATCTTCGGACTCTGGCAAGTGGGTGAACCAGCCCAGGCTGTTGCAGTGGGTTGCAAAGCTGGGACGTCTGAGAAGTGCCGTCACAAGCCGCTGCTTCTCTGCCCCTGCCCCCATGCTACCTTGACTTTTGGAAAAAATATGATGAAGATCAATTAACCCCAGTGATGCGAGTGGTGGAAGAGTGCCAGGTACACGCCCTCAGGCTCTGCAGCTTCCCCTCCTGTGAGCTCCTTTGATTTGGAGAAATGACATGAGGTGAAAACCAAAAGGCAGAGCAGGGGAAAGTGTGGTCGGGCTGCTTAACTGTCTTGTTGTTAGCAACCCACTTTCGGTCCAGATTGACACATGGATAGTAAAAGTGTACGCTTGTTATGTTCTATGTGCTGAAAAGAAAAAAAAAAAAAAAGACCTGTGTGTGTGTGTGTGTGTGTGTGTGTAGGAAATTCACCGCACCAGGAAGTCAAGCTCCTTGCTGAGGCCAGTGAGAACAGGTCAGATAATTTCTCAGGTTTTTCTTTTCCTGGATTATATTCAGGAAGCTAGAGGGGAAACTGAAGTTCCTGCCTTGGCACAATTCTCACTGACATTTATTTATTAAAACTTTTTGTTTATTTATTTGGCTGCAGCAGGTCTTAGTTGCGGCATACAGGATCTAGTTCCCTGATCAGGGATCAACCTGGGCCCCTTGCCTTGGTATGTGGTGTCTCAGCCACTGGACCAGCAGGGAAGTCCTTGTCACTGATATTTAAAAGAGAGAAAACCTCTCAATTATCGGAAAGAAGCAGTGATGCACTCTGATGCCTTCAAGAGCTCGCGTCTGGCTGACTGGGCATGCAGGCAGCGTCAAGCCCAAGACTTCAGAGGGCAGGGGGCCAGGTGGGTTTTCAGATGCTTGGCTGAAGAGCAGACAAGTTATTGAACTTTGCTCAGCCTTGACTGGACTGGATGGACTCTTAGACTTAAAAATCTAAGAAATTTTGATAATACTGTTCTCTGTTGCAATTGGGGAAGCTGACATTACATGACAAGCAGTGGCGATGCTTTTAATGACAGGTTACAAAGCAAGTAAGGATGTCAGAGAGCCAGCCCTTCCCTTAGTGCTTTCAATGTGCCAGGTGTTATACTCGGACCCTTCTGGCAGGTGGGCGTTGTGGCCTTTCTACAGATGAGGACATTGAGTCACTTGGTCTGAATTCTCCTGGACGGGGAGTTGCAGGGTTGTGTTTTAAACAGAGTTCTCTGCCGCCAAAGTCCGCTTCCTTCCTTTTGTCTTACGCATTTGCCCTGACTCAGCAGCAGTGAGCTTGGGGGCACCTGAAGACAGCATCGTCAGGGCAGCAATGCCCAGAGGAGCCATATGACTCTTCATGTCACGGGTCTCTGTCCCTGGCTTGTGAGATGGGAAACAAAGGCACCACTGTTCAGCAGAAACCCACCAGGAGAGGCAAGTACTCTCTGTGAACTGGGGTCTCTTTTAGGGTTGCCAGACCTGGCAAAATCTGGGACACCCAGTTAAATCTAAACTTCAGATAAGCCATAAATGCTTTTCAGTGGAATTACATCCTGTGAAATATTTGGGATGTATTTATAATAAAAAAGCATTTGTGGTTTATCTGAAATTCAAATATAACTGCATCTTCTCTGGCAACCTTGACCTCATTTTGATCTGCTCAGGAAACCCTTGCCTACTGTCTCCAAAAATCAACATGATTTCCACCCTTTCAGCCCAAGCCCCAATGCCATGTCTTCCAAGAAGCTGTCTCCTCACATGGCCCCACCACACAGAGCCCTGATGTAGTCACAGAACAAATGTCAGCTTACTGAGGGCACAGGCTGGTCCCCTGTTCGCTGCCCCCTCACTGACCCTTCACTCATTCCACAAAGACTTAGGTGGGGCCCACCTATGCCACCTGGAGGAGGAAATGGCAACCTACTCCAGTATTCTTGCCTGGAGAATCCCATGGACAGAGGAGCCTGGCATGCTACAGTCCATGGGGTTGCAAAGAGTCGGACATGACTGAATCGACTTAGCACGCATGCATGCACCTATGCCAAGTGCAAAGCAGGCTTGGACCCTGATCTTGTGGTTTTCATTTTGCAGAAAAGCCTGGTGTTCTCAGGCCAGTTACAAGCAGTTGTGTGAAGGGATGGAACAGAATGTGGCAGAGGGCTGCTCTGAGGCTGTCGGGGGCTGGGATGAACAGGAGGAACCCACAGGTCAAATCAAAAGAAATTTCCAGAAGACACTGAAGTGTAAGAAAGTCTGGTCAGTTTGGGGAACTGAAGGCAGGGAAGTGGGACCCAGAGAGAGGTTTTCTATGTGGTGGGTGGGAGGCAGGGGCCCGCAGGCAGTGTGGGACCATGCTTGCTCCACCCTAAGTGGAGATGATGAGTCTGCAAGTGGGGGAAACCATCAGATGTGTTATCAGCTTTGGGGGCTGCTTGTGAGAGTTATGTGAAGGGAAGCATAAAAGTGGAGGAAGCAGGAGCAGTCAGAGGCCATTATGGCAGTTCAGGCCAGATAGACGAGGGGGAGACAGTGTGGACAGGGTCTCTCACAGTAGTTCCAGGCCCACCTGCTGTCCCATCTGGTCTGGAACTTGTCCACCCTCCCCAAACCCTTTCCCCCGAGGTAGAGGCTGTCTGCCTTACCCCTGAAGCTGGGCTAGACTTTCTCAGCCGACCCCGACTGATGGCAGGTGGGGAAAGGCAGTGTGGACTCTCCCCTCTCTGGACGCTCACCTCTGGGACCCCAGCCCCCACCCCATGAAGACACACGGGCCCATAAGGAGACGCCTCCGGGGGAGGCCCCTGCCAAAACCTGAGCCGCCAACCAGCAGCATCGATGCCAGATGATCCCTGACCCACAGCATCTGTTAGACTAAACTAAGCTGTGACCTGCGGGACTCGAATGGGATTGATATACCTACCTTCCTCAAAGGGGACATGATTCCCTTCACGGGCTGAGGAGCAGGCTTAGGGCCTGGAACACTGACACCGGGGGTCTGCCTGTCCCCAGCTGTGCTAACTCACCCTGGGTTGGCTTTACCCAGGCTCTTACTTGGGGCAGAAATACATTTGTGTGTGTGCCACTGTTATTTTGGGTCTTAAATATGGGAGCAGAATTGATATCCTAATTTTCCAGGCAAGAGTACTGGAGTGGGGTGCCATTGCCTTCTCTGAATGGAGGCAACAAGGGAGGTGTAAATAGAGTGGATGGAAGCTCTGAGAAGGAACAGTGACATGTGTGAACATTTTATTGATCTGCCTTCCCCACAGGCACGTATATAAGGTCAGGAAGGGGGAGGGTTTTGAGAGTATATGGGATCCACACTCACGGAACAAATGGTTTCTTCTTTGCTTTTGGAGGACATGTTTTTCTTGACCTGCAGACTTTTTTTTTAAATTTATATTTTAATTGGAGGATAATTGCTTTACAGTGCTGTGTTGGTTTCTGCCACACATTAACATGAATCAGCTGTAGGAATACATATGTCCCCTCTCTCCTGAACCTCCCTCCTACCTCCCTCCCTATCCCACCCTCTAGGTTATCAGAGTACTGGACTTGAGCTCCCTGTGCCATACGGCAAATTCTCACTGGCTATATATTTTACACAAGCTAATGTATATGCCTTAATGCTACTCTCTCCATTTGCCCTACCCTCTTCTTCACCTGCTGTGTCCACAAGTCTGCTATGTCAGCTTGGAGACTTTTCTCACTGAGTGATTTTTGTTTCAGTCTAATGTTAAATGATTAAACTTAGCTAGCTAAACTCTTATCAGCTGGGAGAATGGGGAGCATGTGAGAGACCCAGAGCTGTGGATTAAGGGACGAGGTAACCAGCAAGCTGGACTTTGTTTTACGTGTTTCACGTTCATCTGAATCTTGGTTGACGATGGATTTTTCAACGAAATGGGGAAAAATAAAGCCCATGCATGCTACAAGCTGGGACAGGAGAATGCTCTAGAATTCTGAGAGCTGCCTGAAGTTATCAGAGACTAATCCAAACAGACATACTCAACTGCATTCAGGCTGTATCTGTTCACTCAGGCTTTTGCTTAGTCTTAACCTGCTGCTGCTGCTGCTGCTAAGTTGCTTCAGTTGTGTCCGACTCTGTGCGACCCCATAGACGGCAGCCCACCAGGCTCCCCCGTCCCTGGGGTTCTCCAGGCAAGAACACTGGAGTGGGTTGCCATTTCCTTCTCCAATGCATAAAAGTGAAAAGTGAAAGTGAAGTCAGCCTCAGCCCAGTGTCCAACTCTAGAGATCCCATGGACTGCAGCCTACCAGGCTCCTCTGTCCATGGAATTTTCCAGGCAAGAGTACTGGAGTGGGCTGCCATTGCCTTCTCCCATAGTCTTAACTAGTGAGCCTTAAAAAAATCCTGGGAGAATAAAGGCAATATTGCCCTGGCCCGCCGCCTGCTGGTCGCTCTAGGAATGGCAAGCTGGATAAACTGCCAGGGGCCCCCCCACCGGCCGCCCCCCACCAGGGGCACAGTGCTCTCATTTTCTGGGTGTTGAGTTTTGCACTTTCTTTTCCCTGTTGCAATCCCTTAAATTTTTTTTTTGTAAATACCATCTTGTATATATACATATATATATATTTTTTTTTACACATATATATGTAAAATGTGTGGAGTCCCAGCTATTTTCAAATGACAAAATTGTATTTCTCCCCAGCCTCCGCCCTGAAATTTCACGTGGGTCAGCTGTGCTCTCAAGGACTGCCTGTAGCCTCTGGGTGCTGGTCATGGGTGGGGCGCTGAAAACCCCGGGGCAGGTGGTGGCCACTCTCTGGAAGGGGACACAGGGAGACAGCATCCGCAGTCAGTGTGCTGGGTCACGGCAGAACTCCAGGAATGGGACTGAAGGACTGCGGCAGCGTCAGTCAGGATGCAAAGCTGCAGCTGGGACCAGGGAGTCACTGTGGGGTGGAGCCAACTGGATCTCTGGGCCTCCTGTCCAAGGAAGGTCCCAGGGAGGCTGGGGGAGGGGTGGTGTGCCGGCTCTGGAATGAATGTAGGGAGCTTGGGGGAGCACAGGTCTTTTTTTGTTTACTTTTTATGTTATACTGGGGTATGGTTGATTGAAAGGTTTTCAACATTTCTGATTTTAGGGGTAGGCTAGGTTTTAAGTGAGCTGGATGTGGGGCCAACTTACGACGTCCATGCAAAAACGTACAGCCAGCAGCAGGGGGTCTGGGCTGGAGGGGCAGTGGGATGAGAGTGGGTGAGACGTGGCTGTGCAGGACGGAGCAGGGGCAGAAGCTCGTACAGGTCAGGGCCTGACAGAGACAGGAAAGGAAAGAGAGAGAGCAAAGCCCAGAAGCACGTTGTTGGAGGTGACAGGAAACCAGCTTCCGAAGGCAGGAGTGATCGCTCATTGAACTGAAAGCATCAGGAACAGGAGGGCCGAAGGAGGACATCACCTGAATTGGCAGTTAGGTCCCTGTGAACTAGAGCAGCAGCTGGAAGCTGGTGGCAGGGACTGGCATTGCTGGTGAGCCAGGGACCAAGGGCAGGTCGGGATGAGAAAGGATGCTTGAGACTGAGGATGGTCAGAAGGGCTGCACTGTGGAAGAGCCAGGGAAGGACGAGGCTGGCTAGGAAGGGTGCTCGGTACAGCATCCAGGACTCAGTCAGTGCTCAAGACCACGGGAGTCATCCCCCACTCACTGACCATATCAAGATCACACGTGCCAGGACTGTTCTGTTCTGAGCCCTGTAGATACAGTGCGTGAGCAAGAGACACAGAAACCCTGGCCGAGGAGCTTACCTTCTAGCTGGGGAGACAGAAAGTAGACAAAAGAAACAACTCAAGTTGTGTGGTGTATTCCTTAGCAGTCAGTGCTACGGAGAAAGCACAAACTAAGGGAAGAAGATAGAACGTTGAGGGAAGGAAAGGATTTTTAGATCATGTGGCCAAGGAAGGGCCCCATTCAGTGAAGACCCAAAGGAAGTGAGAAAAGTACCTACAATTACAAAGTGAGGGAATAATGCTAATGATCACCACCCCTGTATCAGCATTCTTAGTGCGTCACTATTAAAGAACAGGTGTAATTGTATCACCACTATCTTTGCCAGTGAATGGTATTGTCATCACTGTCCTCTCTGGCTCCCCAGTGGTTTGGGCAGCACGTTTGACATCCTGGGTCCAGCTACAAGAGCCTCTCAGATGGAGAGCCGCGGCCCGGGGAACCAAGTGCAATCCCACAGCGTGTGTACATCAGGTCCACAGCTCGGACGGGAAGGCAGCTGCAAGCAGTCGCTGCAGAGGAAAAGCTGCATCACGTGTGTATCGAGGGGAGATGGGCAGCACCCGGTGGGTCTTCCTGTCCCACCTGCAAGTAGGGGTCCTCCTCATAGGCCACCCTCAGACCCAGAGTAAGTGACACAGAGACACCTCCGGGGCAACAGGAAAGGTGCCAGCAGCTCGAGGAGGTACAGGTGGAGAGTGTGTGACTCAGAGGTGACAGTCGAGTTTCTGTTGTTATTGTGTTAGTCGCTCAGTCATGTCGGACTCTGTGTGACCCCATGGACTGTATCCTGTCAGGTTCCTCTGTCCATGGATTTCCCAGGCAGGAATGTTGGAGTGGGTTGCCATTTCCTTCTCCATGGGATCTTCTGCATCCAGGGATCAAAGCCATGTCTCCTGCATTGGAAGGCAGGTTCTTTACCACTGAGCCACCTGGGAAGCCCATGGTGTTTCTATCAGAGCATTTATCCAGTTGCTAGAGATAAAAACCTGCCAGCGCTGTCTGGGAATAGTGAAGAATCAACATTCTTGCCACGTCTGTTAAGTTCCCACCAGATTACTCTGAACAAGGGGACTGAGCTGCTTGTAATTGACACATACATTTTTCTTTAACAGATTGGCTGGGATTGATCATTATTCTTTGCATTAAAAAAAAGAAAAGAATCCAAAGGCTGGAGGACTCATCCTCTCTTCAATCTAAGTTGCTACAGAATTTCTTAAAGTTATGATGTCAAGTGTCTCATTTATTGGAGAGTCACAAATCACTTTCCATGGGCAAATGGGACAGGACACTCGACCTGTGGCTTCAAGAACAGACACCATCCTCCGAATGAGGTTATGAAAAAGGCTTGAAAATATCTTTGATGTATTTTTAGATGCATTTATTATCCAAAGTGAGCCAATACAGAATTATTAAAAAAATAATAACCTCAGGATTAAAACATTATAATGTTTTAATTAAACTTTAAATGTTTAATTAAATGCTCTAATGCACATTAAATGTTTTAATGTTTAACATTAAGAAGCAGAGTTTAGAATACAGAAGCGTTTCCATTAACTGCTTGTAAGATCAGATCAGATCAGCTTCCCCCATGAACTGCGCCGCCGGCCTCCCTGTCCATCACCAGCTCCACGTCTATGTAAATAGATCCTTTCATTTCCTACCTGGCTTTGAAACCAAACGCTAAACCACTGTAATGACCAATGAAAAGCCTGTGAAAGAAGAAAGTAAACAGGCCAGTCATGTTTTGTGGCTCAAGGCAATGGCAAGTTGCTACATTCTAAATGTTATCACGGCCTTGCCACAAGTGATTTATTATAAAGCATCTCACACATAACAGCCTTCACACTGTCTTTTCTTTTTTAAAACAACTATTTTATTTTTGGCTGTACCTCAAGGCATGTGGGGATATTAGTTCCCGGACCAGCGATTGAACCTTGGCCCCTGCAGCGGAAGTACAATCTTAACCACTGAACCACCAGGGAAGTCCCCTCCCTGTATTTTCATGCTTCCGTAAGGATTCTAGACGCAGACTTCATCCCCATCATCCACTCCACTCGAAGGTAGAAAAAGTGAATCAGAGACCCTGGAAAGAGTCCGACCGTACAATGGCTGTCATCAAGCCAGGAAGCCAGCCGCCTCATCCCGAGGGCAGGGGGCGGTCCTCCACCTGAGGGGGAATGCAGAAGACACCGGCTCCTGGCCTATTTCACTGCACCTGCTGACAACTGAAGCAGCAGCACACGCATTCCCATGGATTCACTGTCTATCTCTGGAAATGCCCTCAGCCATCGTGCTGTGGTTGAAGCACTGAAGGATGTCGGGGCTCCGTGTGAGATGCTGAGCCAGGGTGCCCGTGACGTCCGGAGAGTCCTGGAGCCCGGAGCTCAGGAGGAACTGGACACAGGCCGCGTGCTGCCCCGCGCAGGCCAGGTGCAGGGCTGGGTGGGGACAGAGGACCCAGCTCAGGGCATCACTCACAGCAGTACAGACAGGGGAGCCGGGTGCCCCTGATGGAAACTCTGGTTCCTTCAGCTGCACAGATTTCATAGTTCCATATTCATGCCTATGACTTTGTCTATTCTGGATCTAAACATTTTTCCTTTTAACCTGATTTGGTCAGAAGTGGTTTTAAAAGTAACATAACCAATTGGGGAGGATTTGAGACTTGTCTAAAGCACAGAAATTAATGAGTCATGTCTGACTCTTTATCAACCCCACAAACTGTAGCCCGAGTCAGGCTCTTCTGTCCGTGGGATTCTCCAGGCAAGAATACTGGAGTTGGGTGCCATATCCTTCTCCAGGGGATTTTCCCAACCCAGGGATCAAACCTGGTCCTCCCACATTGCAGGCAGACTTTTTTACCATGTGAGCCACCAGGGAAGCCCAGGTGGCTTAGTGGTAAAGAATCCACCTGACAGTGCAAGAGCCGTGAGAGACCCGGGTTCGATCCCTGGGTCAGGAAGATCGAGGACATGGCACCCCACTCCAGTATTCTTGCCTGGAGAATCCCATGGCCAGAGGAGCCTGGCTTGGGCTACAGTCTAGGGGGTCACAAAGAGTCAGACACGACTGACACGCACACAGCAAATTAACGAGAACCAGGAGATTTTAAATGGTACAGAAGGTATTATCAAAGTTTTGTAAATTCACTGTGTAAGTTAAAAATATCACTCTGAGTAAGAAAGATGTAAGGGAAAGAAAAACTGCTGACAAATTTTCCCACTCTGGTTAGAAACTGAGTCTGCTTCCTGGGGGCTGGAAGAGCCCGGGTCCTGCTCCCCTGCTGTTAGGAGAAAGCTTGTGTCCCTGGACTCAGTGGCCTCCATCTGCAGCCCTGGACTGAGGGGCCAGTTACCTGTGAGCCTTGAAGCATCACAGGTCCCACTAAACCCTGGCAAGATGGTCACTGGTGCACAGAATGCTACTGAGAAAGTTTATTCCAAAGCCCAAGACTAAGGGGTTAGCTCTAAAGACATCTGAGCCTCAAATCTAAAAAATTACAGTGATTAAGGTTTTAAAATACATTCCAAGAGAGACGGCCTATAAAGAATCCACGTGACACCCTGGGGGCTGGTGTGATTACGGATTAACACAGAAAGTGCTCTGACACAGGGCACTCTGCTCAGTGTTGTGCACCAGCCTGGATGGGGAGGCGGGGTTGGGGGAATGGATACATGTGTATGTATGGCTGAGTCCCTTCGCTGTTCACTGAAACCATCACAACACTTAATTGGCTACACCCCAAGACAAAACAAAAAGTTTAAAAAAATTGCTTGGATGTCACATATGTTAAGTGGTTTAAGCTCCTACGAACACAGTAATACTAGAGGCAGTAAAGTATTATTGCTGCCATGGTAATAGCAATAGTTCTATACCTTTGCAAATGGATATGTTATTTGAATTAAAAGGTACTGAGCTATTAGAAGAATAATATTAAGACTAATTTTTCAAACATAAAAATTCACTGTTAATTCTGTTAGGTGGTGGTTTAATCGCTCAGTTGTGACCAACTCTTGCGATCCTATGGACTGCAGCCTGCCAGGCTCCTCTATCCATGGGATTCTCCATGCAAGAAGACTGGAGTGGGTTGCCATTTCCTTCTTCAGAGGATCTTTCTGACCTAGGAATTGAACCTGGGTCTCCTGCATTGCAGGCAGATTCTTTACCAACTGAGCTGAGGGATAATATCTTAAGACTAATTTTTCTAACAGAAAAGTTCACTGTTAATTTTGTTTATATTCAGCTTACTAATAACTTTCAAAGTCCATGTAAAATGAGATCATACCTGATCGATTTCTTTTGTCCTTGGAGGTGATGTCAGCACCCAAGGATAAGAGCGTCTGGACTGTGCTCACGTGACCTTCCTGAGTGTTGAAATAAACGTGTTACCACTGCAGTGATGACAAAAGCAGGCCTTAAACACAAACTCTACTGCATATATAAGGTGCTTTTTCTAAAGCTGTTGTTCAGTTGCTCAGTCATGCCCAATTCTTTGTGACCCATGGACTGCACCATGCCAGGATTCCCTGTCCTTCACCATCTCCTGGAGTTTGTTCAAACTCACGTCCATTGAGTCAGTGATGCCATCCAACCATCTCATCTTCTGTTGCCCCCTTCTCCTCCTGCCTTCAATCTTTCCCAGCACCAGGCTGTTTTCCAATGAGTCAGTTCTTCACATCAGGTGGCCAAAGTACTGAGCTTCAGCTTCAGCATCAGCCCTCTCAACGAATATTCAGGGTTGATTTCCTTCAGGATTGACTGGTTGGATCTCCTTGCTGTTCAATGGACTCTCAAGAGTTTTCTCCAGCACCACAATTTGAAAAGTACTTAACTAAAGTACTTAACTGCTAAAAGTGAATTTTCATATCTAAAGGAAGGCTCATCACATTACTATCAAAATCCAGTATAAATCATTAAATACAGATGCAGGTGATGTTTAGTGATTAGAAGAGAGACGATCAACTTTGAGGCCAAATTACTAACCACTGTCGTTGGGTTTCTGGGGAAGGAAATAGCAACCCACTCCAGGCTTCTTGCCTGGAGAATCCCATGAACAGAGGATCCTGGTGGGCTACAGTCCAGGGGGTCACATAGGAATCTGACGTGACTGAGCACACACACATTGGTGCACGGCTGGGTTTCATCTCAGTGTCAGGAGTTAAAATCTTGTGATTTTCTTAGAAGACACAATTCTAAATCTTCCAAGCAAACACACTCTTTGCTAATAACCCCTTAGGGGAGAAAATAGACTGGAACACAATGTAACTTCCCCGGGCGGGATTCTTATCACAGCTGGCATCGTCCTTTGTGAAGCAACTGACACACCTGACGTCCGGCCAGTCAGCCCGTCGGTACCTGCTGAGGTGGGAATCGAGGCTGCAGGTTCAATCTTCCCACTCGCTTTTATCCCCCTGTGGCCCCAGACCACACACTCAGCCCACCCTCAACTATATACCCATATTGTCAAAGGGGAACATAGGTAGGAGAGTGCAGATCCTCAGAAGAATATATATTCCTGTTGCTAGAAAACAAGGAAAGGCAGGCAGCCAATAATGTTAAAGATTATACACAAAACACACATCTTGTGAAAGAGGAAGGTGTAAGCCAACTACTTTCCTAGCAAAAAGTTCTGGACTCCTTTAATACTTCATACATCAGTTGTTGTGGTTGTTTAGTCATTGTGTCCGATTCTATGCGACCCTATGGACTGTAGCCCCCCAGGCTCCTCTGTCCATGGGGATTCTCCAGGCAAAAATACTGGAGTGGGCAGTGTCAACTACAAATTGGCAGTTACCAAGAGCACTGACAATGAGTGAACACAAAGACATTTGCCACCTGCTTCTATGGAGATTGAACCCCATGCTGCTATAGCTGCTGACCTTCAACAACTCCTGAGGGAGTTCAGGCTGGTGGGAGGCGCTCTGTGCTCCAGGGAATCTGGTGGGACAGGTCTTTATAGATGGACGTTTTTAGGAACAGATTTTATGATCTCAATCCTTGCATCTCCTCATATCTAGAGAAGCACTAAATCCCTTCATGGACATCAGATCCTCATGACTAACAAAAAAACCTTTTGTAAAATGAGTATTTTATGGTATGGGACTCCCCCTTCACCAAGATCAGATCAGATCAGATCAGTCGCTCAGTCGTGTCCGACTCTTTGCGACCCCATGAATCGCAGCACGCCAGGCCTCCCTGTCCATCACCAGCTCCCGGAGGTCACTCAGACTCGCATCCATCGAGTCAGTGATGCCATCCAGCCATCTCATCCTCTGTCGTCCCCTTCTCCTCCTGCCCTCAATCCCTCCCAGCATGAGAGTCTTCTCCAATGAGTCAACTCTTCGCATGAGGTGGCCAAAGTACTGGAGTTTCAGCTTTAGCATCATTACTTCTAAAGAAATCCCAGGGCTGATCTCCTTCAGAATGGACTGGTTGGATCTCCTTGCAGTCCGAGGGACTCTCAAGAGTCTTCTCCAACACCACAGTTCAAAAGCATCAATTCTTCGGCACTCAGCCTTCTTCACAGTCCAGCTCTCACATCTATACATGACCACAGGAAAGACCATAGCCTTGACTAGGCGAACCTTTGTTGGTAAAGTAATGTCTCTGCTTTTGAATATGCTATCTAGGTTGGTCATAACTTTCCTTCCAAGGAGCAAGCGTCTTTTAATTTCATGGCTCCCCTTCACCAAAACCTTACATATATATTGGGCCTTCCCCCAACCGCCGCTCTGGAGCAGTCTCTCAGAGCTATCTGAGATGCTGCCTCCTGGGCTGCAGTCTCATTTTGGCCCAAATAAAACTTAACTCGCAACTCTCAAGTTGAACATCTTTTTTAGTCGACAGTAGCCATTTCCTTTCCCAGGGAATCTTCCCAACCCAGGGATTGAGCTCGCACCTCCTTCGTTGGCAGGTGGGTTCTTTACCACTGAGTTGCCAGGGAAGCCCTTCATATATCAGTCAGAGAGCCCAATAAATGCAACTCCTTTGTCGTAGCTAAAGAGGAATCTTCTGAAATCCAGTAAAAGGATAAAGAGCTAGGAATTTCATACGATGGATTTTTATGGCTTTAAATAATATTATTCCTGAAAACAAAAAGGATGGGAGGGAACACCTAGCGCAGGGCATTACACAGAGTAAAGGGCTTTTTTTTTTTACCTAGAAACAAATAGAGGCAGGTTTCTATGTAAAGGGATCCAGGGCTTCAGAATCAGGACCATTTCAGGAGTATGTTATGGGCAATTTCTTTCTTCCAAAGAGATGAAGCACAAGAACCAGGACTACAGGTTACTAATCAACAGAGTTAGGCAAGTCCTTATGGAGCTGGAACACTGTTCTGGAAAGAAACAAACCTTAGCTGCGAAGTGAAGTGCCGTGAGATGGGTGGATCCTGCTCTTGCATCAACGTCGACGCCAAGCTCCGAGACCAGGAATCGGATGGCTTCATCCTGCCCAGTGACCGCTGCCCGGTGGATGGCCTGGGCCCCCAGTGAGTCCTCAGCGGACACGCAAGCCTAGGAGGTGAGGACGGACATGAGCAAAAGGAGCACAGACACTTGGGTCCACAGACCTTTTGACGTTTTGGCAAAACTCTGCCCTCTACATGTGTTTTTCTGGGTAGATCATACAGAGCTTTTGTCGGATTCTCAAAGGATGCTCTAACCAAAGAAGTGCTTAAGATTCAAAGCTAAGGTGCCAAAAAAAAGTACAGTCAGTCTGTTGTTACTATTACTATGAAACAGCTGCTGTTTATTGAAGACATTTTGCTAACTGCTTTCTGTACATTTATTTAATCCTTACAGTAACCCTGTGAAAAAGTGAAACTTGTCTCTTTTACACATGATGCTTAAAGAGGTAAAGGGGGCCTACAGCGGGGAAGGTGTTCAGAGTTCTGAACCCACCATCTGAATCACCATGCTTCCTGTTTATCACCTGGGCTAAAACCTGTAGGAATAACTGAAGGGACAGAACCAAACCGTTTCTCTACCTTGTGCTTTTTGAGGAGCAGCCTGGCCACGTCCGTGTGGCCACACTGAACGGCGTCCATGAAGGGTGTGAGGCCACACCTGTCTCTGCAGTCCGGTTCGTACTGGCACCTGGAGCCCAGACCCAAAGCAACAGCTGAGAACAGTCACCGCTTCAAACCCTACAGAGCTGACTCTGGCCCACCTGCCTTACAGAGGACCCATGAGGACCTGATATGCTTGTCCTGTGTCCCTGCCTCAGCGTCTGGGGAGCACACTGGTGTCCCAGCAAACCTGCTCCTCCCCCAACTTCCCATTCCATTTTAGGGACCATCATCTCTACAGCTTCTCATGCAGAGCTTTATAGTAGCCCCTTATCGCTCACAAAACCTCTCAATTCTCCATCCAGCATGTGAAACAAATTGCTATCCTTCTTTTCAGCTTCGTCTTCACCCCTTAAGACGGAGGCAACAGTCAACAGCCAACAGCCTCCTACCTGTTTTTCTCTCTTTAGTTCCGCCCCAGCCATTTTGTTCTCACCACCAACGGAGTAAACTTTTCACCACATATTTAGGTTATGGCCACCACATATTTAGGTTATTTATGGTTAAAACCTTTAACTGCTTCCCAACCACAAAGGACAAAGTCTACAAAGCTCAATATGACCTCACAGGTCAGGACTACATGGCATCTACTTACTTCTCCAGGTTCCTCGGGCCTCTCCTCCCTGTGCTTAAGGAGACCTCCTTCAGCCTGGTCCCACAGCCTATCTGTTCTCCTTCCATTCCTACCTTCTCTTCTTCCATTTCTACGTTCTTCGTGGTCCTACTTATCTCTCCTTCTTCTTGGCCCCACTGCCTACCAGTCCTGCCTTCTTCCATTCCTACTTCTCTGCTCCCAAATTTTCTGTGGTCCTTCTGGGCCCCACTTCCTACCTGTCCCACCTTCTTCTGCTCCTACCTTCTACTGTGTTCCTATCTTCTTTGTGGTCCTACCCATCTCCCCTTCTTCTCAGCCCCACCTCCTACCTGTCCCACCTTCTTCCATTCCTACCTTCAACAGTCCTGCCTGTCCTACCTCCTCCTGCTCCTCTAGCTACTGGCTCTTTGCTGCCTTTGCACTTGCTGGACACTCTCCCTGGAACATCCCAGCACCATTTTTTACCTTGCCACCTCCAAGGCATCCCTTTGCATTGCAGCTTCAAGGAGACTTTACAGAGCCATCTTCCCCACAGATCTATAGGGACAAACCATGCTCCTGCACAGAACTGAGGGCTTTCCCCTTTGCAATATTATCACAATTTGTAATTTTATGACATTTCTGTGATGGTGTGTCTATACTCAGCTTCTACACTAGCCTGCAGGCGGTCAGGGAAAGGACTGTGTTTACTGCTTATTGCCTAGTGCCTAACACACTAGGCAATAAGTGTGTTAGAGAGTGATGGTTGCATGAAGGAGTATTAATGACTGCAGACGACACGTATGTCCCAACGTGCAGCAGGTGAGCCCTACACAGTGATGCTCTCAGGGCGCTGTGTTCGGCGTCCTCTTCTTCACTCACCATCTCCTAGGTAACCTCTTCCATCCTCTGGATTCAATGGTCACTTCTACACCAATGAGGCCCACTCCTGTATCTCGGCCACACCTATCCTCTGGGCCTAGATCTGTGTCTAACTGCCGGGTGCACAACTCTTCCTGGGTGTCTCACAGGTATATGTAACTCAATGTGTCCAAAACTGATGCGAAAGCGAGTGAATGAATGTTTGTTGGGTGAACAGATAAAGGGATAAATTCTCCCCAGGTTTGTCAGCTGTTTTTGTTTCACCTTCTTTATCTGCTTATGTCCTTTCTTCATTTCTCTCTTAGTACCTTAGGTTCTTTCTGAACAGTTTGTCTGAGCTCTTTATGAGGCAACTCTTTATGATACTAACTCTGTCAGAATTAGCAGATATTGTCCTCAATTTGCTGTTTTGTTCTTACCTCTGAAGAAGCACCTCTACTGCCTCTAAACAGCCATGCATTGCTGGGAGGAGAGAGTTGAGAATGAGAGCTTTTTAGTGCAAAATTAGAATGCCTTTTCCCTCTTGGCACCTCTCTCTGCCCCGTCCCTGTAGCTGCACCTCCCAGGAAGGAGTATTGGGTTAGGCTTGCTGCCACCACCCCAGAAAAGGACAGATTCAGCTGCAGGAGTGGAGAAGGGTCCTATTTTCACCTAATGGGTACAAGGCCCCCACTTTATCATCCTCTCTTTATGAGACTTTCATGGCAAACTTATAACCCTAAACCTCCATCCTCATCCTCATGCTACAAATCCCTAGGGCCAGGCAGTTTTTGCCTGGGAAATGTAAAACATTGTAAGAGTAATCCATGACAAAATAACCAGGAATTTAATTCTGCTGCTAAAAATAACTATCCTCCGTAACAAAGATTTTTGACTCTCTGTTCTCCACTGTTTTGTGTGAATGGCTGGGTACTAACTGCTCCTTCACAAGAACAGGGGAGCTCATCAAACAGTTTATGAGCAGGGAATTCCACTCATATGCAAAGTTTTTTTCTTTTTTGGGGGGTTGAGGGGCTGTGTTGCATGTGGAATTTTAGCTGCCCAACCAGGGATTGAACCCATGCTCCTTGCAGTGGAAGCATGGAGTCTAAACCACTGGACCATCAGGGAGGAAGCCCCTGTGTCCAAAGTTTTAAAAAGGATACCTTGGTTCCTAACTGTCCCCAGTGACCAGAACAACTGTGTGCCTACCTCCTCAATGATATCATGTCACGGGTCTTGATTTCCAAGAAGTCTAAAAGCCCTGTATTCAAGTTCAAGGTACTGCCCAGTAGGCTACCAATTACAGTCTAAACGTCTTTATTTGAATTCCTGGGCTGCTTAATGCCCCTTTCGTCTTACACTGCTACACTTTCGCTTTTAACTAATTTAAGATAATCTACAAATATTTAGTCCAGAGTTAAGGATAATTACTCCAATCAAAAGAGTGGCCCAGAATTATATTAGACATTATCACTGGATGAGTCACAATCCACTGGGCTTTGGGATTTAATTGTAAGCACCCGTGTGCTTACCAGGTGGTACTAGTGGTAGAGTCTGCTGGTCAATACCAGAGGTACAAGAGACACCGGTTCGATCCCTAGGTCGGGAAGATCCTCTGGAAAAGGAAATGGCAACCCACTCCAGTACTCTTGCCTGGAGAATCCCATAGACAGGGGAGCCTGGCTACAGTCTATGGGGTTGCAAAGAGTCAGACACGACTGAGCAGACTCTCGTTTGTGTTTATTTAAATGGACAGCACAGTGGCAGGTGTTGCTGAAGATATGAGGGAATAGTCCCCTTTCCTTCTGCTTTTTAATAATAATAATAATAATAATGACGTGAAAACAGCAGATGTCCTGAGCTCACTGTGTGTGGAGTGCTGTGCTGAGGGATGTGCATGCACCTTAATCCCCATGACCCTGTGATATGGGCTTCCTTGCTGCCGTTATTCTGGGGCTAAGAAAACCTGCTTGAGAGATTAATTTATTTGCCCAAGGTCAGAGACATAGTAAGGAACAGGAGCAGCCCACCATCTAACTTGTGGATGGCGATGGCAAGCCACTCCAGTGTTCTTGCCTGGAGAATTCCATGGACAGAGGAGCCTGGTGGGCTTCAGTCCCTGGGGATTGAAAGAGTTGGACACAACTTAGTGACTAAACCACCACCATCTAACTAACTGGGGAGGAGAAGACAGACAGAAGTGAAAAGTCACCTAAAACAAGAAAGAAGCATAAGCTGAGCGCCAAGTGACATTGGCTTTGGAAACTGTTTGCCAAAACACTCCAAAGCAGCTTATGTTCCCTGCCCCCTACTTCCCCTGTACCACCCCCACCGTGGGGGGCATCCCGCAGGTCTGGACCACACCTGCCGTATGCAGCGGGGTCCTCCCGATCTTGCTCTCTGTCCTCCAGGCAGAGGGGCAAACCGCAAGCAGGTACTGGAGGATCAGAGGGTCGCCCTCACGGCTGGCGATGTGAAAACTGTTCCAGCCATCTTTGTTCTTCAGGAGTGGATTGGCGCCGTGCTCCACTAGATCCCGGATCACCTCGAGGTTTCTCCTCGTGCAGGCCATCATCAGAGGAGTCCTAAGGCCGATGGGACAAGCTGTTAGGCGGAACAGCAGCTGAGATCCTGGAAGCCCGGGACCAGGGCTTCAGAAAAACACACACCCCTGGAGGAGACGGAAGACCTGGAGGACTCAGGGGGTCTGGGAAGCAGGCAAACAGCTTTGGCTGGCAACATTCCTGCCTGCCGTGAGGCAGCTGGGAGAAATAACCAGGGAAAAATGACTGTGACATGGGTGCCCTTATAAGTGGGAAACACAGAGGAGGCAAAAGTGCTTCTGAACTAGTTTTTCGTATAGCATTGAACTGGAAGAGAACTCACCAAAGTTTGTGCTGAATATCTGCAAAAGAGGCACTTTGCTAGATCATCCCATTCACTTCAATCAGTAACCCTTTATTAAACTGTGGTGAAACAACTTTAAAAAGAGTATTTGATGGAGAAGGAAATGGCAGGATTCTTGCTTAGAGAATCCCATGGACAGAGGAGCCTGGGGGGCTACAGTCCATGGTGTTACAGAGTCGGACCAGACTGAGAGACTGAGAATGCACACACAAGCAGGGCCAAATAAATATTTTAAAAATAAATAAATAAAAGGAAAAAGGGGCATTCGACACAGCGCCTTGCTGAAAGGAGCCTACACTGGTAGAGCAGGTGGAACGGTGGTTTATTACGGTAAGTTCCTGACCTCATGTGTGTCCACAACTGGGGAGACTGAACTACATCACTGTCAACTACTCTCCTCCCACTAAAGTGATTCAGTGCTTCTGCTTCCCATCTGCTCCTGCGTGTGTACATGCTCAGTCAGTCACATCCAACTCGTAGCCCACCAGGCTCCTCTGACCGTGGGATCTCCCGGGCAAGAATACTGGAGTGGGTTGCCATGTCCTCCTCTGGGGGATCTTCCCGACCCAGGGATCAAACCCATGTCTCTTGCATCATCTGGATTGGCAGGGTATTCCCTGAGTGACCTGGGAACCCTCTCATGCCCACAACCCCTGGAAAGCAGGGTGTACCCTGGTTACCTCCTATCCCCAGGGTCTGGCCCAACCAGAGCTCAACACAACTAGATGGGTCTCACCCAGGATTTGTCCTGAGACTGCCATGGTACTACTTAATCATCGACAATCTTGTTTTCATTTTTTAAATTTTTTATTTTGTATTGGTGTACAGCTGATTAACAACGTTGTGATAGTTTTAGGTGAATAGTGAAGAGACTCAGCCATACATATACATGGACCCAATCTTCCCCAAACCCCCGCTCCCATCCAGGCTGCCACATAACATGGAGCAAAGTTCCCTGTGCTATACAATACGTCCTTATTGGGACAGCTAGGGCATTTGATATGGTCATGTACACATTGCTATATTTAAAATGTTTCAGTTTTTTATTTCTGGTAATGTAGTAATGAGAATCAGTGAAAAATCAAGAGGGAGAAACCTGGGTGAATGAAGGCTGGAATCTTCAAGAAGGGGCCTCACAGAGAAATGACTCCAGGGAAGAAGGGACTTGCGAAAGCCAGCAAGGTGAGAACAGTCAAAAATGTCTCTCTGTAACTGCACTTCCTGAGCCCACAATCAAATGAAACTTGCCCTTGTGATGGTTGTTTGGGGAGGCTGTCTCTTTGTCCACAGTTCAGTTCAGTTCAGAGATCTCTAGTCTTTCCCATTCTGTCATTTTCTTCTATTTCTTTGCATTGATCACTGAGGAAGGCTTTCTTATCTCTCCTTGCTATTCTTTATCCACAGAACTGTTTTAAAAGAGGTAATGTGCCTCCATTATCTTTAGACCAACTTACTAACAGCAGAAGAAAATGTCTTGTGCTTCAGTTCAGTCGCTCAGTCGTGTCCGACACTTTGCGACCCCATGAATCGCAGCACGCCAGGCCTCCCTGTCCATCACCAGCTCCCGGAGTTCACTCAGACTCACGTCCATCGAGTTGGTGATGCCATCCAGCCATCTCATCCTCTGTCGTCCCCTTCTCCTCCTGCCCCCAATCCCTCCCAGCATCAGAGTCTTTTCCAATGAGTCAACTCTTCACATGAGGTGGCCAAAATACTGGAGTTTCAGCTTCAGCATCATTCCTTCCAAAGAACACTCAGGGCTGATCTCCTTTAGAATGGACTGGTTGGATCTCCTTGCAGTCCAAGGGACTCTCGAGAGTCTTCTCCAACACCACAGTTCAAAAGCATCAATTCTTCAGCACTCAGCTTTCTTCACAGTCCAACTCTCACATCCATACATGACCACAGGAAAAACCATAGCTTTGAGTAGACGGACCTTTGTTGGCAAAGTAATGTCTCTGCTTTTGAATATGCTATCTAGGTTGGTCATAACTTTTCTTCCAAGGAGTAAGCGTCTTTTAATTTCATGGCTACAGTCACTATCTACAGTGATTTTGGAGCAGAGCAAACCTCAAAACATAAGGCCTATTCCCCCATGCCAGTGTGCAAGATACACATTATTAAGCTATATGGCTGGCTGTCTGATGCAATTCTTTTTTATATAAGATCAGGGATTCCTTGCGGATTCATTCAGGAACTTCATTATGTTATGAACCTTCAGGTGTTCAAACCTCTAAGTGAGTAGACAGACAGAGTGAGGACTGAAAACCATGTGGATCTATTAGCAGAATGCAATTGCTTCGTGTGATGGTTACAGGTGTGGTGTTGGAGAATCCCTTGGACTGCAAGAAGATCAAACCAGTCAATCCTAAAGGAAATCAGTTCTGAATATTCATTTGGAAGGACTGATGCTGAAGCTGAAACTCCAATACTTTGGCCACCTGTGAAAGTGGTGAAGAACTGACTCATTGGAAAAGACCCTGATGCTGGGAAAGATTCAAGGCAGGAAGAGAAGGGGACAACAGAGGATGAGATGGTTGGATGGCATCACCGACTCAATGGATGTGAGTTTGAGTAAGCTCTGGGAGTTGGTGACGGACAGGGAAGCCTGGTGTGCGGCAGTCCATGGGGTCCCAAAAAGTCAGACACAACTGAGCGACTGAACTGAACTGATGGACTAAAGGTGAGCACTGTGCATGTGGAGGTGGTCATGTGATAAACCACACTGAGCAACCCACACACTTACCTGTGCTCACCTGTATAACTGTGAAATCTAAGTGTCCTGATTGTAGCAATGTCGGTTTCTTCTTTTTATTACTGTACTCCCCCTGTAAGATGTTAACTTTGGGGCAAGACTAGGGAAGGTGTATGGGACTCTCCACTTGTCTTTGGAAATTTCTGATAAGCTATAACTAGAAATTTCAAAACGGAAAGTTAAAGTGTCATGGGTGCAGTAATCATTTAGCTTGATGTTTCCAGAACATCCCATCTGGGGCCCATGCAACACGCAGTACCTACAGGCAAGTCGTGCTGCTGCTGCTGCTACTGCTAAGTCGCTTCAGTAGTGTCCGACTCTGTGCGACACCATAGACGGCAGCCCATCAGGCTCCCCCGTCCCTGGGATTCTCCAGGCAAGAACACCGGAGTGGGTTGCCATTTCCTTCTCCAATGCGTGAAAGTGAAAAGTGAAAGTGAAGTAGCTCAGTTGTATCCGACTCTTAGTGACCCCATGGACTGCAGCCTACCAGGCTCCTCCGTCCATGGGATTCTTCAGGCAAGAGTACTGGAGTGGGTTGCCATTGCCTTCTCCTAGTTTGAGTCTATTCTATCTGAGCGTGTTCCTTCCTGCTCTCTGCTCTATCACGGGAGGCAGTCTGGAGCAGGAGGCTGCAACAGTTAACCTCACAAGGGCAGCAACGATGCTTTGCTCTGTAGGGGAAGGCTGACCGGCTACGGTGTGGAGGCCGACCAAGAGTGGGAATCTGCCATCAGCGGGGAGGGGTGGGGGCCCTCTGCAAGGCCCACCACTTACCAGTCGGCCTTCTTCAGGCAGTCGACCGCGGCCCCCCGGCCCAGCAGATACCGCACGCAGTCCGGGTGGCCCATGGAGGCAGCCTCGTGCAGAGGCCGCTTGTAGTCCCGGTTGGCGGCTTCGATGTCCAGGTCCCAGGCCTCGACCAGATAGGCCAAGACGTCCCGGCGGCCGTGGCGGGCGGCGCAGTGCAGGAGGGTGTCCCCGGCCGGCCCCGCGCAGCCCGCGTGCCCCGCCGCCCGCAACTCCTCGCGCAGGGTGCACAACCGGCCGTCCTGCACCAGCCGGCACAGCCGCCGCGGGTCAGCGGGAGCGGCCATGGCCGCGGGCTCGGGCCCGCCGGGGACCGCCCGGGACCCTCCTCTGGGCCCGCCCCGTCTCCGCCGGGGCCCACCTTCGAGATTCTGCCCCGGGACTGTCTGGCCCCTGGGGACCCTCTTCTGGATGCACCCAGCCCCCCAGACCCTCAGGTCTCTGGCTGACCACGCGCCCCGCAAGCCGCCGCCGCCCGCGCTGGTTTCTCTTCGGGGTGAACCCTCTGGACGGCCGCCGAAGTCCCGGATCCCACGCGGCTCCAGCCCGGCCTGGACCGGGTGGGATCTGCGCGTCCCCGCCCCACGACCACGCCCCTGCAGACAACCCCGCCCACAACCTCGACCCCGCCCACCTGCGCTGGTTCCCTCCGCCGGTCCCAGAGCCTCGAGGAACGCTGGGAAAGTTTCTGCTCGCCTCTTCCGGGCTAGCGGAAGCTCGGATTGGACGAGGACCGCTAGGGGTGGGGGGAGAGTAGGGATGCGCATTCCTATTGGCTGCTGGAGTCCGTCGGTGGGCTCTTCTCCGAGCGGCTGCGGCGGTGACGGCGGAGGCGGAGCTGGTGAAGGAGGTCCGGGGACTACTCGGGGGCTTGCTCTTCTCGGGGACGCATGTTGTGCCCACGGCCCGGGGAAGCGCGGCCCGAAGCGGAGGACGGTGTGGGTCGGCCACAGGCTGCAACAGCCTGGAGCTCCTGCCTAGGAGGTGGAGGACATTGGTCCGGACATCGTTCCTAGCTCTCCCTGTGGGCTCCTTGGGGCCCTGCCCTGAGCCGCACCCGCAGCCCGCTCACATCTTTGCCTTCCTGAGGGTGGAAGCCCTCTCCTGGAACCTCAGCGCGTGTGCCCCTCTGGAGGAGGGTCGTCAGAGATCCGCTGGTACGGAGCGCGCTCCTTGTTCTTTAAAGTTCTAAAAGTGCCCGGCGTCGCCTCGCTTAACTTGTGCTCCTGACGGTGGCCTTTCCTCAGAAATTTCCCTCAGAAAATATTTCCTCAGAAATGTTCGTGTCCCGTTGTCCTCCAGAATCAGATCCCAACCCCTGGAAGCATCTGAGACCTTTCTGTGCGCGTCTCAGCGTGCTGTTTATTCTTCCCGTCCATCCCTGTATTCTGTCTACAACAAACGATGTGCTCCCTCCCGGCTGTGGACCATGTGATACCTTCATTAGCTTGGTCTGATCTGCACCCCATGTCCAACCAGCCGAAAGGGTCCCCTCATGTCTCTGTGGACGTCTCACCTCTTCCAGGCTCCACTCCCCGAGTAACTGCTCCATCCCACGGACGTCACCCTGTCTCTCTTCCTTGTGCCGCTATAGCGATTTATATCTCTGTGGGCTTCCCTCATAGCTCAGTTGGTAAAGACTCTGCCTGCAATGCAGGAGACCCCGGCTCGATCCCTGGGTTGGGAAGATCCCCTGGAGAAGGGATAGGCTACCCATTCTAGTATTCTTGGGCTTCCCTGTGGCTCAGCTGGTAAAGAATCTGCCTTCAGTACGGGAGACCTGGGTTCGAAAGATCCCCTGGAGAAGGAAATGGCTACCCACTCCAGTATTCTGGCCTGGAGACCTGGGTTCGATCCCTGGGTTGGAAAGATCCCCTGGAGAAGGAAATGGCTACCCAATCCAGTATTCTGGCCTGGAGAATTCCACGGACTGTGTAGTCCATGGGGTCTCAAAGAGTCGACACGACTGAACGACTTTCACTTTCAAGCCTGTCACATTCAGGTATGGTCTTAGCCTTCCTCCTTCATTTGAGCTATTAGAGCATGGCTGGAGGGCTGGTTGTCCTGTTTGTGGATTCTCCATTGCATCTCATGATATTTTGTTGTTAAGTTGCTTCAGTCCTCTCTGACTCTTTGCGACCCTGAGGACTATAGCTTGCCAGGCTCCTCTGTCCATGGGATTCTCCAGGCAAGAATACTGGAGTGGGTTACCATGCCCTCCACTAGGGGATCTTCCCCACACAGGGATCAAACCCGCATCTCTTCTGTCTCCTACACTGGAAGGCAGACCACCTGGGAGGCCCAGTATTTTACATATATTAATAGGAGGTGATTACTGAATGAGTGTTGTATGTAGTCTCAGGAGTACCTTCTGAGGATGACACAGGAGGCAGCCCCGTGCTCTCAGAAAGGATTTCCCAGTACCATTAGCCCACAGCCTGTTTTTCCCTTTGTCGTTACACTTACCAGGTTCATGTCTCCAGGAACCTGAAGGTTGTGAGAATGTTCTGCTTAACTTGTATGTCCCTTAGATCAGCCATTGGCAATAAGCCAGGGGTGGAGAATTTAACACATTTTTCAAATGTATTGACGTTTAAAACCTTAGAGTTTGAGGGCAAGATGGGTATGTCAAGGCTCAGTACATTTCTCTTCCAAACCCAACACATTTTGGAGGAAATTTCACATCGCGCTTGTTCCATTCTTTGCTTGGGGTCTTGTCTCCTACCTTCAGAGAAATATTGTTATGTTTTTAGTTGTGAACTTTGTTTTGGGTCAGTAAATCTACCCACTTAGTTGAGATCTCTGATGGGAATGGGGATGCGTGAGGGTTCCCTCCACTCTGCTTGAGAAGATTTTGGGAACGTATCTCAGCTTATCTTTACCTCCTGAAATGTTAGAACAGTACTCTCTTTATCATCGCTAGCAATGACATGCTTCAGTGTTCTTGCCTGGAGAATCCCAGAGACGCGGAGCCTGATGGGCTGCTGTCATGGGGTCGCACAGAGTCGGACACGACTGAAGCGACTTAGCAGCAGCAGCAGCAGCAGGAATGACACAAGGGTGTTACTTTCAGTGACCTTGTCACAGCTCTCATTTTAATTCTTCTGGTGTCTTTGTCTGGCTTCAGTATAAGGTTATGCTGGCCTCAGAATAAGTCTGGAAGTGTTCCCTCCTCTTCAGTTTTTTTTTGAAGAGTTTGAGGGGGATTGATATTAGTTCTTTAAATGTTCAGTAGACTTTTTCAGTGAAGCAATATGTTTCTGGACTGTTCCTTTTTGGGAGACTTTTGATGACTGATTCAATCTCCTTACTCATTATTGGTCTGTTCAGATTTTCTGTATCTCCATGATTCAGTCTTGGTAGGTTGTGTGTTCCTAAGGATTTATTCATTTCTTCTAGGTTATCCATTTGATTGACCTGCAGTTGTTTGAAGTATTCTTACAACCCTTCTTATTTCTGTGACATCAGTTGTAACGTTTCCTTTTCATTTCTGATTTTAGTTATTCAGATCTTCCCTTTTTCCATTATATATCTAAGAGTTGTCAACTTTGTTTTAAAAAAAGAAAACTCTTAGTTTTATTAATTTCCCCCATATTTTAAAATTCTCTATTTCATTTATTTCTGAAGTTTAAAATCTTAGAGATTGAGGGCAAGATTGGTATGTCAAGGCTTACCCATAAAGACTATTGTTATTAGTCTTTATTATTTCCTCCCTTCTGCTAGCTTTGGGTTTAGTTTGTTCTTTTTCTAGTTCTTTTAGGTGTAAAGTTAGCTTGCTGATGTGTGATCTTTCTTATTTTTTAAAAATAAGTTTATTTATTTATGATTTGGCTGCACAGGGTCTTAGTTGCAGCACATGGGATCTAGTTCCCTGACCAGGGATTGAACCTTGGCCCCCTTCATTGAAAGCTTGGAGTCTTAGCCACTGGACCACCAGGGAAATCCCTGTCGTCTTTCTTATTTTTTAATGTAAGTGTTTATAGCTATTAACTGTTAGCATTGCTTGCATTTTATCCCATACATTTTGGTATATCTATGTTTTTATTTGTCTCAAGGTATTTTCTAATTTCTTTGTGATTTCCTTTTGACCCATTGGTTGCTTTAAAAATGTTTTTGTTTTTTAATTTTCACATATTTGTGAGTTTTCCAGTTTTCTTTCCACTACTTATTTCTTGTTTCATTCTTAGTGATTGAAAAACATACTTTCTATAATTTCAGTCTTTTAAAATGTGTTAAGACTTCTTTCGTGGCCTTGCATGTGATCTGTCCTGGAGAATGTTCTGTGTGTACTCGCAAAGATTATATATTATTGGGTGGAGTGTTCATTATGTGTCTGTTAGGTCCAGTTGATCTAGTGTTGTTCTATCCATTCTTGAAAGTGAAGTATTGAAGTCTCCTGTTATTATCCTGTTGTCTGTTTCTCTCTTCAGTTCTGTCATTGTTTGCTTCCTAGATTTAGGAGCTCTGCTATTTGGTTTGTGCATATTTATAATTGTTATATCTTCTTGGTGAATTGATCCTTTTATCATTTTATAATCTTCTTCTTTGTCTCTTCTAAAATTTTTGACTTAAAGTGTGTTTTGTTTAATGCTATTATAGCCATAGCTCTCATGTTGTTTAATCTTCTTTGAAACTCTGAGTCATTAGTGTCCCAACAGGAACTGGACACTGTTTCAGATAGGAAAATTGAAGCACTAGCTCTTCATAGATTCTGTATCAAGTTGGTGTTGAAACCAAAAACGAACCCTCCCCTTTCCTAGTTTCCAACTAAAATTTGTGTAGTGTTTCTGCCAAAGATGATGCTGTGAAAGTGCTGCACTCAATATGCCAGCAAATTTGGAAAACTCAGCAGTGGCCACAAGATTCGAAAAGGTCAGTTTTCATCCCAATCCCAAAGAAAGGCAATGCCAAAGAATGCTCAAACTACCGCACAATTGCACTCATCTCACACGCTAGTAAAGTAATGCTCAAAATTCTCCAAGCCAGGCTTCAGCAATATGTGAACTGTGAACTTCCTGATGTTCAAGCTGGTTTTAGAAAAGGCAGAGGAACCAGAGATCAAATTGCCAACATCCGCTGGATCATGGAAAAAGCAAGAGAGTTCCAGAAAAACATCTATTTCTGCTTTATTGACTATGCCAAAGCCTTTGACTGTGTAGATCACAATAAACTGTGGAAAATTCTGAGAGAGATGGGAATACCAGACCACCTGATCTGCCTCTTGAGAAATCTGTATGCAGGTCAGGAAGCAACAGTTAGAACTGGTCATGGAACAACAGACTGGTTCCAAATAGGAAAGGGAGTACGTCAAGGCTGTATATTTTCACCATGTTTATTTAACTTATATGCAGAGTACATCATGAGAAATGCTGGACTGGAAGAAACACAAGTTGGAATCAAGATTGCCGGGAGAAATATCAATAACCTCAGATATGCAGATGACACCACCCTTATGGCAGAAAGTGAAGAGGAACTCAAAAGCCTCTTGATGAAAGTGAAAGTGGAGAGTGAAAAGGTTGGCTTAAAGCTCAACATTCAGAAAACGAAGATCATGGCATCTGGTCCCATCACTACATGGGAAATAGATGGGGAAACAGTGGAAACAGTGTCAGACTTTATTTTTCTAGGCTCCAAAATCACTGCAGATGGTGACTGCAGCCATGAAATTAAAAGACGCTTACTTCTTGGAAGGAAAGTTATGACCAACCTAGATAGCATATTCAAAAGCAGAGACATTACTTTGCCAACAAAGGTTCGCCTAGTCAAGGCTATGGTCTTTCCTGTGGTCATGTATGGATGTGAGAGCTGGACTGTGAAGAAGGCTGAGCACCGAAGAATTGATGCTTTTGAACTGTGGTGTTGGAGAAGACTCTTGAGAGTCCCTTGGACTGCAAGGAGATCCAACCAGTCCATTCTGAAGGAGATCAGCCCTGGAATTTCTTTGGAAGGAATGATGCTAAAGCTGAAACTCTAGTATTTTGGCTACCTCATGTGAAGAGTTGACTCATTGGAGAAGACTCTGATGCTGGGAAGGATTGGGGGCAGGAGGAGAAGGGGACGGTGGAGGATGAGATGGCTGGATGGCATCACTGACTCGATGGATGTGAGTCTGAGTGACCTCCGGGAGTTGGTGATGGACAGGGAGGCCTGGCGTGCTGCAGTTCATGGGGTCGCAAAGAGTCGGACATGACTGAGCGACTGATCTGATCTGCCCTTTTCTCCAGCTTTTGAGTTGTGGGCTCTAGTTGTTTGTTAAACAACTATCTGTATGTTTGTAGCCTGATCTGTGCTCTAATAGCTATTGCCTCCATGCTCTTTTGGATTTCTTAAACTATCTAGTTCATTCCTTGGGAAAAGTTCTATTGCCAATACCTGATGAATGAAGAGCAAGCCATCAGCAGGGGGCACGGCATCCTGCTGAGCTATGGCATAGAGGAGGAGTCAGACCTGTATGTGCTGAACCTCATCTGATAAGTCACCGTGTCCTAGGAGGAAGTTGGTTTCTGAAGTCCTTTCAGAGATAAAAGCGTTTAATGGACCATCTTTCCCACGAACGCTGCTGTGAATGTCTTACAGCTACACAGCCATCACTTAGTGCTCCCTGAGTGTGGACCCTGGGTGGGTGTGTAGAGTCTGATGGAGCACCCACTCCTCGCCGAGGCAGAGGCCTGCATGTGCCAACACCTCCCTGACCTCTACACTGCCCCTGCTGTACATGAAGAGTCTGTGGGGAGGGCTGGGGACGTGTCACCTTTTCTCTTTGGAAGAATGTGTCTTGGTGGTCAAGTTTGGGTAAAAGTTACTTTAGATTTATTTTCAAAATCTTCCTTCAATCTCTGCTTTGAAGCCTTAATCTTTGTCATTGGTCCCTTAGAGAAATAAAAGGCCACAAATTCTTTAATTTGGAAGGAATTTTAAAAAGCATTTCACCCAATTTCCCCTTCTGTTGAGCAGTCCCAACAGAGGATGGTCATCTAGCTTTTGAACACTGATCAGTAAGGATAGCTTTACAAGGCAGCTCGCTGTATTGGTAACAACTTGGGTTATTCGGAAGGACCAGAGAAATGAAGGGCTTCATGCTCACACACAGTGAGTTAATGAGAAGCTGGAAATATTCCTCTGTGTTCTGCCTCCGTCGTGTAGAATCCATCATCAGGGGTTCTTAAATGTTGTCTTGGAAGCCAGGAACAACCCCAGCCTCATTTTGTTAGTTTATCACCTGATCTTTTCAATTTCTTGCTCTTTCCCTAATTTCTCTTCTGTAATGATTACAGAAAAAAAACTACCATCCAACTGACACATGAACAAACAGCTGATCCTAAGCCACAAAGTGGGGCCTCTCCAGGTGGTGAAAATAATGACGTTTGCAGGTAAGGGGCTGCCATTCCTGGAAGATTTCTTGTCACTGCGTCCCCCTTCCCACCACCTGGCGGAGTGTCTTTACCTTAATCTATTATTGAACTGCTGCAATTAAATCATCCAAAAAACAGTTGTTAAGGAATAATTGCTTTTTCTTCCTACTCCAGGGGGCATCCAACCTGGATGGACAGATGGCCTATCTGGTGGGGGTTGATCTGGCCTGTTACCTATTAACACATCTGCTCAGACACGGATGGCTGTGTGGTGGCTGGTCATGTGACTTTCTTGTTCAGACAGTGTCAGGAGCCCCTGGGTTTCTGTATGGTGAAGCTTAGAAGGGCCTCCCACTTTCACATGCATCTGCAAATGCAATGTCTAGTGTTCTGCCAGGGTCACCTAGTTGTGTTGCCTGGCTCCTAAAGTGCTTGGTCACTCTTTGTCTGAGCTTTGCTCATATGGCTTTGTCTCCCTATGTGTTACAGGCTCACAGCTGAGGAGCAGACTGAAGCCCTAGGAGGTCAAGGGGCACCTCACTGGAGCTGCCAGGGCCTCAACCCCAACCCAGGTGGCTCTGCCTCCACTCTGCTGCTCCCTTCAGCACCTGGTGTTTAGTTCTCATCGGTACTAAGAGCATACCACTGTCGAGTGCCTGGCTGGCAGCGAGATGAGCGTGGGCAGATCCTGATTAGGGCACGGTGGGAGTGTGTCTTCCTGGTCAGAGGTGACCCCTTCCTCTTGGCATCCCCAGGCACTGGAAAGACCTCCACCCTGGTCACATATGTCGAGAAGTGGTCTCAGAGCAGATTTCCACACATGACCTTCAATAAGAACATCAGCAGGTAGCCGGAGCTCATCTCCCCAAGCCACATCATCTGCAAGACATTCCACTCCACTCTGTGGAGTGGTCACATCCACTCTGTGGCCTGCAATCGCGTCGAGCTCAAGTGAACTTCCTAGTGCTGCTGTCACCGTCACGTCCGGTCACTGCTTTTCACAGGAGAGAACTTAGTGCCTAATGTCCCTTTATAGGCAGGGAATATAACAAAAGATTTAGTGATTTATACTTTTACCCCAGAGAGATACATTGTCACCCAAGGAGGCAGGCTCGTGTGTCTGGAGTTTAGGCACGGGTCAGACGACGTGTCTGCAGTCCCAGGCACCAATGGCCTGGTTGACCCATTCAGATCAGACTCTCCTTGGAAGCAGGAGGGGAAAGGACAAGGCTAAGAGGCACTAGACCCAGGCTCCTGGGGCCTCTGAGTTGTGTTCCCTGGGATAGGAAGGCTTCAGGGGGCTTCAAGGTCCCCCTGGGATAAGAAGGTTTCAGGGGTCCCTACTAGGCCCCCTGGGGCCTACTGGAGTCCTGTCTACACTGTGGAAGAGCAGTGTCTGTTGTGAGCCACTTTGTCTCCTGGGTTATTAGATGTGGATTTTGGAAAGCCGAATGGAGCCCTCTCCAGTCCCATGTGGCCTGGAAGCACTCAGCCCTTTAAGCCTTTTTCCTCACCTGGATGAGCCATTGCCAGGGACCTGGTGGTGTCATCAGAGAGACAGGGGCAGGACCTGGGGGACACAAGTCCCACATGGCCAGGAAGGCCCACCCTGTGCCCTCAGGACGTGCCTTCCAGATACCAGTTGAGAAAGAAGCTGAATCTCTTCAAGTCTACCCCCTTCATGGTCAGTTGTCTCCTTGCTGAAGGGAAGGGTGGCTTCATTAGGGCCATGCTCCTGTGTAACACCCTGGAGGCCTTCTTCACCTCGGCCGACGAGAAGCTGATAATAAACCATGTGCCCATCTGGTGCAAGAATAGCCAGGGGCAGCAAGTCATGGTGGAACAGAGCAAAAAGCTGGTGAGCCGCTGTGTCCCTGGAGTCTGGGCTTGGGAGGATGAAGGTGCGATCTGGGGCCCAAGTCTAAATTTTTGATATTAGGGGGAGGCTAGGTTTTAAGTGCGGGGAAGGCAATGGCACCCCACCCCAGTACTCTTGCCTGGAAAATCCCATGGACGGAGGAGCGTGGTAAGCTCCAGTCCATGGGGTCGCTAAGAGTCGGACACGGCTGAGTGACTTCACTTTCACTTTTCACTTTCATGCATTGGAGAAGGAAATGGCAACCCACTCCAGTGTTCTTGCCTGGAGAATCCCAGGGACAGCCGTCTATGAGATCGCACAGAGTCGGACACGACTGAAGTGACTTAGCAGCAGCAGCAGCAGGTTTTAAGTGAGCTGGATGTAGGGCCAGATTAGCATGTCCATGCAAAAACGTACAGCCAGCAGCAGAGGGTCAGGAGGAACTGACCCTGGAGGGACTTGTTGGTCAGGGGCAGTGGGATGAGAGTGGGTGAGATGTGGCTGTGCAGGACGGAGCAGGGACAGAAGCTCGTACAGGTCAGGGCTTGATGGAGACAGGAAAGGAAATAGAGCAAAGCCCAGAAGCATGATGTTGGAGGTGACAGGAAACCAGCTTCCGGAAGGCGGGAATGATCGCTCATTGAACTGAAAGCATCAGGAACAGGAGGGCTGAAGGACATCACCTGAATTAGCAGGCCAGGTGCAGGGCTGGGTGGGGATAGGACCCAGCTCGGCATTACCCACAGCAGTACAGACAGGGGAGCCGGGTGCCCCGATAGAAACTCTGGTTCCTTCAGCTGCACAGATTTCATAGTCTTGTATTCATTCCTATGACTTTGTCTATTCTGGATCTGAACATTTTTCCTTTTAACCTGATTTGGTCAAAAATGGTTTTAAAAGTAATAGAATCAATTGGGGAGGATTTGAGAGACTTGTCTAAAACATAGAAGTCAGTAAGAAACAGACTTTAAATGATACAGAAGACATTTTCAAAATTTTGTGAATTCTCTGTGTAAGTAGAAAATACCATGATGAATGAGAAAGAGTAACGAAAGAAAAACTGCTGACACAGCTTCCATTCTGGTTGGAAACTGACACTGAGGGTTTCCAGTATGCTTCCCGGGAGCCAGAAGATCCTGGGTCTCACTCCCTTGCCATCAGGGGAAAGTTTGTGTCCCTGAACTCAGTGGCTTCCCTCTGCAGCCCTGGAGTGAGGGACTGGTTGCCTGTGGGTGCTGAAGACATTTTGCTAACTGCTTTCTATACATTACATTGTTTTATCCTTACAGTAATCCTGTGAAAAAGTGAAACTGGTCTGTTTTACACATGGAAACACTGATGCTTAAAGAGGTAAAGCAGGCCTACAGCGGGGAAGGTGGCAGAGTTGAGATCTGAACCCACCATCTGAATCACCATGCTTTCTGTTTATCCCCTGGGCTAAAACCTATAGGAATAACCCAAGGGACAGAACCAAACTGTTTCTCTATCTTGTGCTTTTCGAGGAGCAGTCTGGCCACGTCCATGTGGCCACACTGAACAGCGTCCATGAAGGGCGTGAAGCCATACCTGTCTCTGCAGTCCGGTTCATACTGGCACCTGGAGCCCAGACCCAGAGCAACAGCTGAGAACAGTCACCGCTTCAAACCTGACGGCACTGACTCTGAGTGCCCCAGGACTGTAATCTAAAGAACACCAGTATCTACATCTTTTCTTTGCCCTATTGTTGTTCCTTCACTCAGTCGTGTCCGACTCTTTGCGACCCCATGGACTGCAGCATGCTAGGTTTCTCTGTCCCTCACCATTTCCCAGAGTTGCCCAAGTTCATGGCCATTCAGTCGGTGATGCCGTCCAGTTCTCCCTCTTTTTCTTTTACCTTCAGTCTTTCCCAGAATCAGGGTCTTTTCCATTGAGTTGACTGTTCTCATCAGGTGGCCGAAGTACTGGAGCTTTGCCATAAACCTTTTCAATTTCAGACCCCAGGCCTGAGATTGACTTCTTTATCTTTGTGTTTGAGAAAGGAGGGGTAATAGTACCCGCCTCTGAGGGGTTGTGATGGTTCATTATTCCTTCAGCAAGTATTTATGAAGTGCCTATTCAGCACTGTTCTAGACACTGAAAATAAAGCAGCAGAGTCCTTGCTGTCAGAGTCTAAGATGTAATGTGGATAACAGCAAATACAGATATACTGATGACAAATACATTTGTGAAAAGTGCTAAGAAGAGTTTAAGTCAGGAAAGTTGAAAAGTTGACAGTGAAAGGGCCTGAAGGTTTCAAGTTAGCATTCAGAGAAGGCACAGACCTTAAGTAAATGGGAGTTTGCCATGTGGATTTGACAACTCATGTACATGTCATCCATATCCTGGGGGGCCCCTGTAGCAGCATGGAGGCAGTGATGCTGGAGCTGGGTGAGTGGGTGGCTGAGGCCAAGTCAGGTAGGGGGCCCTTGACCCATTTTGTGCTTTTCAGTTTTATTTTCATTGAGGTAGGGAGCCATTGAAGTATTTTGAGCACGTAAGTGACAGAACTGAATCTAGAGTTTTTAAAAGAGCTTTGTGGCCACTGAATTAAGTAGACAGAAGTGAGGCAAGAGACCATTTAGGCTATTAAAATAATCCACCCCCCTCCAAAAGTAGGGAATTTCCTAGCGGTTCAGTGGTTAAGATTCCATGCTTCCACTTCAGGGGACATAGGTTTGATCCCTGGTCAGAGAACTAGGATACTGCATGCTATGTAGCCCAGCAAAACATGAAAAAATAAATAAAATAATCCAAGTGAGGTATGATGGCAATTTGGCCCATGGTGGAGGTAGTGAGAAATAGTCTACCCTGGATAGATTTTGAAAGGAGAGCTGACCAGGCTTGGTGATAGACCTACTATGTCATGAGCAGGGAGGAGTCAAGTAGAATCCCAAGGTTTTGGCCTGAGAAACTGCAAGCATCCGGGACTTAGCATCCTGGAGGTGGGAAAGGTTATGGATGGAGCTGGGGTGGGAGAAGAGCTGAGAGCTCAGCTTTGACAGACTGGTTCCAAATAGGAAAAGGAGTACGTCAAGGCTGTATATTGTCACCATGTTTATTTAACTAATATGCAGAGTACATCATGAGAAATGCTGGACTGGAAGAAACACAAGCTGGAATCAAGATTGCCGGGAGAAATATCAATAACCTCAGATATGCAGATGATACCACCCTTATGGCAGAAAGTGAAGAGGAACTCAAAAGCCTCTTGATGAAAGTGAAAGTGGAGAGTGAAAAGGTTGGCTTAAAGCTCAACATTCAGAAAACGAAGATCATGGCATCGGGTCCCATCACTACATGGGAAATAGATGGGGAAACAGTGGAAACAGTGTCAGACTTTATTTTTCTGGGCTCCAAAATCACTGCAGATGGTGACTGCAGCCTTGAAATCAAAAGACGCTTACTCCTTGGAAGTAAAGTTATGACCAACCTAGATAGCATATTCAAAAGCAGAGACATCACTTTGCCAACAAAGGTTCGCCTAGTCAAGGCTATGGTCTTTCCTGTGGTTATGTATGGATGTGAGAGCTGGACTGTGAAGAAGGCTGAGGGCCGAAGAATTGATGCTTTTGAACTGTGGTGTTGGAGAAGACTCTTGAGAGTCCCTTGGACTGCAAGGAGATCCAACCAGTCCATTCTGAAGGAGATCAGCCCTGGGATTTCTTTGGAAGGAATGATGCTAAAGCTGAAACTCCAGTATTTTGGTCACCTCATGCGAAGAGTTGACTCATTGGAGAAGACTCTGATGCTGGGAAGGATTGGGGGCAGGAGGAGAAGGGGGACGGTGGAGGATGAGATGGCTGGATGGCATCACTGACTCGATGGATGTGAGTCTGAGTGACCTCCGGGAGTTGGTGATGGACAGGGAGGCCTGGTGTGCTGCAGTTCATGGGGTCGCAAAGAGTCGGACACGACTGAGCGACTGATCTGATCTGATAGGATATCAGAGTGAATGAGTGAGACAAGGAGCATGGGGTTCAAGGAAGAGGTGTAGACTAGAAATACTAGTATAGGTGTCACTATTGTGGGGTGACACTGGATAAGATCAGAGCCTGGAAAAGATTACTTGGAGTGTGAACCAAGAGTTGAGGACTAGATGGGCTAGGCCTGATACCATCAAGAAAGACTCAGTAACCCTTACTCTATTTTTCTTTTTCTCTTTTCATTATTCTCTTCTATTTGATTTTATTATTTTTCTAGTCCTCCCTTCCTAGCTTTTTTGTCTGTCTATTGATTGAAAAGAATTTAGTGAGTGATGGAGTAAAAATTGTTTTACATTTTAGTTTCTGGATTCCCAATCTATCAGTATATGCTTCTACATTATTTTAAAGAATTCACCAAAAGTATGGACAAATATGAATGCTGGTTGTGATATTTAGTAATATGGTCAGTGAAATTCTTTTGCAGTTTCTAAGTGTCATTGCTGCTGCTGCTAAGTCGCTGCAGTCAAGTTCGACTCTGTGCGATCCCATAGATGGCAGCCCACTAGGTCCTCTGTCCCTGGGATTCTCCAGGCAAGAATACTGGAGTGGGTTGCCATTTCCTTCTCCAATGCATGAAAGTGAAAAGTGAAAGTGAAGTCGCTCAGTCGTGTCCGACTCTTAGCGACCCCATGGACTGGAGCCTACCAGGCTCCTCTGTCCATGGGATTTTCCAGGCAAGAGTACTGGGGTGAGGTGCCATTGCCTTCCCTGCCAAGTGTCATTGCTATGCTATGCTAAGTCACTTCAGTCGTGTCCGACTCTGTGTGACCCCATAGACCCCAGCCCACCAGGCTCCCCCATCCCTAGGATTCTCCAGGCAAGAACACTGGAGTGGGTTGCCATTTCCTTCTCCAATGCACGAAAGTGAAAAGAGAAAGTGAAGTCGCTCATTCATGTCTGACTCTCAGCGACCCCATGGACTGCAGCCTACCAGGCTCCTCCGTCCGTGGGATTTTCCAGGCAAGAGTACTGGAGTGGGGTGCCATTGCCTTCTCCGCCAAGTGTCATTAGGAAGCCAATATAAGGAGTTATTGAATTTCTAAAGACATTTCTAATTAATTCTAAATTATCAGTTGCCAGTAGTTTTCACTAGGACAAATTTTGAAATTACAAGTTACTTTGTAACAAATAAGCAAATCTCTTGGTTGTAGCTCATTTGTACCAAAATAATGCCATATTAAAGAGAGCCAAAGTTATAAAACCAATAGATAAAACTTTCTTTTGTGTTTTTAGGATCCGTTGAATTGTTACTTACTTTGTGTTTCACAACTGGGAATTTGTGAACGGATTCTTCCCTCGTCGACTAGTTCTAATTGCTTTATAAAAAAATCTAAAACTGGTTTTTTAGCAGATCGGTTTTCATATTTGGCCCAAAAGAAAAATACATATACATGTGCATTTCAAATTAAAAACAAACCTACCTGATCGCATATTTTTTAAAGGCCTTGTGGGAAAACTTAATAGTTGTAAATCATTATTAGGACAGACTTGTGATGTTACCTTTCTCTTTTCGTCGTGTAAACCCTTAAAAGACCCTTTCGGGGGTTTCCACTCTTGAGGGAAGTCAGAGAGCCTGGGACGGGAGCGGAGGGTCAGTTTCGGGCAGCTAAGCTGGGCGGGAAGCCGGGGATCCCGGCTCGGACCTAGCTCTACCCCTATGCCCCGCAGCTCCGCCGCCCCGCCGCGGCGTCACGCCGGGACAGTGACGCCCGCTACGGCGTCGTCTGCCCGTCTCTAAGATGGCTGCGGGCGCCGGGAGGGGGCGGGCCTGGGAGGGCGGGGCGGGTTGGCCGCCTCCCGACACTCATTGGCCAACTCTGACCGGCTCTGGGCGGGTCCGCCGCCGGCAGGGACGTCAGGGCGGCGGGCTCGCGGCGGCGGCTGCGGCGGCGGCTCCCCTCGGCGGCGGCGGGCGGCGCGGGCGAGACTGGCCGTGCTGGCCACGGAATGAGGAAGCGGACCGAGCCCGTCGCCCTGGAGCATGAACGCCGTTCCGCCTCGGGCTCGCCCTCCGCCGGCCCGGCAGCCGCGGCGCTGGACGCCGACTGCCGCTTGAAGCAGAACCTGTGTCTGGCGAGCCCTGGGCCGGCCGAGCCGCGCTGCGCCGCGGACGCGGGCATGAAGCGGGCGCTGGGCAGGTGAGGGGCGGCGGGGGCGGCCGGTGCCCGCGCCCCTTGGGAGCTGCCTGCTCCGCGCCCCGCCGGCCTCTCCGAGCCGGCCCATCCTTGGGTGCCTCCCCGAGCGGGCCTGCGGCGCCCCCACCCCCGGCGCCCGGCTGGAGAGATCCTCCCTACGAGGATGGGGGAGGCCCCTGGATGCCCGGGGCGGGGGGCGGGGAACGCGCGCGCGGCGCGGACCCAGCATCCCTCCCGCGGGGTGGGCAGCTCACCGGCGCCCGCGGGGCCCCTGGGGACGGTGGAGGGTCCGCAGTGTGCAGTCGCGGGGGTGCTCCGCCTTCTCGGGGAGGGCTGAGGGCTCGGCGGGGTGCGGGGTCGTGGGGCGCTGCGCCCTCGAATGCAGAGGGCAGGTGGATACCCGGCGATCGCGAGCCATTGGCTTCTGGTGTGTGGAATGCGTCCACCCGAGTCGACCCCTTGGGAAGCGCTGTCCGGTCCGGAAGATGTTTTCGGCCTCCCTTTGGGGAGATGAACGCCTTGACGTTGAATTCATCTCACAGTTGAGAGAGGAGTGTTTTTCACGCCGGCTGGACCCCTCCCCTAGGCTGGTGTCTATTATCTGGCTGTTCGTGAAACTTATCACTCATGATAGTTTTAAAGTCTTGATGTTTCTTGGTGACTGAAAAAGTATGTAATGTTCTCAGATGTTGTAGCAAGAGTCACTGCTTTTGGGATCCCCTGGAATGCCCTTAATTGACACAGGCCTCTGCAGTGTAAAATATTTATCCAAAGAGCCCCTAAAAATGTTAACTTAGATCACGAAGTTAAACTATATACACATCTCACCTCAGTCAGTGGTTCGTTCCCCTTCCTGCTGCAAGTCCAAGGATCGACAGCATTTTTGTTTTTGTGTAAAATTATCTAGCAACTGATCGGCATCTCTTGTGAAGATAATCTCTTTAGTGGAAAGGTTTATCTGCATTAAAAACGCACAGTTGGCTTTAATGCACTTTTATTCACAGATTTGACATAGCACTTAGGTTGTAAGCTCTTCCTTTGAAGAAGACAAATTGTGATGCACAGTAATGTTTGGGAAAGCAATCTCCCTTGAAAGATCTACTGTATTAAAAGAGTGATTATTTTTATTTTTGAGTTGAGGACAAAGAGAGACATTCTAGTGGTGCCACTTCCTTCGAATAAACAAAAGGCTGTTACGGGAATAAAAAGAAAAGCAGAGGGCAGGAAGGGCAAATTTGTGAGTTACCCCATGGTTCCTTCCATGTTGCCTGAAATGTTCTCCTGGACCTTCTCCTCCTGAGTTTTCTCCTTCAGCCTGGTCTCTGCTCAGCTGTCACCTCTTCAGAGAGGCTTTCCTAAACTAGCGCATCCAAAATAGCCATTGGGCACCTTTCTGTTTACTTGTTTCTTCATCCCCCTTAATTGCCTGCACACTTGACTGGCTTTGTGCATTGTCTCCCACAGGAGAATGGAAGCCCTGTGAGAGCAGGGACATTGTTCTTGGGGCCTCTGTCTTCAGAGGCACATCTTAGGTGGGAGAAAATATTTTGTTGAATGAATATCCAGAATAGATTCCTAGAAGTGGAATTGCTGAGCCAAGGAGTGTATGCTGATGACTGAAAGTGCCCTCCCGAGAACTTGTACGACTGGTACACACTCCACTAATGTCAGTCTCCTCACCCAAATATTGAATATTACCAGATATTTTGATCTTTTTCTACTTGGTTGCTGAAAATTGACATTTGTAACTTTAATTTGCCTTTCTTAGTGGTTAGGTGGCAGTTTTTGTATGTTTTTGTAAGCCTATTATACATCTTTGGGATTATTTATATCTTGAACCATCTTTGTTTGGGTCCCCTTGCACATTTCTTTTAACTTTCTGTTGTGCACATTTTCAATAGACAAAAGTAGAGGAGTCAGTATAATGAACCTCCATGAGCCTGTCCCTTCATTTGTGGTTTTCCATGTTTTGCCAGTCTTGAATCATCTCTTCCTCCTCTCCTCCATTTTTGATATGGTGGGGAGACTAGACTGTTCTAAAAGAACTGATTTCATCCATAAATATTTTCGCAGCGTATCTTGAACAAAGAAGGATTTTGAAATATATACAACCCTAATACTATTATTGAATTGTATCAAAACTAGCAATTATTATTTGTAATTAATTTAATAGTATTTAGTATCCTATCTGGGCTTCCCAGCTGGTGCAGTGGTAAAGAATCTGCCTGCCAATGAAGGAAACAAAGAGATGTGGGTGGGGAAGATCCCCTGGAGTAGGAAATGGCAACCCGCTCCAGTATTCCTGCCTAGAAAATTCCATGGACAAAAGGAGCCTGGCAAGCTACAGTCCATGGGGTTGCAAAGAGTCAGACACGACTGAGCAACTGAGCATGAGTCTACATATACATTTCCTTGTCTTAGCAATGTTTTTTTAAGTCAATTTTAAAATCCTGTACATTTCTTAAGTGTATTCCTAGTTAATCTCTTATTATTTTGTTATATTATACATTACTAGTTGTAGTTATTAATTCTGTATCTAGCAACTTACATAATCTTAGTTTCAAATAGTTTTTGCAGTTCCTGAATTTTCCAGGTATGCTATCATATCAGCTGCAAATATTAATAACCATTTTATTTTCTACTTTTTATGTCTTTTGTTTCTCTTTTTTGATTACATTGTATTTCCGGAACAAGGTTGAATAATAGGGGTGATACTGAGTATCCTTATCTTATTCCTGACTTTAAGGAGAACTCTTTTAGTGTTTATGCCAAGTTAGTTATTTTACTAAGGGGTGTGTTGCTACTGTTTTGTCTTTTTTTTCAAGATCAAAAATGGTTTTTGAATTATATTAAATGCTGTTTTAGCATCTGTGAAATGATCATATGAATCTTGTCTCTTGACCTGTTAATATGCTGAGTTGTAGTAATAGATTTCATATTATTGAGTCATCATTTTATATTATTGAATCATCAATAATAACTTATTGTGTAGACAGATTCTATTTATTAATATTTTACTAGGGAGTTTTGTACTGTTATTTGTATGACTAGTTTGTAATTTTCTTTTTTTAATGCCATCGTTACCAAGTGGTTTTAGTGTTTTTTATAGCTTTATTAAAAGTTATCTCTTTCTCTTCATTAGCCAGTTTAAATATTGTACTTTTGAAATGATCTCTTTCTTTAAACTTTGGTAGAATTCACCTGTAAAACTTCCTAAGCATGATGCTTTTTTAGAATACAGCATTTTTATAACTGTCATAGTTTCTTAGATTTGCAGTCTCTTTCTGGGCTCAGTTTTGGTGATTTATATGTCTATAGAAAATCATCTGTTACATCTAGCTTTTCCTCTAGACTTGGGGCTCTTCCCCAGTCTTGTTTGCTATTTTAGGTATTTACACGCCCTTCCCTCTTTTTTCTTGCTCTAGTACATGTGTGCACACACAGAAAAATTTTGGATTTTCTCCTGAATAAAAAAAAATTTTGTATTTTTCTGGGAGCCCAGGATGGTGCTGAGACTGTGGAGAAGTGGAGAGGACGTTCTCTCTCTGAAGAGGGCAGCAAGAGCTGCTTTCTTTCCTGCGACTGCCCAGCAGGAATGTGGCTCCAGGGCATCCAGATCTTCCAGTCTTTCCTGAAGAGTAGCTGGGTGTGTGTCCATGACCCCTTAACTTTTTAGAAACTTTTTAGACTAATTTAGATAAAGACAACCACCTCAGAGGTAAAACCAGGTGTTTTTTTTTTTAATTGATGTATAGTTGGTTTGCAATGTGTTAGTTATATATATATATATATATACACATATATATATATATACGTTCTTTTTCAGATTCTTTTCCCTTCTAGGTTATTACAAAATACTGAGTGTAGCTCCCTTTGGGTTTGTTTTGGACTAAGTTGGACTAAAGGGTCATTTTGGAAGGCAACTGGCTTACAGGTTAGCCCTGCAGTCTATGAAAGGAGGTACTGGATACTGCTTTGGCTTTGCACATGTCTGGTATGAGGAGGGAAATGAGGGATTCTGTGTGCCTTTGATCTTCTCTTCTGTAATCCTGGAGTTCTTGGCACTATTCAGTAAAGGGAGTGCTCAGTTGTGTCTGACTCTTTGTGATCCCATGGTCTGTAGCCCGCCAGGCTCTTTTGTCCATGGGATTCTCCAGGTAAGAGTACTGGAGTGGGTTGCCATTTCCTCCTCTGGGGGAATCTTCCTGACCCAGGGATCAAACCTGCGGCTCTTATGTCTCCTGGATTGGCAGGTGGGTTCTTTATCAGCAGTGCCATCTGGGAAGCCTGGTGAGACGTATAGGTCTGTGTTTAAGTGAACTAGACTGTCCTCCACTGCCAACTCAGAGGCCAAATCTGCCAGATAATCAAGATCAGTGGACTGCCTGGGAGGTTTCATATCTGATGACCTTTGTGTGTAAATACAGAAGAATGCAGGCATCACCCTTGGTTCCTCCTTGACCCAAAAGAAGGAACTTCATGCAGGGTTGCAGAAGGCTTTACCGAAACCCAGAAAGCTGGGTGGTTCATCTTCCTGAGGGTGAATAGGGAGCTCACCAGACAAGCCTCTCTGCCTGGTATCTCTTTCTTTACATATGGAGATAAGAGAGTGCTCTCAGAGCTAGCTTTTGTACTTAAAGTCTACTTTTCTCCACCCTCTTCTCCTCTCCCTCCCCAGAGTAGAGTCTGTTCCTGGACCATGACAAGCAGCCAGGGAGGCTACATTATGGTGCTTCAGGTGGGGCTCCCAGCTGAGTCCCTCTCTTCCCAGTTGTGGTTTATCTTAGCAGGGACACATTCCAGCCCTGGAACTGTGGACCCTGGAACTTGAGTCCTGTATCTCTGCTTACTTCCCAGTTCCTTTCAGCCAGTATGTACTCTCCCTTCTCAAGGGACTGCCTGTCTTCCACAGTAGTGTTGGGCATGGACTGCTTAAATGCAGGAGTTACTTTTTAGGTAGATTAAGAGCTCCAGAAGACACTTACCATAGAGGTGGTCTTGGAGAGAGGCTTAGATGGGTCATCGCCTCCGGGTTCTGCTGACAGCAGTGGAGATGGGACACCTTTCCAGACTCAAGGTCTTCTTCCTGCTCCTCCCAATAAAGCACTTTTCCTTCCAAAATGCAGTTTATAGGAAAAATTTAACTGTAATACAATCTTGAAAACTGACAGATTAAGTCAAATGCTTGACATGATGCCATAGAACTTGAGTGTCCACATGGGGAGTGGACAGGTGATTTGTTTCTTCCTGAACTGAGGGCCAGTGTCTGGAGTGTCAGGCTGCTGACACAAGGAACTGTGATGCCCAGAAATCGCCCGAGATGTCTGGTTAGTAGAAAGACCTGTTATTTAGGCTTGGTGCCCATCTTATCTTGGAGGAAAGTTTGCGTAGTCTCAAATGAGTGTTCTCAGGTTCGTGTCTTGGGGAGAATTGCTTAACTTTCTGAGCTAATTTCTTCCTCGTGATGTGGGGATAAAAATCTCCCTTATAGAAGCAGGGTGAGGCTCCAGTATGAAAGAGCTGCTGGTGGCATGATGTCTCTGGTATCCAGAGACAGGTTAGGGATCCCCAAGGGTGCTGTGAAGTTGCAGGGAGGCGGTTAGCTGTGTGGGACAGCATTGGAAGTTCTCTGGGTGCTTCTGTTTTCTCCGAAATAAGAGCAAAGCCCTCCACCCAGGGTAGAAGAGCTACCACAAGTGTTTCTCTTTCAGCTCTCCACCTGGACCCAGTCTTAGCTCTCTATCTTTGGCCTAATCGGATGTTTCCTACCATGTTTGCTAATGTCTCATTATCAAGACAGTCAATCTCCTTGGCAGAGACTCACTTTTCTAACATGTGGTGTTGCAACACTGGATGACAGAAATGGTTTTCATGGGAAGTCGTTGCAGCTGTGATTTGCTGTGTGTGTTCTGTACAGCTGAGGGTGACCTGGTCCTGGGAGGTGTGAGGGCAGCTCCCCTTGCACCCCTCCACCTGAGGACTCCGCACACAGGCCAGTGAGGAGGGTGTTAGGCTGGGTTTGAGGTGGAAAAAAGATCAACATGAACAGAGGGCAACGTCAGTGATCATATGGTTCATAAGTAGAATTCTTGCCCCTCAGGTTTTGCTAATACACAAATAGAGGTTTCTAGCAGAATTTGTCTTGAGATGGTGCTTGTGGGCTTTGTTTTATTTATGTGTATTCTGTTTTCCAGGTATGCCCTGGTTTACCAGGAAATGCCCTGAGAAGGTAAAAAGAGGAGGGGGTAGATGAGTGTCAGTGTGAGGAGTGTCATTTTGCAAAGATGAAGACAGAGGAGTGTCAATGTAGAAATACAAGCACAACTCAGGAATGCTGGAATTCAGGGTTTGTTCTTGAAACTTGAAAGTCGTCCTGAGCTTTGTTGTTGTTCAGCCGCTCAGTGGTGTCTGACTCTTTGCTACCTGATGGACTGCAGCATGCCAGGCTTCCCTGTCCTTCACCATCTCCTGGAGCTTGCTCAGACTCATGTTGATTGAGTTGATTTTGCCATCCAACCATCTCATCCTCTGCCATCCCCTTCTCCCTCACACCTTCCGTCTTTCCCAGCATCAGGGTCTTTTCAAGTGAGTCAGCTCTTCACATCAGAAGGCCAAAGTATTGGAGCTTCAGCATCCGTCCTTCCAATGAATATTCAGGGTTGATTTCCTTTAGAATTGACTGGTTTGAGGTTTAGGATAAAGAAAAGAAAGTTGAAACTCTTTTCAGGTCTTAGCAAACTTGGATCTCCATGCAAGATTTAGATGAATTGACTGAATTATTTGTAATGGGAAGGGGAAAACGTTCAGAGTGGAAGCAGGTCATTTGGATGCTATAGTTCAGGGTTCTAAAATACAGGTATGGCTTTTAACTTTCAGCTGTTTCTTTCTCCTAATACTGTGTGCAGCATAGACTCTTTACTGTTTTATGCTTGACTTTTGCCGTTCCTGGGCCTGGAACATCATTTTGTTCCTACCTGAAAGTGGTGTTGTCAGTGTTGCATGCTCATCAGTTCAGTTCAGTCGCTCAGTCATGTCCGACTCTTTGCGACCCCATGAATCGCAGCACACCAGGCCTCCCTGTCCATCACTAAATCCCGGAGTTCACCCAGACTCACGTCCATCGAGTCAGTGATGCCATCCAGCCATCTCATCCTCTGTCGTCCCCTTCTCCTCCTGCCCCCAATCCCTCCCAGCATCAGAGTCTTCTCCAATGAGTCAACTCTTCGCATGAGGTGGCCAAAGTACTGGAGTTTCAGCTTTAGCATCATTCCTTCCAAAGAACACCCAGGGCTGATCTCCTCTAGAATGGACTGGTTGGATCTCCTTGCAGTCCAAGGGACTCTCAAGAGTCTTCTCCAACACCACAGTTCAAAGGCATCAATTCTTCGGCACTCAGCCTTCTTCACAGTCCAACTCTCATATCCATACATGAACACTGCAAAAACCATAGCCTTGATTAGATGGACCTTAGTTGGCAAAGTAATGTCTCTGCTTTTCAATATGCTATCTAGGTTGGTCATAACTTTACTTCCAAGGAGTAAGTGTCTTTTAATTTCCTGGCTGCAGTCACCATCTGCAGTGATTTTGGAGCCCCCCAAAATAAAGTCTGGCACTGTTTCCACTATTTCCCCATCTATTTTCCATGAAGTGATGGGACCAGATGCCATGATCTTCGGTTTTCTGAATGTTGAGCTTTAAGCCAACTTTTTCACTCTCCTCTTTCACTTTCATCAAGAGACTTTTTAGTTCCTCTTCACTTTATGCCATAATGGTGGTGTCATCTGCATATCTGAGGTTATTGATATTTCTCCCAGCAGTCTTGATCCCAGCTTGTGCTTCTTCCAGCCCAGCATTTCTCATGATGTACTCTGCATGTAAGTTAAATAAGCAGGGTGACAATATACAGCCTTGACGTACTCCTTTTCCTATTTGGAACCAGTCTGTTGTTCCATGCTCATAGGTTTATTTTATTCAACCATCAGTTAACTTGCTTCTGTTGTTTGTTTGAAATCATGCTAGGCACTGGGAAAAATGAAAGAAGGCAGTGCCTATCCTCAGGGAGTTTGTTGTCTGTCAGTTTTTATATGACATTTGCATGATGTCTGTGGTAGAGACAATGCAAGGATGGCTGGAGACGGTTAGTCTGATCTCACATTCGTCCTTTGTTATTCTTGACATTGTTTTGTACTGATTTATCTTCAGAATATCTCACCTTTTAGGCTTCCACTTGTCTAACAGGATGTAACTCATTTTTCAATGCATCCCTGGCATATCAAGCTGCTGCTGCTGCTGCTAAGTCGCTTCAGTCATGTCTGACTCTGTGCAACCCCAGAGATGGCAGCCCACCAGGCTCCCCCGTCCCTGGGATTCTCCAGGCAAGAACACTGGAGTGGGTTACCATTTCCTTCTTCAGGCATATCAAGCTATCTATAGATAAAATAAATGTTCACAGTTTAGGGAACACTTTGACAAGGCACGTCATGGCAGAACCTACAGGAAGGAAAATAAGACTGCCATCCTAGGACATTGGATGCCAACTTTGGGCTCCAGAAGGAAGGAACGGTGTCGGCCAGCTGGGAACCTGCTGGTACAGCCCAGGGCTTCCTGAGGAAGCACCAGGGAGGCTCTGCAGGGACCGAGGAAGGACCCTGGTGTGAGGCCGCTGTGAGAGGTGCAGTCGCCACGATGAAAGGCAGCCCCAGAGGGATCCTGTCTGTTTCCCTCTGTTCTTCTCTCTCTCTTTTTTTCTTCTGATTGCAGAAATGAAAAGGAGAAAGTACAATTGTCCTGTGGATAATTACTGTTAGCAGTGTGGCAGCTGTAGAGAGGATTGCTAGTATGATTTTTCTTTTATTCATCCAGTGAGTGTTGAAGACTTACTGTGTGTTGGGGGCTGTGAATAGAATGTTACAGCCAGACAGTTCCCAGTCCTTGTGGAACTCACATTCTCCTCTTGAGGGAGAAAGATAGGAAAAAAAGGTAGACGTAAATATATAGTAAATTTCAAGGAGGTGGTAAAGTGCTATGAAGAAAAATAGAGCAAGGTAGTTTTAAAAAGCAGACAACATACCCAGAATGGAATTGCTTATGCTAAATAAGCCCCACATCACCAAACAGAAATTTTATTACAGTCTCAGCTCAGATTCTTAAACCAGTCAATTGGAAATCACCTAGTCAGCACTGATGAAGTCATCTGCCTATCAGAACCTGTCATCTCCTAAAGGAAAGTGACCTTGGAATAAACAACCCAGTTTTTTTGTCTCGTAAAACTTCCTTGTTCCTGCTCCCTTCTGCCTAGGAACGTCTTTCATTTTGTGTAGCTCTTTGGAGCTGCTTTGTTATTTACTATGTGAGATGCTGCCCACTTGATGAATTGTTAAATAAAGCCAATAAGATCTTTTAGGATTTGCTCAGGTGAATTTTGTTTTTCAACAGTAAGTAATGCAATTATGTATAAAGCGCTTGAAAACAAGCTATGTTATAGTGATAAAACATCCTTGTTACTATCAGGAGAATAAGGCCTTTTCACAGTAGGACAACCAGCTGTTAAGCTCTGCCAATTTCCTCATGACTTTTTGTTTTCTTCTCTGGGAACATTTATGGATTGTTCTTCTGTATTAAGGTCTTGAAGCTTTCAGTTCTGTTCAGTGAAATTACTCCCAATACTGTGTTTGAGTAAGAGTTTGAAGATTGTTCTTCAGGTTTCCACCTATAAACTAGGTAGAATTTAGTCCAACTAATAGTCTTCAGATGTGAATTTTGGATTTACTTTTTTGTTCCTTCTGAGAGAATGTGAGGAAATATAATGGAATATATATATGTATAAACTCATATATAATGGAATATTTATTATAATAGAAAATGTGTTTGGGGATATACCTATTAATATAGTGGAATAAGGTCAAAAAATCTTTCTTAATAATTTTGATTGTTGTAGTCCTGGAGGAATTGATGAAAACTAAATATAGACACTTTTTAATAGAAATTTTATTCTTCCACATCTGGCCAAGATAGAGTAACAGGGGCTAAATTTACCCTGAAATATAAGCCCAGACAAAATGCATGAAACGAGCTTTCAAAACACTGGCCACTGGCAGTGAGAGACAGTGGTCCGTGAGAGGTGACAAGCAAAGGATTCCTGCAATAGCTCAAGCATCCCACTGTGTGTGTGAGTCTCTCCACTGCAGCGCAGGGGAGGGAAAGCCATGTGGAGAGCCTGGTTGACTCCCTGAGCCTTGGGTGAGGTGCTGAGAGCCTGGGGACACCAGCATGCCTACAGTTTACAGGACAGGGGACCAGGGGCAGACAGAGGCACAGGGAGAATTCTGGAGAGCCAGCCAGAGTTGTATTCTGTATTCAACAGAGTGCTGCTCCGCCCATACGTGCACTCAGCGTGAATCATAAAAATGAACCCTGGAAGAATCAAACTGTCTCCAGGTAACTTCAGTGCATCCTGAAACAATGTTCAGTAATATTTATAGGAATATAGAAATAGCCAGTACGCAACAAAGTGAAGTTTACAGTGTCTGATATATCTAATCAAGGATTCATTTCAGTTCAGTCACTCAGTCGTGTCTGACTCTTTGTGACCCCGTGGACCACAGCACGCAAGGTCTCCCTGTCCATCACCAACTCCTGAAATTTACCCAAAATCATGTCCATCAAGTTGGTGATGCCATCCAACCATCTCATCTTCTGTCATCCCCGTCTCCACCTGCCCTCCATCTTTCCCAGCATTAGGGTCTTTTCAAATGAGTCAGCTTTTTGCATCAGGTGACCAAAGTACTGGGGTTTCAGCTTCAATATCACTCCTTCCAATGAATACTCAGGACTGATCTCCTTTAGGATGGACTGGTTGGACCTCCTTGCAGTCCAAGGGACTCTCAAGAGTCTTCTCCAACACCACAGTTCAAAAGCATCAATTCTTCGGCGCTCAGCCTTCTTCACAGTCCAACTCTCACATCCATACATGACCACAGGAAAAACCATAGCCTTGACTAAACGGACCTTTGTTGGCAAAGTAATGTCTCTGCTTTTTAATATGCTGTCTAGGTTGGTCATAACTTTTCTTCCAAGGAGCAAGTGTCTTAATTTCCTGGCTGCAGTCACCATCTGCAGTAATTTTGGAGCCCCCCAAAATAAAAGTCTGACACTGTTTCCACTGTTTCTCCCCATCTATTTGCCATGAAGTGATGGGACCAGATGCCATGATCTGAGTTTTCCAAATGTTGAGCTTTAAGCCAACTTTTTCACTCTCCTCTTTCACTTTCATCAAGAGGCTCTTTAGTTCTTCACTTTCTGCCATAGGAGTGGTGTCATCTGCATATCTGAGGTTATTGATAGTTCTCCCAGCAATCTTGATTCCAGCTTGTGCTACATTTAGCCCAGCGTTTCTCATGATGTATTCTGCATATAAGTTAAATAAGCAGGGTGACAATATACAGCCTTGATGTACTCCTTTCCCAATTTGGAACCAGTCTGTGTTGTTCCATATCCAGTTCTAGCTGTTGCTTCCTGACCTGCATACAGGTTTCTCAAGAGGCAGGTCAGGTGGTCTGGTATTCCCATCTCTTTCAGAATTTTCCACAGTTTATTGTGAGCCACAAGTCAAAGGCTTTGGCATAGTCCAGAAAGCAGAAATAAGATGTTTTTCTGGAACTCTTGCTTTTTCAATGATGCAGTGGATGTTGGCAAATTGATTTCTGGTTGCTCTGCCTTTTCTAAAACACTTGAACATCTGGAAGTTCACAGTTCACGTATTGCTGAAGCCTGGCTTGGAGAATTTTGAGCATTACTTTACTAGCATGTGAGATGAGTGCAATTGGGTGCTCATCTCCAGGTTGGTAGGTGCACAATATGCTACTGGAGATCAGTGGAGAAATAACTCCAGAAAGAATGAAGGGACAGAGCCAAAGCAAAAACCACACCCAGTTGTGGATGTGACTAGTGATAGAAGCAAGGTCTGATGCTGTAAAGAGCAATATTGCATAGAACCTGGAATGCTAGGTCCATGAATCAAGGCAAATTGGAAGTGGTCAAACAGGAGATGGCAAGAGTGAACATTGATATTCTAGGTATCAGCGAACTAAAATGGACTGGAATGGGTGAATTTAACTCATGACCATTACATCTACTACTGTGGGCAGGAATCCCTTAGAAGAAATGGAGTGCCATCATGGTCAACAAAAGAGTCTGAAATGCAGTACTTGGATGCAATCTGACAAACGACAGAATGACCTCTGTTCATTTCCAAGGCAAACCATTCAATATCACAGTAGTCCAAGTCTATTCCCCGACCAGTAACTCTGAAGAAGCTGAAGTTGAACGGATCTATGAACACCTACAAGACCTTTCAGAACTAACACCCAAAAAAGATGTCCTTTTCATCTTTTGTAGGGGGCTGGAATGCAAAAGTAGGAAGTCAAGAAACACCTGGAGTAACAGGCAAATTTGGCCTTGGAATATGGAATGAAGCAGGGCAAAGACTAACAGAGTTTTGCCAAGAAAATGCACTGGTCATAACAAACACCCTCTTCCAACAACACAAGAGAAGACTCTATACATGGACATCACCAGATGGTCAACACCGAAATCAGATTGATTATATTCTTTGCAGCCAAAGATGGAGAAGCTCTATACAGTCAGCAAAAACAAGACTGGAAGCTGACTGTGGCTCAGATCATGAACTCCTTATTGCTAAATTCAGACTTAAATTGAAGAAAGTAGGGAAAACCACTAGACCATTCAGGTATGACCTAAATCAAATCCCTTATGAGTATACAGTGGAAGTGAGAAATAGATTTAAGGGACTAGATCTGATAGACAGAGTGCCTGATGAACTATGGACAGAGGTTTGTGACATTGCACAGGAGACAGAGATCAAGACCATCCCCAAGAAAAAGGAATGCAAAAAATCAAAATGGCTGTCTGAGGAGGCCTTACAAATAGCAGCAAAAAGAAGAGAAGTGAAAACCAAAGGAGAGAAGGAAAGATATACCCATTGGAATGCAGAGTTCCAAAGAATAGCAAGGAGAGATAAGAAAGCCTTCCTCAGTGATCAGTGCTAAGAAATAGAGGAAAACAACAGAATGGGAAAGACTAGAGATCTCTTCAAGATAATTAGAGATACCAAGGGAACATTTCATGCAAAGATGGGCTCCATAAAGGACAGAAATGGTATGGAACTAACAAGCAGAAGATATTAAGAAGAGGTGGCAAGGATACACAGAAGAACTGTACAAAAATGATCTTCACAACCCAGGTAATCAGGATGGTGTGATCACTGACCTAGAGCCAGACATCCTGGAATGTGAAGTCAAGTGGGCTTTAGGAAGCATCACTACAAACAAAGTAACTGGAGGTGATAGAATTCCGGTTGAGCTATTTCATATCCTAAAAAATGATGCTGTGAAAGTGCTGCATGCAATATGCCAGCAAATTTGGAAAACTCAGCAGTGGCCACAGGACTGGAAAAGGTCAGTTTTCATTCCAATCCCAAAGAAAGGCAATGCCAAAGAATGCTCAAACTACTGCACAATTGCACTCATCTCACATGCTAGCAAAGTAATACTCCAAATCAAGGATTCAGATCAGATCAGTCGCTCAGTCATGTCCGACTCTTTGCGACCCCATGAACCGCCGCACGCCAGGCCTCCCTGTCCATCACCAGCTCCCGGAGGTCACTCAGACTCGCATCCATCGAGTCAGTGATGCCATCCAGCCATCTCATCCTCTGTCGTCCCCTTCTCCTCCTGCCCTCAATCCCTCCCAGCATCAGAGTCTTCTCCAATGAGTCAACTCTTCGCATGAGGTGGCCAAAATACTGGAGTTTCAGCTTTAGCATCATTCCTTCCTAAAGAAATTCCAGGATTGATCTCCTTCAGAATGGACTGGTTGGATCTTCTTGCAGTCCAAGGGACTCTCAAGAGTCTTCTCCAACACCACAGTTCAAAAGCATCAATTCTTCGGCGTTCAGCCTTCCTCACAGTCCAGCTCTCACATCCATACATGACCACAGGAAAGACCATAGCCTTGACATATGCAGATGACACCACTCTTATGGCAGAAAATGAAGAGGGGCTAAAAAGCCTCTTGATGAAAGTGAAAGTGGAGAGTGAAAAGGTTGGCTTAAAGCTCAACATTCAGAAAACGAAGATCATGGCATCTGGTCCCATCACTGCATGGGAAATAGATGGGGAAACAGTGGAAACAGTGTCAGACTTTGTTTTTCTGGGCTCCAAAATCACTGCAGATGGTGACTGCAGCCATGAAATTAAAAGACGCTTGCTCCTTGGAAGTAAAGTTA